>CM069909.1:12362949-12404294 GCA_036172215.1 Camellia granthamiana
GTGAGAAATAGGCAAAATCGAATGTATAGAGTATTGAGATAAGAAAGAGGCAATGGAGTGGTTACGAGGCTACCAAGCTTTGATTTTCAATGCTTGAGGAGTTTGTGGCTTTCATACTACTTTGCTAGTTGGCTCAACGTGTTAATGTCCTCTACACGTTTTTTTTTTTGGGTAATTATGCCCCCAAAAGAAATTATTCTTCCTTTCCTCACTAAAATGACAGTAATTTGAAAAAAAATAAATAAATCAGTTTGAAGCTCAGTCATACATACACAGTGTGTGTGTGAGAGAGAGAGAGAGAGAGAGAGAGAGAGAGAGAGAGAGAATGATCCATCAAGGGCTTATTAAGCGTCACCAAAATGACAGTAATTTGAAGAGAAAAAAGATCAGATTGAGCTCAATCATACATACAGTGTGTGTGTGTGTGTGTGTGAGTGAGAGAGAGAGAGAGAGTCTCAGACTTAACGCTTCCAAACTAGGCAAAATTCCCAGAAAAAATGGCAATATCTCAAAAAGCCACTAAAAAACCACTATGAGATGATTTGGGAGCTAGTTAAAAGCTAATTTTTAACTTTTAACTATTTTCGCTCACATCATTTTTTTTTTTTTCATTTTTTACACACAAAAGGGACAAAAAAGGCAAAAAAAAAAAGAAAAAAAAAAACCAAAAATCAGCTTTTCACTAACTTTTCAAATCACTCCAATTTATATCAAAAAGTCAAAGATTTCTTTTTCTCTCTACCTTTGCACATTTTTTTTTTGTAAAAAACTAAAAAATTGTCCAAACATACTAATTTTTTTTTATCTCATATTTTACTTAAAAAGTCAAAAAAATTACTAAAATATATGTTCCCAAAACCTAAGGTGCTGTTTGGGAAGTTGGGGCATTTCTTTGACTGGGAAAAAAAAATGTAAAAAGGTTCTTGCATGGAACATGCTTTCTCACTATTTCAATTTATGATTCTCATTCACTTTCTGCATCTATCGCATTTGTTCACTTTGTGCATCTATCACACTGTCATTCACTTTGTGCATCTTTGGCACGTATTCATTTTGTGCATCTATCACTCTTGTTCACTTTGTACATCTATCGCACTTGTTCACTTTGTGTATCTACCGCACTCTTGTTCACTTTGTACATCTATCGCATTTGTTCATTTTCACTGATAGGCAAACGACATTGTATGTACGGTTCATTCAGAGGAATTTTAGGCATTTGTGTCTCAGTATGCGAACCTGCACGATTTTACATGTGAGATTGTTCGTGCATTTATCACGCACCTCTCTTTTATTTCGGACGTGCGAAGCACGAGCCAAGTGTTTTTCTTATCTCAGGGCGCGTGACACGTAGCCTTAGGAGGGTTCTATCTCGGGATGTGTGAAGCACGAACCCGAGCGATTTTCTTATATTAGCGCGCGTGACGCGCAGCCCTGGTTGGTTTCATCTCGGGACGTGTGAAGCACAAGTCTGAGCAGTTATTCTTATCTCAAGGCGCGTGACATGCAGCCCTGGGTGGCCCGAGCGATTTTTCTTATCTCAGGGCGTGTGACACGCAGCTCTGGGTGGGTTTTATCTCGGGCCGTGCAAATCACGAGCCCGAGTGGTTTTCTTATACCAGGATGCGTGATACGCAACCCTGGGTGGGTTTCATCTTGGGATGGGCGAAGCACGAGCCCAAGTGATTTTTCTTATCTCAGAGTGACGTACAGCCCTGGACGGTTTCATCTCGAGATGTCCGAAGAACGAGCCCGAGCGGTTTTTCTTATCTCAGGACGCATGACGCGTATCCCTGGGCAGGTTTCATCTTGAAACGTGCGAAGCATGAGCCCGAGGTGGTTTTTTTTTATCTCAAGGCGCGTGGCGTCCAGCCTTGTGCGGGTTTCTTCTTGGGACTGGAGAAGCACGAGCCAGAGCAATTTTTTCTTATCTCAGGGCGCGTGATGCGCAACCCTAGATGGGTTTCATCTCGAGACGTGCGAAGCCCGGGCCCGAGCGGTTTTTCTTGTCTTAGGGGGCATGACACGCAGCTCTGGATGGGTTTCATCTCGGGACGTGCGAAGCATGAGCTTAAGCGATTTTTCTTATCTTAGAGTGACACGACCAGCCCTAGGCAGGTTTCATCATGGTACGTGCGAAGCACAAGCTCGAGCAATTTTCTTATCTGAGGGTTCGTGACGCGTAGCCTGGCAGTTTTATCTCGAGATGTGCAAAGCACGAGCCCGAGCGGTTTTTCTTATCCCAAGCGGCCTTGGGCGGGTTTTTTCTCGGGACTTGCGAAGCACATGTCTGAGCAATTTTTCTTATCTCAAGGCACGTGATGGGCTGTCTGGGTGGGTTTCATCTCAAGACGTGCGAAGCACATGCTCGAACAATTTTTCTTCTCTCAGGATGTGAAACGCATGCCCTGGACGTTTTTCATCTCGGGACGTGCAAAGCACGAGCCCGAGCGGTCTTTTCTTATCTTAGGGCGCGAGACGCACAGCCTTAGGCGGGTTTTATCTCGGGACATTCAAAGCACGAGCTCAAGTAGTTTTTCTTAGCCCAAGGTACGTGACGCGTAGCCCTGGATGGGTTTCATATCGGGACGTGTAAAGCACGAGCCGAGCGATTTTTCTTATCTCAGGCCGTACGACCTGTAGCCCTGGGTGGGTTACACCATGAGACATGCGAAGCACGAGCCAGAGCGGTTTTTCTTATCTCTGGGCGTGTGACGTGCAGCCCCCAGCGGGTTTCATCTCGGATGTGCGAAGCACGTGCTCCTGGGTTTTTTCTTATCTCACGGCCCTTAACGTGCTGCCCTAGGCGGGTTTCATCTTGGGACGCGTAGAAACGCGACCCCGAGAGGGATTTCTAGTTCTCAAGATGCGTGAAATGTGGCCTTGGGTGGGTTTCATCTCAGCATGCGTAAAACGCGACCTCGAACGGTTTTCTTGTTTCTCAGGACACGTGAAACGCGGCCCTGGGTGGGTTTAATCTCAGGACGTGCGAAGCACGACCTCGGCGGGTTGTCTTGTTTCTTAGGATGTGTGAAGCACAGCCCTGCGCAGGTTTTATCTCGGGATGCATGAAACGTGACCCCGAGTGATTTTTTTTTCATCTCGAGATGTGCGAAGCACGTGCTCGTGTGGTTTTTCTAATCTCACGGCCATTGACGCGCAACCTAAGGCGGGTTTCATCTTGGTACGCATCAAAACGCGACCCCGAGAGGTTTTCTAGTTTCTCAAGATACGTCAAACGCGGCCCTAGGCGGGTTCATCTCGGGACGCGTGAAATGCGACCTCCGAACGGTTTTCTAGTTTCTCAGGACACGTGAAACGCGGCCCTGGGTGGGCTTCATCTCGGGACGTGTGAAGCACGACCTCAGGGCAGTTCCTCTTGTTTCTTAGATGTGTGAAGCATAGCCCTGGGCAGGTTTTATCTCGGGATGGATGAAACGTGACCCCGAGTGATTTTCTTTTATCTCGAGACGTGCGAAACGCGACCTTGAGCCGTTTTCTTTCTCAGTTTCTAAGGATGCGTGAAACACAACCCTGAGCGGTGTTTTCTTTCCTCGACTCTTGATTTTGGCATGGTTAGAGTGTGGTTTATCTTCTTTTGCAGGAACCTGTGTTGGTTTTAAGGCAACACACTCTTAGGGACATTACTTCATAAACTTTTTAGGATGTTTACATATGTAAGAAACTTTGAAAAAAGGACAATGATCTGTGTGTGTTTATTTAATTTTTTTTAGGAAGTCTTACAAGAAAATGGGTTTGTAGAAACAGAGCAAACAGAACAGAGACACATATAACCGTCAATCAACCATAGCTTTCATTTATTACCGATGCCGTGGAAGCAGGTCTCTCCTATTCGAGCACGTCCCATTTCGCTGCCTCAACTCTCACTGAAGAGAACCAATGATTCTTTGATAAACCCAGTTCCACACCATTTGGAATTGGTGGTGAATCACTGCCTACTCGCTGTCCAAAATAGGGGCATACAACAGAAAGAACACATTGTTTTCCATTACCTAGGAAAAGAATGGAAGTCAGAGGCACCGACGAAGCCGATCGAGCACTCTTATTCCATGGCGAATTACACGGGAATAGGAATACAAGATCAGACTAACAGTGGCGACCCAGATGGCCTTTTGGTACGTTTCGAATAAAGAAACATTTTGTCCTTGAAATTTCAGTTGGATGAAGGCGAGGAGCATCTGAGTGAGGACGGCGAGGACGTCGTGGTGGGAAGTGGGTGGCGGCCAGAGGTGGGGGTGTAAGAGGTAGAAGCTCCTCGAGTTCACAAATAAGATGTTGATGTTGATGTTGTTGTTGTTGTTCATGTCTTGGATATAAGGCCCTGTTGGGTTGATTATGATCTACAAACGATGGATAAGAATGAGTTAGAACACAGTGAGAAATAGGCAAAATCAAATGTATAGAGTATTGAGATAAGAAAGAAGGCAACGGAGTGGTTACGACGCTACCAGGCTTTGATTTTCAATGCTTGAGGAGTTTGTGGCTTTCATACTACTGTGCTAGTTTGGCTCAACGCGTTTAATGTCCTCTACACGTTTTTTTTTTTTTTTTTGGGTAATTACGCCCCCAAAAGAAATTATTCTTCCTTTCCTCACTAAAATGACAGTAATTTGAAAAAAAATAAATAAATCAGTTTGAAAGCTTAGTCATACATACATAGTGTGTGTGTGAGAGAGAGAATGATCCATCAAGGGCTTATTAAGCCTCACTAAAATGACAGTAATTGAAGAGAAAAAAGATCAGATTGAAGCTCAATCATACATACAGTGTGTGTGTGTGTGTGTGTGTGTGTGTGTGAGAGAGAGAGAGAGAGAGAGAGAGAGAGAGAGAGAGTCTCAGACTTAACGCCTCCAAACCAGGGCAAAATTCCCAGAAAAAATGGCAATATCTTCAAAAGCCACTAAAAAACGAACTATGAGATGATTGGGAAGCTAGTTAAAGCTAATTTTTTGCTTTTAAACCTATTTTGGGTCACATCATTTTTCTTTTCATTTTTTACTCACAAAAGGACAAAAAATTCAAAAAAAAAGAAAAAATAAAAAAAAAACCAAAAATCGCTTTTTACTAACTTTTCAAATCACTCCGATTTATATCAAAAAGTCAAAGATTTCTTTTTCTCTCTACTTTTGCACTTTTTTTTTTTGGTTAAAAACTAAAATATTGTCCAAACATACTATTTTTTTTTTAATCTCATATTTTACTGTCAAAAAAATTATCTTAGGGCGCGTGACGAGCCCGAGCTATTATCTCATTTTTTGTTAATCTCATATTTTAATCGGGATGTGCGAAGAACGAACCAGAGCGATTTTTCTTATCTTAGGGCGCGTGACGCGCTACCATGGGTAGATTTCATCTCGGGACGTGCGAGGCATGAGTCTAAGCAGTTATTCTTATCTCAGGGCATGTGACACGCAGCCCTGGGTGGCCCGAACAATTTTTCTATCTCAGGGCGCGTGACGTGCTGCCCTGGGCGGGTTTCATCTCGGGACGTGCAAAGAACGAGCTCAAGTGGTTTTTGTTATACCAGGACGCCTGACGCGCAACCCTGGGTGGGTTTCATCTCAAGATGGGCGAAGCAGGAGCCCAAGTGATTTTTCTTATCTTAGAGTGACGTACAACCCTGGACGGGGTTTCATCTCGAGACGTGCAAAGAACGAGCCCAAGCGGTTTTTCTTATCTCAAGGTGCGGGATGCGTATCCCTGGGCAGGTTTCATCTTGAAACGTGCGGAGCATGAGCCCGAGTGGTTTTTCTTATCTCAAGGCGCATGACGTGCAGCCTTGGGCGGGTTTCTTCTTGGGACTTGAGAAGCACGAGCCAGAGTGATTTTTCTTATCTTAGGGCGCGTGATACGCAACCCTGGGTGGGTTTCATCTCGAGACGTGCGAAGCCTGAGCTCGAGCGGTTTTCCTTGTTTTAGGGGGCATGACGCGCTGCTCTGGATGGGTTTCATCTCGGGACGTACGAAGCATGAGCTTTAGCGATTTTTCTTATCTCAGAGTGACCTGCAGCCCTGGGCAGGTTTCATCATGGTACGTGCGAAGCACAAGTTCGAGCAATTTTTCTTATCTGAGGGTTCGTGACGCGTAGCCCTCGCAGGTTTTATCTCGAGATGTGCGAAGCACGAGCCCGAGCGGTTTTTCTTATCCCAGGGCACATGACGCGCGGCCTTGGACGGGTTTTATCTCGAGACTTGCGAAGCACGTGTCTGAGCAGTTTTTCCTATCTCAAGGCATGTGATAGGCTGTTCTGGGTGGGTTTCATCTCGAGACGTGCGAAGCACGTGCTCGAGCAATTTTTCTTCTCTTAGGATGTGAAACGCACAGCCCTGGACGTTTTTCATCTCGGTACATGCAAAGCACGAGCCCAAGTGGTTTTTTTTATCTTAGGACGCGTGACGCACAGCCTTGGGCAAGTTTTATCTCGGGACATTCAAAGCACGAGCTCGAGAGATTTTTCTTAGCCCAAGGCACGTGACGCGTAGCACTGGATGGGTTTCAAATCGGGACGTGCAAAGCACGAGCCCGAGCGATTTTTCTTATCACAGGGCGTATGATGCGTAGCCCTGGGTGGGTTACAGCTTGAGACATGCGAAACACGAGCCCGAGCAATTTTTCTTATCCCTGGACGTGTGACGTGCAGCCTTTAGGGGGTTACATCTTGGGATGTGCGAAGCACATGCTCGTGTGGTTTTTCTTATCTCACGGCCCTTGACGCACTGCCCTAGGCAGGTTTCATCTTGGGACGCGTGAAACGTGACCCCGAGAGGTTTTCTAGTTTCTCAAGATGCGTCAAACGCGGCCCTAGGCGGGTTTCATCTCGGGACGCATGAAACGCGACCTCGAACGGTTTTCTAGTTTCTCAGGACACGTGAAACGCGGCCCTGGGTGGGTTTCATCTCGGGACGTGCGAAGCACGACCTCGAGCGGTTCCCTGGTTTCTTAGGATGTGTGAAGCACAGCCCTGGGCAGGTTTTATCTCGGGATACATGAAACGCGACCTCGAGCGATTTTTCTTTTATCTCGAGACGTGTGAAACGCGACCCCGAGCCGTTTTCTTTCTTCGTTTCTCAGGATGCGTGAAACGCAACCCTAAGCGGTGTTTTCTTTCCTCAACTCTTGATTTTGGCATGGTTAGAGTGTGGTTTATCTTCTTTTTGCAGGAACCTGTGTTGGTTTTAAGCAAACACACTCTTAGGACATTACTTCATAACTTTTTAGGATGTTTACATATGTAGAAACTTTAAAAAAAGGACAATGATCTGTGTGTGTTTATTTAATTTTTTTTAGGAAGTCTTACAAGAAGATGGGTTTGTAGAAACAGAGCAAACAGAACAGAGACACATACAACCCTCAATCAACCATAGCTTTCATTTATTACCAATGCCGTGGAAGCTGGTCTCTCCTGTTCCGGGCACATCCCATTCGCCGCCTCAATTCTCGCGGAAGAGAACCAATGATTCTCTGATAAACCCAGTTCCACACCATTTGGAATCGGTGGTGAATCACTGCCTACTCGCTTGCCAAAAACAGGGCATATAACAGAAAGAACACATGTCTCCCGTTACCTTGGAAAAGGATGAAAGTCAGAGGCACCGAAGAAGCTAAACGAAGCACTATTATTCCACGGTGGATTACACGGGAATAGGAATATAAGATCAGACTAACAATGGCGACCCAGATGGCCTATTGGTACGTTTTGAATAAAGAAACATTTTGCCCTTGAAATTTCAGTTGGATGAAGGCGAGGAGTGTCTGAGTGAGGACAGCGAGGACGGCATGGTGGGAAGTGGGTGGCGGCCGGAGGTGGGGGTGTGAGAGGTAGAAGCTCCTCGAGTTCACAAATAAGATATTGAAGTTGTTGTTGTTGTTCATGTCTTGGATTTACGGCCCTATTGGGTTGATTATGATCTGCAAAAGATGGATAAGAATGAGTTAGAACACAGTGAGAAATAGGCAAAATCGAATGTATAGAGTATTGAGATAAGAAAGAAGGCAATGGAATGGTTACGAGGCTACCAAGCTTTGATTTTCAATGCTTGAGGAGTTTGTGGCTTTTATACTACTTTGCTAGGTTGGCTCAACGCGTTAAGGTCCTCAACGCGTTAATGTCCTCTACACGTTTTTTTTTTTTTTTTTGGGTAATTCTGCCCCCAAAAGAAATTATTCTTCCTTTCCTGACCAAAATGACAGTAATTTGAAAAAAAAAATTAATAAATCAGATTGAAGCTCAGTCATACGTACATAGTGTGTGTGTGAGAGAGAGAATGATCCATCAAGGGCTTATTAAGCCTCACCAAAATGACAGTAATTTGAAGAAAAAAAAGATCAGATTGAAGCTCAGTCATACATACAGAGTGTGTGTGTGTGAGAGAGAGAGAGAGAGAGCCTCAGACATAACGCCTCCAAACCAAGCAAAATTCCCATAAAAAATGGCAATATCTTCAAAAAGCCACTAAAAAACCAACTATGAGATGATTTAGGAAGCTGGTTAAAAGCTAATTTTTAGCTTTTAACCTATTTTGGGTGACATCATTTTTTTTTCATTTTTTACACACAAAAGGACAAAAAAGTGAAAAAACAAAAAAAAAAAAAAAACAAAAATCAGCTTTTAACTAACTTTTCAAATCACTCCAATTTATATAAAAAAAGTCAAAGATTTCTTTTTTTCTTTACTTTTGCACTTTTTTTTTTTTAAAAAACAAAACTAAAAAGTTGTCGAAACAAACTGGGTGTGTTTGGTTTGTGTTTGTAGAGTAGTTTTTGAGATAAAAAGTACGAAAATTTGTTTGGTTTGTCTTTTTCTAGAAATTATTTTGAAAAATTATTTTTGGAGAGAGAGTTTTAAAAAAAAGTGATTGATTTGATGTGTATGAGAGAGAGTGATTTTAGAAAATAGGTAACCAAACAAAATTTTGAGATTTTTTTTTAAAAAATTTGTTTGGTTTGATTACTCTTGAAAATTTATTTGTAGAAAATTTTTCCCAAATATTTTTCTGAAAAACAAACCAAACAAGGCCACTAATTTTTTTTTTTAATCTCATATTTTACTTAAAAAGTGAAAAAATTTACTAAAATAATATGTTCCAAAAGCCTAGGGTGGTGTTTGGGAAGTTGGGCCATTTCTTCGACTAGAAAAAAAAAATGTAAAAAGGCTTGGATGAATTGGATTATGGAAAGTTTTGGGAAGATGGCTAAAAATTAGCTTTCTGGTTTTTTGTAATTTTTTTTTTTTGAAAAAATGTATAAAAAATAGAAGAGATAAGATAATCCAAAATAAATTAAACGTTATCTTTTGACTTTTTATTGTGTTCCCAAATTAGCCCTATGTTGATATACCTTACCAACAACTTATCTTCTCTCTCTAGATGAAGTGGACTATAGTAGAGTCGTTTCTTTGAGTTGTTGAGGTTCTAAAAATGACTGGGTTGGTTTATCTAAAAAACATCCAACATATTAGATAATGATAAGATGATGTTGGTATCAGATGTCAATTTTTGTGTTGCTAGTGTAAGAGGTCAATTTTTGTGTTATTTGGCTCTGTAATACAGTTGCTAAATGGTTGATTAGTGGTATTGATTTTTCCTCGTTAACCAAGAGAGAGAGAGAGAGAATGAACAAAGAAGAGAAAGAGAGAGGCGGCTGATCAGTGCAGTGGGTGGGGCTCACTGCACTTTTTAATTATTTTATATTTTATTTATAATTTATATATATGCATATATATATATTTATATTTTTAACATTCTTCAGGAAATTATTAAATATTTTCAGAATACTGTGTTTGTACTGCTTAATAAATTATCATTCAATATGTCTTCCCATATTCCTCAATCACCCAACATAATACTCCACCTACCTATTTTCTCCACCAATCATAATATTATGGAATACCACGTGTCCATACTCCAGAATTACTGAATAATTACCAAGAAGGCATTAATATCAATATGTAATATATTTTTATGCATCAAGAGTTGTTGAATCTCGTTTCATGTGCCACGAATATCTTACATGATGAGAAATATAATATAAGTCATTAGTATATTTTTATTTATGTAGAAAATATAGAATATTTTTTTTAAGAAAATGGAATGATATTATAGTTTAATATTTCGATCGATATAGGAATTTCAAATTGTTTTTACGATATTTATAGATCCATACTTATAAGTGTTTCAGATTAATTATTCAGAATTAAATAGTTGGCTATAATGTAAATGTTTATTAATACATTTTTGTGTGTGCGCTATTTTTTAATTACATTATTAAATTCACATAAAAATTGAAAAGAATTTGTGAATAATTTGTATAAAATTAGATATTAGCGAATAAAAACTTTAAAAAAGAGAAATTTATAGTGTTTTTTTGGTTTGATTTATTTTTAAAATTTTTACTTTTGAATTTTTTGGTTTTCAAGTTTTTTGTCTGACACTATTTTTTTTGATGACCCTTTTTATTTTCTTTTTAGATTTACTTAATTTAATACTTTTCTAGTTTTAATTTATTTTTAAATTTAGATTCACTTATTCTAAATGCACTTAGAAAATAATTTGTTGTGTATTGTTTTTAGCAAAAAGTATTAATATTAAACAACAACAACAACAACAATAATAATAATAATAACAACAACAACAACAACAACAACAACAACAACAACAACAATAATAATAATAATAACAAAAAAATATAATAATAAAAAATCAATACATGTTTGAATTTTGAAATAGTTTACCAATATTTTACTTTTTAATTCTATTTAGATTATTAGATATTAGATTTTCATATAAAAGTACAATTTAAATATAATATATGAAAAAAATTTAGCATCTTTAATCACTAAAACTGAAAAAATATGAAAAATTAAAAATTAAGAAACATATTTAAAGAATAAAACCAACGAAAGTAATTTTTATTTAGAATTTTGACATCATACCTTGATTGCTAAAGTACCATATAAAATATTACAGTTCATGAAATATAATTTAAACAAAAAGAAAGTGTATGAAGACAACTGGCGAATTTTTGATACGTAGTACAAACCTGTGTTTTAAAAGTGCTTGCGCTTTCCTCTATCTAGATTTGAACGAATACATACAATTTTAAGATTCAACCAAAATTATTTACCATGATTTGTTTCATGATAGACAATTGTAAATATTATGTATATCAGTGTAAAAGCAAACATAGAAATTAAGAAAGAGTAATTATATTTTGTTCTTAAATCATCATCAATATAAAAAAACAGGGAGATGACTTTTTTTTTTTTCTTCTTTTTTTGATAAGAAGGGAGACAATTTATTTATATTTATATAGGACTTTTGAAAGCAGATATATCATTTTTTAGTGTTTAACTGAAAAACTAAAGAGATAGTTGGTTTATATAGGACTTTTAATGACTTTTAGAAAATATAGGGTTCGTTTGGGATATGGGTTGGCTTTTTGACTTTTGACTTTTTGGCTATTTTAACCTAAGGCTAAAAAGTCTCATTTGTGATAGGCTTTTTGATTTTTTTTGACTTTTTTTAGAAAAAAAATGAAATGATTATAGTTTGGATGTGATATTTTATCTTATTGGGCTAAAAAGCCTATTATAGCGATCCCGGTTTTGACCCGATCTTTGAATTTAAGTTTTGGAATATGTTGGGCGTATTCGGAACAAGTTGGTTACTAGTTGGTCTAGATTGTTGCTGCCCAGATTTTGGTTTCTTCGCTCGAGCGAGGCTTCTTGTGCTCGAGCGAGCCTTGTGAAATTTTCTTCTTCACTCGAGCGAGGTTTCTTATGCTCGAGCGAGTTTTGAGAGTTCTCAAGTTTCCTTCCAGACGCAGGATTTCTGGGAAAAGGAAGTTCTTCGCTGGAGTAAGGCTTCTTGCGCTTGGGCGAGGGTGTGGTCTGTGAAATACCTGAAGGTATGTATTCTACGCTCGAGCGACACTTATTGCACTTGAGCGAGGTCACTTGTTGTATCTGGTCGCTCGAGCAACAACTCTTTCGCTCGAGCAAAGGTTGCGTATTTCAGTTCGTAGCTGAGTCATTTTTACATCACTTTTTGATTTCATTTCTTCGAAAAACCCTAATCCAGCACTCGCTCTCTCTAAAGTTCTCTCTCTCTCTCTACAAATACTTCAAGATCCAAGCATCTCTCAACCCTAGTCCCTTTGTTAAAGAGTTAGAGTATCTTGTAGGCTTCCTCTTGGTCCGAACAAAATCGAAATGGGGCATTTTTGAAGTTCTTCATCATCTCCTTTGAGCTTCTACTCTTAAGGTAGGGATATTCTACACTTTATTATGATTTTTAACCTAGGTATTTGTCATTTTGTACAAATGGAGGGATTTGGTAGGATTTGGGTAGAGTTAGAGTTTAATCTCAAAAATTAAAGAGGGGTTTTCTATTTTGATTTCTAAAATGACTAAGGGACCTTGTGTATGAAGTCCTCTAATGATAAAATGGTGAAATTTGGCCTTGGGGTTAATATTTGGAAAAAGGGGAAATTTTGCCCTAATTTGAGTTAAATAAATTATTTTGTATAAATGATGAGATTGATATGGGAAATATGAAGTTGGGAGGATGCATGAATGAATGGTGTAGTTGGATTTGTTAAATCACTCACCTATGGGAATTTGATAAATTATCTATTTAAAAGATTGTATATCTGTTTAGAAATATCTGTTTTGGGCTATCGGTAGATGATAGATATGATTGTTGTAGAAACTGCATGTGGATTAGGTGAATTGAAACATATGTTTTAATTTACCTCATTGAATATGATGGTATGATCGAGATATTGAAAATGTGTCGTGGACAGTCATTGTATATGACGATGCTTTTAATGCATTGTATATGTATCTTTGTTTGGGAGGAGATATGGGATGTACTCCATTGTTTGGGAGAAGATAAGGGATGGACCCCATTTTAAAACTAAGTTGGCCGGAGTGTCCAGGGTGAAAGTCCCGAAATCTTATAATTATGGGTGTCGATTCCCTCAGATGTGAATTTCGTAAAATGACATGTTGAAGTGTTTTGAATGATAGGTGTTGTTAAAGTGTGAACCAATGAATTGTAATTTCATTTGGTGTGTTTAGATGACAATGAACTTGACTCCACAAATTGAATTAAAATGGATGGATGAAAACAGATTGAGATGTGAAAATCTACGTTGAATGGTCTTGGAAAGAATATAAGTTGGTCATGAACATTGAATATAATTATACTTGGCATTTATATATTAGTTAAATCTCATATATTGTGTTAGTTTATCTCTACTGAGCTTTGGCTCACCCTACTTGGGAAACCATTTTTAGGTATAGGTGACATGTCTCCTCCAAGGGCGTAGCTTGGGGGACTAGGGGCTGAAGACTTTATTTTTGTTATGATATGTTTAAATGTTTATTCAAGCCGAGGGCTTTACATGTATAGAGCTTAGGACTCTTCATTTTGTTGTAACCAAGTGATGACTTGGAAAGATGTAAGCCTGTAGGGCATTTATTTTGTTGTTGTTAATCTATTATTACATACTATAGATTCAGGATGAACATTTATGAATGTATAATGCATGTAATACCCCTTTTGTAATATAAACTCTGATGAATGAAAGTATAACATTTTCTATTATGTTTATGAATCTCTTGGGTTGGATTATCCTCTTTATTTTGAGGGCGTTACATATTTTGTTTTTTTGTGACTAAAATAGTTAAAAAGTTTGACATGCGAAACGAAGGTATAATAAATTTAAGAAGATAAAATTAAAATTTAAAAAAAATAAAAAATATGTCAAGCTATTCACACTTTATAATAGTAATAGATAATGTTACAACTTTATTTTTATAATTAGAAAAAAGTTTATCTATGGAGGAATCCGCATTGTGCTTTTTGTATGCATGTGCGACTTTGCGTGTGGTTTGGAATACTTTTGGTGGCATTTGTGTACGTATTTTCTAACAAGGGTTTTTGTTCCACTCACTGACTCATCCATGACGATAGTTGTTCCTAAAAGAACTTGTCAAGGAATGTTACACTTATATATATATACACATATTTATAACATTCAATATGGCAGAGACTTCAAATTACCACTCACTGTCTCAACCATGACCATAGTGGTTCCTAAAAAAAACTTGTCAACAAATGTTACACTCATATATATATATGTAAATATTTTTATAACATTAGATATGGCAGAGACTTCAAATTAATTGATGCTAAGAATTGTTTCGCTTATACAATATTCTGGATCTTTTTATAATGCATACTTTTTTTTTTTTAAGTTATAATAATTTGTGATATTGATACTATAAATGTCATAAGTAAAACAAGTACAATGGTTCATTTCAATCCAAAAAAAAAAAATTGCATAATAGTTTGTCAGTTGAGACATAATCAAAAAAATAACCAAAATATAGTTCATAATCAACATTACAAGAAGCCATAATTAAATCATAACCAATACCAAAATGGATAATAACCAAACACCACTTGAAGTATAATTAAAGGCTTCTTCAATCATAACTAAAATAACAACCATTATAAGTCATAACTAAATCATAACCAACATTATAAAAAATCATAACCAAGTCATAATAAACAGAGACAGACTTAGAATTCTAACATAGGAGGCAAACATATATACTAACAAAAATTTTAAAAGAAAAGTAGAAACTACAACGTTGACTTCTACAATCATTAAAACATATATAAATAAAATATTTTCTTCTATTCATGTTGAGTCACAAAATATAGAGAATCAATGGTAAAATATATATTTTAGTACAGAGAAATGCTATATATCCCAAATATTCTACCACATAATCTACGAAACCTCTCACATGGGGTGGGACTCATACAAATCCACATGTGTGTGGGTCTCACACCCATGTGAGAGGTTTGGTAGAATATTTTGTAGAATATTTGGGGTCCCTAGCATAACTCTTTAGTATAAAAGAGATAATATTATTTTTCATTAATACGAATAATGAATGATTGTTGGAAAAAGGAGATAGAGTATTTGCATGAATTTTAAAAAAAAAAATTAAGGAAACACAATTTAATTTTGCCAAATTTATAAGGCTTGGTGTATTTTTCTTAATTAAAAAAGATTAGTATAGTATCCTATAACTTTCTATTAACTACTTATTCACATAAAATACTTTCACCACTATCCATTTGCAATGGAGTAGAAACCTAAAAGAAATATAATGGGGCAATTTGGAAAGATTGAATTTTCGCGTAATTTTCAATTTAAACCCAGAGTTTCAATTTTGACAAATTAAACCCTACAGTTTCATCCATATTTCAATGTGAACGGAGGGTCCATCTCCGTCTCATTTGATCTTCTTCCATCTTTCAGATTCAAACCCACATGTTCAAACCCTTGTATCTCATTTGTTGTAACTCCGTTTCGCCTCATTTTTGCGTCGTTGGATTCACTTCATGGCCTAATTTTTATTTCACCCTTCATACGCCTTGTTCCACCTCTTTTTGCATGTCGTCGGAGCTCCTAAAATTGACCAAAAAATTTCTCTCTCTCTCTCTCTCTCTCTCTCTCTCTCTCTCTCTCTCTCTCTCTCTCACAGATTCAGACTCACATGTCCAAACCTTTGTATCTCTCTCGTTGTAACTTCATTTCACCTCATTTCGCGTTGTTGAATTCACCTTATGGTGGTCTAATTTTCATTCTACCCTTATACACCTTGTTCCACATTTATTTGCGTGCCATTGGAGCTCCAAAATTGGTTAAAAATAAGATTTTTCTTTTTGTTTCCCCCATTTTCTTACTGCTATCATGATAATATTCTTGGCAACAGAGAAGCAATGGATTATGCTTGATTGGAAACCAAGGCGCCCTAACATTGTAGACACCCCATTTTTGGCGGCCCTTACAACTTGGACACCATTGCGTGAACACCTGATGATGATTCTATATGCTCTCCAAGTGCTTGAAGTCCTTAGCGGAATGCTACAGCTTTGAACCCTTCAAACCCTATACCCTTGTTGCCTCATTCTTGGACCAAGCCTTTGTCCTTCAAGCCTGTAGCTTCTGGTGGCCTGTCGGCCACCTTTGGAGGCTGCGGTCCATCACTTTTGGGCTATCGGCCACTGATGTTGCTTGCCGGCCACCAGTGTATTTTGCAAATATTTTATGCTGGTTGTGCCAGCTGTTTGCACAAATGCATGCATCTATCCCCACGTGTAGGGCTAGATCTCCTTGTGCAGATTTCATGTTTTCTATATATAGGAGGCCCCTCTCTCATGTTTTAAGGTTAGAAAAATTTTGAGATCAAAATTTTTCCTCTCTCTCTCTAGCAAATTCCTACACTTTTGCCTCAAAATCCTTAACCTTTGCCTATACACCCTTAACCAAATCACACCATCTTTGAGCTAAGGTACTTTTGAGCTTGGTTTGAGCTCTAGAGGGTGTGCTTACTTGGTTTTGTTGCCAAGAATTTGTCTTCTTTTCAAAAGGTATAAGACTTTGCCTATTTGTTTGCTTTCTTTGCTATTATTCCTACTATTTTTCCATTGTTTTTGGGCTGTCAAAACTCTATATTTTTGGGCTGAAGCTTGGGTCTAAGGGCCTTTAAAGGTTAAGGGGTTGATAGCCCTTCTTTGTACCTTATTTTGGAGGCCTTTGCCCTTGTGTTTCCCAACCTTTTACTATCTTTTTCTGAGCTTTTAAACACTAATTTTGAGAGCTTTTTCAGTAGCCAAAATTATGTTTTGAAGTCCAAATTTAGAGGGGTTAGCCTCCCCTACTTGTGTCTCGCTTACTATCCTAGTTTGTGCCATGTTTTAGCATGTTAATTTAGCTATTTTTAGCTCAATTCTAGCATGTTTTAGGACTGTATTAGACCTGGTTTAGCACTGTTTTGGGTTGTTGGTTGCATTTGAGCTTTGTTTTGCATGCTTGTAGTGTAATAGTCATCATGAGTTTGGTGTTCTAGGCCTCAGACACCATCTTGTTTGAGCTTTTCTCACTCATTTTCAGCACTAACAATCTCTATAACCTCCCTCCTTTCTTGGCTTTTTGTTTTGCTTTGAAAGTGGTTCAAACTACTTGTTTGTTTAAAGCATGAGATTGAGATGTCATGCTTAATGGTTTAATCCCTTTGGGAGTTCATTACCAACGGCATGATGTCTCTTTCACGCCTAAGACAACTTTTGGTTTGAGCCTTCTTTCCATTTAGAGGACTTAAACTCACCATTGGACTTAATGAATTAAAGGATGGTTGGTAAACTAAAGTCAAGTAATTAAAATTGAGGCTAAAATGGTGCAAGACAATAATTTGGTTGTGTTCAATTGGACGTTAATTGAACACATGGAAACTTGGGCCATTTCATACTCCTTAGTGATGAAATGATTCAAGATTCCAAGGTCAACCACTTCCTTTGATCTTTCATGAAAGGGAGGAGGTTTAGAGTCTTATTTTGTTGCATTTATTGAATTTGCACACTTTGGTTCATAAGCCATCATGCAATGAAATTGCTTGAGTTGGTGGTTTGTGGCTAAAGTTCACTTTTCCTTTGATTTGTTCATGAAAAGGGGAGGTGAGTTGTGCAGACAACCCTTGAAAACACCCTGTGCATGCTCTGTTTGTCCTCTGTTGCAGCAAGAAGAACTGGGCAGCAGTGGCTAGCCGGCCACTTTCCATGGCCGGCAGGTGGCCGGCAGGCCTCATTACTAGCTGACCGCCCATTGATGAAAAACTTAGCAGTGTGTTCCTTTGGCAGAGCAGAGTTATTCTGGAAGTTGGTAGTAGTGTATGTGTTCTCTTTGCAACAGAGGCTCTCCAGAAGTAAAACAGTGGCATTTTCGGGTGGAAACCGTGCATGCGCATGAACATCATTCATTTCTCGAGGCAAAGTAGTTAGCTTAGCACTATTGTTTAGCTTACTTAATTCTTTTAATTGTACTTGTGTTGTAATTATTTAATTAGTTATTTAGCTAGTTATTCAATTTCGTTGTTAGTTAACTAGTTAGTTAATTCATTCGTTGTTAATTCATTTCGTTGTTAGTTAACTAGTTAGTTAATTCATGAGTGCTGAGAGATGTGAGAAAGACATATGAGTAAGGGTGGGAAACAATACTAGAAGAAGTAGTGGGCTCCTCGCAAATCTAGTAGTCTCCCGCCGATGAAAGGCGTCTAAGCCCATCAAAGTTTCGGCCAGCACCAAGCCAATGCAACTCTTGCCTTCTTTCAAACGTTGAGCCACTTTGATCAACCGAATGCTAGACCTGCCAAAACTAGGGGCAAGAAGAAAATGAGCCAACATACATAACCAGAGGGCATGTTGCCGAAAACCCTGCCAGAGAAGGTTGCTTCTGTCACCGACATCGGAAAATTGATGAATCAAACTGGGAATGTCTAACTCTCTGTTGTGGGCCAGAGATTGAGCCTCATGCAGAGTGAGCCCACACATCCGTCCCAAAGCTTGGGCGTGGCCAAAACGGGACTGAGGTAAGATTTTCTCATCGCACCGGGATTCTATTAGTGCCAGAAATTCTTCGATTATTGGGCATATTTTTTATCCCCTGAAGCTAAAGACATGTGTGATCGGGTCCTAGCACCGAGCCGCGGCATGAAGGAATGGAAAACAAAGTGGAGTTCGACTTAACGAAAAAAGTGCATTTATGGAATCCAAAGTGGAAAACAAAGTGGTAAAGGAATGTCAAACTGGGAAGCCAACTGTCAGCAATCTGGTGACTCTCACATTTTTGTGGCCGACAGGTGGCTGACAGTTAGCCGGCAAGCCACATTGGCCACCTCTTGTGGTCGACATATGGCCGGCAACTTCAATTCCTGGCCGGCAGCCTTCCTTTCTGGCCTGTTGTCCACATTTGTGCTGACCAGTGCTGGAAACATGTGTTTTATTCTAATCTTTTTGTGTTTCAAGGTCTTGTTTTGAGTCTTTTTGGTTTTAGCAAGTTTGTTTACTTGTACTTGTGTCATTGTGGTTTTTGTTTATCGAGTTGTATGTTGTATTTTGGTTGTTGGTCGGCTCATTACCCAATTAAGAACATTGTTTCAATCAAATGCTCTCTTAGGCAATTCAATTCCATGTCCATTTCATGCTAATATGGTGCTCATGATGAAAAAATAACAACACTTTTTATAAAAACTGCGAGGTTTTATTCTGATCATGGCTTTTTACAAAAGAGGAGTACAAGTTTTTTAGAGCAAATAAAACCTATCTAAGGCTATACATGTGCTAATGCTACTAAACAAAAAGAAACTAAGCAAAAGTACAAAAATCAATGCCAGTCACCTCAAGCCTGAGAGGCCCTTTTCATCCTCTTCCTTGGAGGAGAGGACTCTGGGGCACTATCTCCATCAGTGCCGCTGTCTGAATTAGTCTTTAAGCCAGAACCCGAGCTAGAATCGTCTCTGCACTCTGCCCCAGAACCCGAGCCAGCATCATCATCTCCACTCTCAGACGACTCAGAATGTTGACTCGCTGCCTCCTCGGAGTCACTGGTCTCAACATCATCATCGCGCAAGATGGGCTCTAGAGGACTGCTCTGGCCTCGGGTGCCCCTGTCTCTGCCTCTCCTCCCTACTACCGAAGGAGATATTGCCGCTGCTGACGCTGCTGCCGTTGAAGCCATCAGTGTAGGTGGGATCTGAAAAGAACAGTTGTTAACATATCAGTTTCAATTTGTGTCTCAGATGCAAGCATAGTGTGCAGAATGATTGTATGCAGAAGTCAGATATAGTGTGTAAGTAGAGTGTGTGAATGTAGTGTGCCAATGTAGTGTATCACTGCAGTTTGGAAGACTACAATTAAAATGCCAATGTATTAGTGGAAATTTGATAACATAAAATGCAAACTGAAGGAATTACCGGGATACCGTGGAGGTCGAGCAGTGTCTCCCTCCTCTGTACCATGCCCATAAAGGAGACTATCAGCTCTAGAGCGCTCCCCGTGTACTCAATGGATGCCTGCAAATGCATTTTGACGATCAGTGTTCGCAATAAGCATATCTGAAATAAAATGTGGGGTGCAAATCGAAAAGTATGGTCCATACCCTAGTCGGGCCTCGAACGCTGACAAGCTCGTGCCCAACTGCGACAGGCTCAATCGGGACCTAGTAAACAACCCCAGTATGCCGCCAGTATATCAGTGCGGTAGGAAGCTCTGGCCAACCGGTCCTCTGCGTCGTCCAGGGAGCCCTCTAGCACGGGCCCTAGTCGCCCTAGTCACTCTAGGCACATCTCTCGTAGCAGGAGCTCTCGCCCTCTTTCCTCCACGAGTGCTTGTCAGAGGTGGCATGAGGTGTGTTTGAATGAAGGTCCCGTAGTCACCCTCTGCCCTGAAATAATCAGCATCCAAGACCACCATAAATTGAGTGACCTTACCGATAGATAGGCTATCTACGAATCTCATAGACTCTGGCGGTGCCATTGGAATGATCGGATCAGGCAGACCCACAGTCTGGCGCACAAACCGTTCATTCGAGAACCAAGCTCAGTAGACTGGGCCTTCAAGTGGAATGCAGAAGCGAGAAGTGGCCCAGGCCCCGGCGTACTAGTCTTGAATCCCAGCTAGCATCATGGCCCATGGCTGCCACATAATCTGCAAATAGAGGTTGTACAGATTATTAGTTGTTGTCAGTTGCTAAAATGTGAATCAGAACAGTTGTAAAGCAAAATTGACTGTGTTTTGGGTTACCTCATGGGCAGCTACTGTGTCGAAGCAATGGCGGAAAAATACGAAGGTCTCGCGGGTCCTACACTCGTGCCGACCATCATACTTCCTCCAGTAAGGGACCGCTAACGGGAGCTCCTCCATGGGCTCTGGGGCTAGAGCTAGAAATTAAGCGTACACCCATAGCTACGGAGAAAATGTAATTATATGTGGACACAATGTATGAACAGATATAGAAAGTGCAAAGAAGAAAACACAAAGTATGAACAGATGTAGAAAGTGCAAAGCAGAAAGCACAAAGTATGAACATATATAGAAAGTACAAAACAGGAAGCACAGGTATTGAACATATATAAAGCAGAAAATGTAGAGCAGAAAATGTAAAGTACAAAGATTTAACTGAAATGCATACCTCTCAGGCTCGCTAGTAGGCTCCGAACAGCTATCCTCTCAAACGGAAGGTAGAGCTCATGTAGCCATACAGGGTGCAAGGCCAGCTTCGCCCCAGTCATAAAAGCATACCCGGGGAAGGGTCACCAGAGCACTCAGCAAGTATAAGCCCATGGTGTTCCACCTATTCAAAAATAAGGTGGTACCGAAGACGAACATCAAAAAGCCTCTAGCGTACTACTCCATCTCCTCTGTGGTCTCGGGCTCGCTCCCTCTGAATTGCTCCGTGAACCAGCTATATCTGATCATGCCTACATAGTATAAGGGTGGACGCGCTCCCAGCAGCTTAACCCAGGTCGCATCCCATTCTCCCATGTCTATATCGAAAGGGATCGGATCACCCTCTACTCCTAAGCCAATGATCATGGTGAAGTCGTAGGGAGTCATCGTCATCCCCCCAGTAGTGGAAAAGTGAAAGGAGTTGATCGTGTCCCACCACTTCCCCACCAGTGCACCTAGAAGAGGGAGACTTGTAATGACCCAAGTCAGGCCGAAGCAGAAGAGGCCGAAGCCCGTCTCATCAATAATGTCGTGAACCCCAGTAGGGAGCTCGTCGTACCAATCTCTCACCGTCGTGGCTCCATACCCTCTGAAGGCACGAGACTCTCCCTGTGGCAAAAGAACAAATGAATCAGATAAAAGGCGCTGATGAAATTACAGTCAGAAGGTATAGTCAGAAGAAATGCAGTGCAAGAAATGCATTTAAAAGACAAGCAGGAATGCATAGAAACAGTGTTCATACCTCAGCGGCGCTAGCTTACAGGTGGAAGGTCGGCTCCCTCAGTAGAAGGTCCTTTGGTGCAACTTGAACGAAGTCACTGAAGCACCTAATGCCTCCGGATGGCAAGATATGTGTGCCAGGATGATACCTCTCCGGATCAAAAGGCCGTATCCTCACTGGTAGCGGCTTCGACTGAGGCTCAGGCTCAAACTCTGCCTCGAGGTCGGCTTTAATACCTCTAGTCGCCTTGGCAACGATAAGCTCATCTGCCTCTGAAACAGGTGGGAATACGAGGGGAACCTGGGGAGGAGCCCCATCATGTGGACTATCATCTGCCATCTAGAGAATGGGTGAAAAGTGAAGACAAATGGAGAAAAGAGGGTAAACTTGGAAAAAGTCAACCCTAGGAAAGAGAAAATGGAAGAAAAAGTCAAAGTCAGGAAAAGTTCACGGAACTCGAGAGAAACTCGAGGAGAACAAGCCTAGAAAGGTGAAAATGAGGGAAAAAAGCATTGAAATCAAATTTTGATCGGTTCAAAAGGAAGAGAATCAAGAGGGTTTAGCAAATAAAGTTCGCGTGGGGCATTGGAAAACGCGTAAAAAGCTCAGATCTAGAGAGAAGAAGTGTCTAGAGAGAGGGAGTGCATTTTTGGACATATGGGTGTGAGGAAATGAGCCCTAGTGGCTTGTATATAAAGACCAGAAAAGTGAAATCCCCAAATTGCCCCAAACGGCCATCGATGGCCGACAAGGCTATTCAATGGCCGGCAGGTGGCCGACAGCCTCCTCCTATGGCCAACAAGCGGCCGGCGGCCTCCCTCTGAGTCCTGATCTTGTTTTGTGTCTTTGTTTCCCAAGAGTTGCAAGGAAAGTTCACTGTTGGGTCCAGATTGTCTCTACGAAACCTCAAAACTGTGTTTTCAGCGCACAATCTTCATCACTTGTCTACATGAATGAGGTGTATCCTTTTTAAACATATTTCAATTCCTTCGAGAGGCTAATCGGAAGGTGCCATCGAATATCACTTTTGTTCGTTTTGCCTTCATTCTCCTTTCGTTCCCTATTGATGCATGGAATATGCATCTTCCATATTTGTTGCATAGAATATGCATCTCATATATATTGTTGCATAGAATGTGCATCACACATTGTATGCATATCTCGCATCATTTATATTTTGCATAGAGCATGCTTTGGTTGATCTTCTTGCATGGAACATGCGTTATCACTATTTCAATTTATGATCTCATTCACTTCGTGCATCTATCGCACTTTCATTTACTTTCTGCATCTATCAAATGTATTCATTTTGTGCATCTATCGCATGTATTCACTTTGTGCATCTATCGCACTTGTTCACTTTATACATCTATCGCATTTGTTCATTTTCACTGACAGGAAAACAATATTGTATGTACGGTTCATTCAGAGGAATTTTAGGCATTTATGTCTCAATAAGAGAACCCGCACGATTTTGCATGTGAGATTGTTTGTGCATCTATCGCACACTTCTCTTTTATTTCAAGACGTGCAAAGCACGAGCCCGAGCGGTCTTTCTTATCTCAGGGCGCGTGACACGTAGCCCTGGGCAGGTTTCATCTCGGGATGTGCGAACCACAAGCTCGAGGGATTTTTCTTATCTCAGGGCGCGTGACGCGTAGCCCTGGGCAGGTTTCATCTCGGGACGTGCGAAGCACGAGCCCGAGCGGTTATTTTTATCTCAGAGTGACCCGCAGTCCTAGACAGTTTCATCTCGGGACGTACGAAGCACGAGCGCGATTGGTTTTTCTTATACCAGGACGCATGACGGGCAGCCCTGGGTGGGCTTCATCTCGGGACGTGCGAAGCACGAGCCCGAGCGATTTTCTTATCTCAGAGTGGCGCACAACCCTGAGTGGGTTTCATCTCGAGATGTGTGAAGAACGAGCCTGAGCGGTTTTTTTTATCCTAGGGTGTGTGACATGTAACCCGGGGTAGGTTTCATCTCGGAACGTGCGAAGCACGAGCCCGAGTGGTTTTTCTTATCTTAGGGCACGTGACGTGCAGCCCTGGGCGAGTTTCATCTCAGGACTTGCGACGCACGAGCTAGAGCGGTTGCGCGTGATGCGCAACCCTGGGTGGGTGTTATCTTGAGACGTGCGAAGCACAAGCCCAAGCGGTTTTTCTTATCTCAGGGCGCGTGACATGCAGCCCTGTGCGGGTTTCATCTTAGGATGTGTGAAACACGAGCCTGAGCAATTTTTCTTATCTTAGAGTGACGCGCAGCCCTGGGCGATTTTCATCTCGAGACATGCAAAGCACGAGCTCGAGCAATTTCTCTTATCTCAGGGTGCGTGACGTGCAGCCCTGGGCAGGTTTTATCTCGAGATGTGCGAAGCACATGCCTGGGCGGTTTTTCTTATCTCAAGGCTCGTGACGTGTAACCCTGGGTGGGTTTCATCTCGGGACTTGCGAAGCACGTGCCCGAGCAGTTTTTCTTATCTTAGGGCATGTGACGGGATGCTCTTGGCGGGTTTGATCTCGAGACGTGCAAAGCACGAGCTTGAGCGATTTTTCTTCTCTCAAGACGCGTGACGCGTAGCCCTGGATAGGTATCATCTCGAGATGTGTGAAGCACAAGCCCGAGTGGTTTTTCTTATCTTAGGGCACGTGACATGCTGCCCTGGACGGGTTTTATCTCGGGACGTGCGAAGCACAAGCCTGAGCGATTTTTCTTATCTTAGAGTGACGTGCAGCCCTAGGCGAGTTTTATCTTGGAACGTGCGAAGCACGAGCTTGAGTGGTTTTTCTTAGCCCAGGGCGCGTGACGCGCAGCCCTGGATGGGTTTTATCTCGAGATGTGCAAAGCACGAGTCCGAGTGGTTTTTCTTATCTCGGGGCACGTGACGCGTAGCCCTAGGTGGGTTTCATCTCGCCACGTGCAAAGCACGAGCCTGAGCGGTTTTTCTTATCTCTGCGCACATGACGTGCAGTCCTCGGCGGGTTACATCTCGAGACGTGCAAACCACGAGCCCGTGTGGTTGTTCTTATCTCAGGGCCCTTGACTCGTTGCCCTAGGCGGGTTTTATCTTGGGACGCGTAAAACGCAACCCCGAGAGGTTTTCTAGTTTCTCAAGATGCGTGAAACGCGGCCCTGGGTGGGTTCCATCTCAGGACGCGTGAAACGCGAACCCGAACGATTTTCTAGTTTCTCAAGACACTTGAAATACAGCCCTGGGCAGGTTTCATCTTGGGACATGTGAAGCACGACCTTGGGTGGTTCTCTTGTATCTCAGAACGCGTGAAGCGTAGCCTTGGGCGGGTTTTATCTCGAGAGGCGTGAAACGCGACCCCGAGCAATTTTTCTTTTATCTCGGAATGTGTGAAACGTGACCCCGAGCCGTTTTCTTTATCAATTTCTCAAGATGCGTGAAACACAACCCTGAGCGGTGTTTTCTTTCCTCGTCTCTTGATTTTGGCATGGCTAGAGTGTGGTTTATCTTCTTTTTGCAGGAACCTGTGTTGGTTTTAAGCAAACACACTCTTAGGACATTACTTCATAACTTTTTAGGATGTTTACATATGTAGAAACTTTGGAAAAAAAGACAATTGTATGTGTGTGTTTATGTAATTTATTTTGGGAAGTCTTATAAGAAAATGGGTTTGTAGAAACCTTATTGCCAATCCCTATTAGCATTACATATATAGATAAAGTAACTCAGATACTCAGTTCCACAAAATAGGGGAGTAACAGAATAGAGCAAACAGAACAGAGGCACATACAACCCTCAATCAGCCATAGCTTTCATTTCTTACCGATGCCGTGGAAGCAGGTCTCTCCTGTTCCGAGCACGTCCCATTTGCCGCCTCCATTCTTGCGGAAGATTACTGATGATTCTCTGATAAACCCAGTTCCACACCATTTGGAATCGGTGGCGAATCACTACTGACTCGCTTGCCAAAAACATGGCATACAACAGAAAGAGCACATGTCACCCATTACCTGGGAAAAAGATGGAAGTTAGAGGCACCAAAGAAACTGAACGAAGCACTATCATTCCACGGCGAATTACACGGGAATAGGCTGGTAATTGGAGTTCAGCTCCGTAGGCGAAGCAATACAAGATCAAACTAACAATGGCGACCCAGATGGCCTTTTGGTACGTTTCGAATGAAGAAACATTTTGTCCTTGAAATTTCAGTTGGATGAAGGCGAGGAGCATCTGAATGAGGACGGCGAGGACGGCGTGGCGAGAAGTGGGTGGCAGCCAGAGGTGGACGTGTGAGAGGTAGAAGCTCCTCGAGTTCACAAATAAGACGCTAATGTTGTTGTTGTTCATGTCTTGGATTTAAAGCCCTGTTGGGCTGATTATGATCTACAAAAGATGGATAAGAATGAGTCAGAACACAGTGAGAAATAGGCAAAATTGAATATATAGAGTATTGAGATAAGAAAGAAGGGAATGGAATGCTTACGAGGCTACCAAGCTTTGATTTTCAATGCTTGAGGAGTTTGTGGCTTTTATGCTACTTTGCTAGGTTGGCTCAACGCGTTAAGGTCCTCTACACGTTTTTGTTTCTTTTTTCCTTTTTTTTTTTTGTGTGGGTAATTATGCCCCCAAAAGAAATTATTCTTTCTTTCCTCACCAAAATGGCAGTAATTTGAAAAAAAAAAATCAGATTGAAGCTCAGTCAGACATACACAGTGTGTGTGAGAGAGAGAATGATCCATCAAGGGTTGATTAAGCCTCACCAAAATAACAGTAATTTGAAGGAAAAAAAGATCAGATTGAAGCTCAGTCATACATACATAGTGTGTGTGTGTTTGTGTGTGTGTGTGTGTGTGTGTGTGTGTGAGAGAGAGAGAGAGAGAGAGAGTCTCAGACTTAATGCCTCCAAACCAGGAAAAATTCCCATAAAAAATGGCAATATCTTCAAAAAGCCACTAAAAAAAAATTAAAAAAACCAACTATGAGATGATTTGGGAAGCTAGTTAAAAGCTAATTTTTGGCTTTTAACCTATTTTTGGTCACATCATTTTTTTTTTTCATTTTTTACACACAAAAGGACAAAAAAGTTAAAAAAGAACCAAAAATCAGCTTTTAACTAACTTTCCAAATCACTCCGATTTATATCAAAAAGTCAAAGATTTCTTTTTCTCTCTACTTTTGCACTTTTTTTTTTCTTTTTGTAAAAAACTAAAAAATTATCCAAACATACTAATTTTTTTTTTAATCTCAAATTTTACTTAAAAAGTCCAAAAATTACTAAAATAATATGTTCCCAAAGCCTAAGGTGGTGTTTGGGAAGTTGGGGCATTTCTTTGACGGGAAAAAAAAATGTAAAAAGGCTTGGATGAATTGGATTATGGAAAGTTTTGGGAAGATGGCTAAAAATTAGTTTTTTGGTTTTTTGTGATTTTTATTTTTATTTTTGAAAAAACGTATAAAAAGTATAAGAGATAATATAATCCAAAATAAATTAACGTTATCTTTTGACTTTTTATTGTGTTCCCAAATTAGCCCTATGTTGATATACCTTACCAACGACTTATCTTCTCTCTCTAGATGAAGTGGACTATAGTAGAGCTGTTTCTTTGAGTTGTTGAGGTTCTAAAAATGACTGCGTTGGTTTCCCGAAAAAACATCCAACATATTAGATACTGATAAGATGATGTTTGTATCAGATGTCAATTTTTGTGTTGCTAGTGTGAGAGGTCAATTTTTGTGTTATTGGGCTCTGTAATACAGTTGCTAAATGGTTGATTAGTGGTATTGATTTTTCCTTGTTAACCATGAGAGAGAGAGAGAGAGAGAGAGAGAGAGAGAGAGAGAGAAGAGAAAGAGAGATGCGGCTAATCAGTGCAGTGGGCGGGGCTCACTACACTTTTTAATTATTTTATATTTTATTTATTGTTTATATATATACGTATATATATTTATATTTTTAACATTCTTCAGGAAATTATTAAATATTTTCAGAATACTGTGTTTGTACTGCTTAATAAATTATCATTCAATATGTCTTCTCATATTCCTCAATCACCCAACATAATACTCCACCTACCTATCTTCTCCACCAATCATAATATTATAGAATACCACGTGTCCATACTGCAGAATTACTGAATAATTACCAAGAAGGCATTAATATCAATATGTAATATATTTTTATACATCAAGGGTGGTTGAATCTCGTTTCATGTGCCACGAATATCTTACATGATGAAAAATATAATATTAGTCATTAGTATATTTTTCTTTATGAAGAAAATATAGAATATTTTTTTTTAAGAAAATGGAATGATATTATAGTTTAATATTTCGATTGATATAGGAATTTTAAATTGTTTTTACAATATTTATATATCCATAGTTATAAGTGTCTGCAGATTAATTAATCATAATTAAATAGTTGGCTATAATGTAAATGTTTATTATTACATTTTGTGTGTGCGCTATTTTTTAATTAGATTATTAAATTCACGTAAAAACTGAAAGGAATTTGTGAATAATTTGTATAAAATTAGATATTAGCGAATAAAAACTTTTAAAAAGAGAAATTTATAGTGTTTTGCATTGTTTGATTTATTTTTTAAATTTTTTATTTTGAATTTTTTGGTTTTCAAGTTTTTTGTCTGACACTATTTTTTTTAATAACCCTTTTTATTTTCTTTTTAGATTTACTTAATTTAATACTTTTCTATTTTTAATTTTATTTTTAAATTTAGATTCACTTAATCTAAATACACTTAGAAAATAATTTGTTGTGTATAATTCTAAAAAAAAATATTAATATTAAATAATAATAATAATAATAACAAAAAAAATATATTAATAAAAAATCAATACATGTTTGAATTTTGAAATAGTTTTACCAATATTTTACTTTTTAATTCTATTTAGATTATTAGATATTAGATTTTCATATAAAAGTATAATTTAAATATAATATATGAAAAAATTTTAGCATCTTGAATCACTAAAACTAAAAAAATATGAAAAATTAAAAATTAAAAAACATATTTAAAAAATAAAACAAACGAATGTGATTTTTATTTAGAATTTTGACATCATACCTTGATTATTAAAGTACCATATAAAATATTACAGTATAAAATATAATGTAAACAAAAAGAAAGTGTATGAAGACAATCGGCGAATTTTTAAGACCCAGTACAAATCTCTGTTTTAAAAATACATGCGCTGTAGCACTTGTACCCTTTTAAAACTTTTGAGAAGTGTATTTGAGATCTTCGGTGTTGTTGTATCTTGGTTTTGGATGAGTGAAAATCAATTTAAACTTGTTAGGTTTGGTTGTTCGCACTTGTTCTTGTCCAAAGTTCCTTGGGGACTTAGAAATTTCCGTTTTGGGGTCGACACCAGCCTTCCTAAGGGTCGACCCTTACCTGTTGGTGAAGTTTCTGGAAGTGTTGCTGGAAATAGGGTAGACACCAGTCTAGGGAGGGTCGACCCTCTTATGTTGCAGAATTTGTGTGTTAGTTGCTGGAAAATAGGGTCGACCCCCTCTTGTCTAAGGGTCGACCCCCCTTGCTTGTGCCAGATTGTCTTTTCTACCTAAAGGGTCGACCCCCTTGCCTGAAGGGTTGACCCTTGCGTGTTTTTTTTTTTTTTTTTTTTTTTTTTCCAGATTTTGGGGTTCGAATGGGCCCTACCCTTGGAGGGTTTTTGGGCCTATATTTTATTTGACCTTAGGGCTATTTGCTACTTGTATAAATAGACCCAAACCACTTTCCTCTCATTACTTTTTCTCCTCTTTTCCTCTCAACCCATGATTTCTCTCTTCTCTCTCTAAAACTTAACTTTTCGCACTTAGATATTCAAATCTACTCACCTGGAGCCATCTTTTCACCTTGGTCCTTTGGGAAAGGTTGTAGATCTTGTCAAGGGATTTTTATTGATCCAAGTGGTTCGTGGTTTTGTCACCAGTGATTTTTGGGTTGTTTTCTCTTTGCTTCAAGAGGTAGGGATTTCTTTGCTCCTTTCCAATACTTCGTCTATAGATAGACATGTGGTAGATTTTATTGCATAAAAACCATATTCATTATGGATTTTCTTGAAAGCCATGAAAGGGGATCTAGGGTTTGATATTTGTGATTGGAGTTGTTAAGTTGTTTGCTGTTGGGTTGTTTGGAAAAAATGATTTATTATGTTTGTGAAGAGAGGGAGGAAAGCCCTAATTTAATGTTATTGAGTTAATGGATTTAAAAGGGAGGAAGTTGAATAATCCTTGTATTTTGCTAATATGGGTTGTATAATTATGTTTATACCAAAAGGAAATAAAAAGAGAAGTAATCACGGTATTGGTATTGTTTTAGACTAATCATGTGAAGTTGAGTTGCATTATGGTTTTGATACCAATGGAATTGGTTTATAAAATAAAGATGATGGATTTGGTTTTGGTTTTATAAAATGACGAGAATGAATTCTTAGAAAATGGTTGGAGTTGTGTGGATTGGAAAATAAACAAAAGTGGTCTTTTTGAAAGAAAATGAAATCATCACCCTTTGTAAACGAATAATGAACTTAAGGTCGGATCTTGGAACCTTCACATATTATCATTGTTATTGGACTGAAAGTCTTACGAGAATTGGATTTTTGTTTTCCTTTCGTATTAGATGCAGAAATGGATAGATATGAATGTAAATGGTGGGGTTGGATATTTAAAATCTCTCACCTATGAAAATATGGATAGTTTATCTATTTTGGAGATTGTATATATGTTTATAAATATATGTTTTGGGCTATCAGCGGAGGATAGCTATGACTGCTGTAGAAATTCCATGTGGACTAGGTGAATTGAAATTAATCACCTGTGCTTGTCATTGAATATGACTATAATTATATACATTGGATATGTATGGTTATTTGGGAATGTAAAGGGGATGTACTTTATATGTGATTATGTGTTTATATACATTGTGTATGTATTACACTTATGTTGTTATGCATTCTAGTATGTGGAGATGGTTGGGAATGTGCTTGCGCTTCGAATGAGAGGTATCGTTACCTTCCAGCTAGCGCCTGGAGAATTGGTCGCGCTTAGAATGAGAGGTACCAGTACCTTCTAGCTAGTGCCTGGAGAACTTGGCAGAGGTACCATTATCTTCCAGCCGGTGTCTGGTAAATTGGCATTTCATTATGGAAATGTGTATCCTTGGCTTGCTATTTTGTTATGGAAAGATGTATCCTTGGCTTACCATGCTTAAGGCAGGTAGAGCAGAACTTGTTTATCATTAATGTCTCAGTATATCTGTGTATATTATGGGTTATGATGGTTATGGTTCTGGAAGGCCAAGTTGCCTCATTTGTTGAGTAGCTAGTTGTTGGTTTTTTGTTGTTTTCCCTTTGTACTAAATGTATATATGTAAAGACATGAATGTGTTGGAAATGGACGTAAGTACTGTATTGAGATTGCGAATAATGTGAAGGACATCGGATACTTGTGAACATGTTTCAAAAAGGCAAAATCAGGTGTACGTCCGGAAAGTGTGAGAAAACATAATGGGCTCTGTGAGATTGTTTTTAGGAACTTGTTATTATCATATGAATTTTGAAAAAAAGTAACATGAAGAAAGAAAAATAAAATGCTTATGTTGTTGAACGAAATGAATGATTTTGAGAAAAGTTCCTATATAAGTATAATTTTGTAAAAACCGTCACTATATGTGTATAATATGATTTAAAGCATTCATGATCATAGCTATCTGTATGTTGTTACTGTTTAGGATCATATTGGGATCCCTATTGGACTTTATGTTCATCATATGTTGCTAATCTTTTTCAGGTGAACGTCGAGAAGGATTTCAAGATCGAGGATCTTCCTTATGTGTTGGCCACGGGGCCTTTTATTTGTAGGCGGAATGCCATTGATGTAAAAGGGTTAAACCCTTTCTTTTAATTTAAAACATGTAAGCCTACGGACAATTTATTTATTTTTATCTCATCTTGCATTCATTTCATATTCGAATGAGAGAACCTTTAATAAAAGTATTCATTATTGTATTAGTTTTCCGCACATGATCTCTGAAATTGTATTACAATAAGGGATTTGGTAATGGTGGCCGTTGTCATAAAAAGTGGGGTGTAGACGTGCCCGAACGTCCCGGCTCCGCGTGCGAGATTTGGCGCGAAATCCGTTTTGTTCATTAGCTGCTACAGTTCAGACTCAATGTCACGGTTCTGAATCTAATCTCGCAAAGTGCAATGCAAGACTGATAAATCACCAAAGAGTCCAAATCCGGCAAATTGTTTTTGGAAAACTGATTTTTATAAAGAAGTGCCAAACATGGACTGCTTTGCCAGATATAGAGTCGCCACCTAAATGTTTTTGTTTTGGGAAATTTAGGAAACCCTGACTCGTGCCTAAGGCCACGTGTCCATCATCACCAAAGTTGCCTCGGCTCAGGAACTTGGGTACGAGAAGGGAAGGTCATGCAATGAGCAACCCCGCTCGCCCGATCAAAGATCGGCCCTTACTAACATGATATCTTATTTTTGAAAACATATGCGCTCTTATTCCGATTTATTTAGCTAATCTTACTACGTGATGTGCACAACACACAAGTATAGACTAGATCGCCTAAATTGGAACAAAACATCTCATGTTTGTTTGTTTGAAAATGGTTTGAAGTTGCTACCCGCAAGTAGGCTAAGACGTGGATTTGCCACCCTCAAGTGGGCTTAGAAAACATGATTTTGCCACCCTCAAGTGGGCTTAAAATACACATTTCGATGAATTGTTCCAATTCAAGTAATCCAACCTTCACCCACAGGCATTCAGGCAGTTATATCATTTAAGCAAATAGCCTCATGGCAAGCATGCTATCATGGCAATACTCACACTCATGCAAGATGCTAAAGCATAAACACTTATAGTGTACTCCGAGCCAAAACAACAACTAGTTAGAAATCATGCATGATCCTAGTTTATGTTAAGATGGCTAATGCAACACATGCAAAATGCAACTAAGATAGGCTCGGCTATTCTAAGATGTCATGTGAGCTGCAACTTGATAACATGTATTCAAATAGGAATTGAAATACAATGCAGTTAGTATGATGCGCCGAGCCCGGTGCATGCAAGACAGATCAATGAATGCAAACATGCAAGCATAAGGATGCTAATTGAAATATGACCCAGAACTAACCATCGTAAGCAGTTAAGTAAAAGGGAGAAAGATGTGGGGTTGGAAGACATTCACACACTCACGCACACTTATTACAAAATTCGCCCTCTCGACGGAGGGTCCGAATAAATAACACGAATCGACTAATTAACTAACTATCCTAGCTAATTAATTATTACTGAACTCTTACCTAATTAAACAAATTAATTAATTTACAAAGCCATCTAAGCAAGAAACTGAAGTAGGCAGCGACAGCCCTGCCTTGGAATGATGAATGATGCGTGCTCAGTCGCGTCACTCGGAAATCCATTGCCATGCCTCATGTTGCCTTTGTTTGCACTGTTTTGCACCTCTAAACACTGTGAAAATCTCTGTGATGCTTTTGAACCAGCTCATGGACACTCTGAGAGGCCATCGGCCAAGGGAAAGGGGTCATTGACCAGTTTTGAGACTATCGGCCAAAAATTGTTAGCCGATCGGCCATCTCTTCCTACAAACTGCTCCTTTTGCTGCAGCAGAGGACAAACAAGGGCATGGCAATACATTTGCAAGGTAATGTTGTGCAATTACACCCCTTTTTATGTTTGGAACTCAAATGAGTGTAGTGTTTGACTCTCAAGCCATCAATCACGCATTTCGATGCATAATGGCCAAATAGCCCGAATTGTACACATCAATATGGAATGAATGCACAAAAACACACAAATGCCTCACGCTCTATCATGTTGGATCAAGAGTGTCAGCGATCGAGGATTGAGGCACGTTTCGTCACTTCAAGTATGAAACGTCCCTCGGTCCTCATGTTTGGTTTGACACCCCAAACCAAACACAATGCAATGCATGCAACATGGAAAAGCTATGCAATGCAACATAAGCATGCCAAATGCAATATGACTCCAACATGCACACAAGGCTAAGGTAACAAGCATGCCAAATGCAATGCAACCTAAACAAGCATGTGACAAAATGCAAACTAGCAAGCATGCAAAATGCAACCTAAACATACAAACATGCATGGCATGCAAAGATGGACAAGCATGCAACAACATGCAACAATGTCATGTAATGTAACTAGCATGTAACAACATGCAATGCACCAAGCAATAACATGCAACAATATGCAATGATAGGCAATGCGACAAGCATGCAAATGTCATGCAACTCAAGCATGCAAGCATGATGTAAAGTAGCAACATTGAACAACCTGGTAAATGGACTTAAACTAAAGATGGACAGACCTCAGCCATGCCCGAAATCAGTGGCCAAAATGCTAAAACAATGGCATGAAATGCATATACAAACATGCATGCCAATTGGCCTACGAATCAAGGCATAAGAGGACAACTCTTAAGAGCATTTAAAGGGTGACAAGCATGGAAGTGTGACAACACTACAAGCTCTGAAATCATGCTAGGAATGATGCCAAATCACACAAACAAGTCAAGCATAATCATGCAAGAAAGCTCAAGGCTTAAGGCTAGCCAAGGAGATTGTACTGAGGCCACATGAATCAAGCCCCAAAGAGCCAAGGACAACCAAAACAGTCCTAGATCATGCCAAAAGGAGTCTAAAACATGCAAGGGACAAAGCTAAAACAAGCTAACATGAAGGGCATAAGGCATGATGCAAGTAAGGCCAACAAAGCGGATCGCACTACACCTATTACAACCAAACATGGCATGACTTAACCAATAAAAATCAGAGTTATGGCATGTCAAAATAAGCCCAAAAACCCACTGAGATGGCATCCTAAAGGCCTAAGCATAAAGGCATAAAACACCAACTCTTCAAAGCGTTGAAGGGATGACAAATGCAAGTATATGGCTACACTACATGGACTGAAATCACATATGAAATGATGCCAAATCATGAAAATGGTCTAAGCAATGCATGCTAATGACTTGGACACTCAAAGCTAACAAGCTAGATTAAACCATGGCTATACAAAACAGTGCATGCATGACTAAAACAACATGAAACAGAGCTCAAGCATGGTAAAACATGACTAAAAGCTTCTTTGAGTTGAGCCAAAACATGCAAGAATGATGATCCAAATACAAGGTGCATGTTAAGGCAACAGAGAGGATTACACTACAAGTGCATGATGCATGTAAGAGGCTATCAAACCAACTTTAGACAGAGGTATAGCATGCTAAGATAGCACCAAAAAGTTGCTGAAATGGGGCCAAAACATGCCAAGTAAACATGCTACTATTGTGAGCCATTTATACTAGCAAATGAGACACAAGGAGAGAGGGGTGTCCCTCTCCTATTCAAGACTCCAAAACCATCTTTCCAACACTGAAAATCCTCTGGATTTCAGTGGTAGAGAGGTCATGCAAAGGCTAAAACAAGGGCCAAAAGAGATAGCTCAAAACAAGGCCAAACAAGGCCTAAGAGGAGGTAGACCACCCCCAACCAAAAAGTGACCTTAACCAAACATCACAAGCATAAAAAAATAGAACTTTTTGTAGTTTAGAGTTAAGCTTAAAACAATATGCAAGTAGGTCTAAAAGCTTAAGCCAAAATGGGAGATTAAAAGGTAGTTGACTCACCCTTGAAGAACACCTTCAAGAACACAACTCCAGCAGCCTCTTCTAAACAAAAACCAGTCCAAGAACACTAAAATCAACTCCCTAGTACCTCAGCAACCAAAGGATGGTGTTCTAGTAGGTGTTTGTGTGCAATAGTGTGAAGGATTTACACTTTTGGGCACCAACCAAGGTAAGAGAAGAGAGAGAGGTAAAATATAGAGAGAGATATATAGAACTTGTATATCAAATTCTCAGAACCCCTGGAAGGGGAGGCGAGGCTCCCTTCTTATAGAATTTCAATTCTCAAGCTTGTTGAACAAGCTTGAGTCTTGAATGCAATCCCTCTATACACGTGTATGGAGGATGAGAATTATGCCCACCAGCTATCATAGCTGGCACAAAATATCTGCAAAAAGCAGATGGAAAGGTCTCAGCTCAAAAATATGGCCGATCGACCAAATACAGTGCCGATCAGCCACCACTTATGGCCGATGGCAAGAAAACAAGGCCGATGGCACAATGCCTTAGCTGATGGGTTATGGGGATGGCCAACAAGCCACCCTCTTCCCTCAGAAGCAAAAACACAAGTCCTTGGTCCACAACCAAGCACAAAATAGACAAGTTGACAGATCCTAAGGTAAGGCGCGCAGCCGAGACCTTTGGGAACTCAAAATGAACACGAGCATGGATGATCATCGAGTGCTCAAACGATGACGTCCAAGTCTTGAGGACGGTCAAAAATGGGGTGTCTACAGTTCCCCCTCTTTGACAGAACTCGAAAGTCATAAGATGACGGGAGTGAATGTCAAAGCCCAGAGAGGACCCATTTTTGACAAGGCTGAAGACTTAGACAAACATACAAGATAACAAGGAGATGTGCCCGCAGGCAGGGGCAAAATGCAAAGGATAAGCACAATGCCGAACATAACTTATGATCATGCAAAGAGAGCTGTGATGAAGCATAACATGCAACAGTTTAAGCAAGCGAATAAGAATCAAACTACATTTCATGAAGAAAGGATGTAAGAGAATTATACAATTCTCGCTACGTCTCACGCAGAGTATATACAATACCGTCTGGTTCGTCTGGTTGCGTCAGCTTCAAATGAACCGTACATATAATATCGTGCCTACAAAAGAAAGAAACGTAATAGGTACAATATCATTAGAAACACACATAGCAATGTAAGTGAAAAGTGTGTGACAACGCAAGTGAAGGGTGCATGACAATGCAACCTAAGTGTGACACATAACAATGCGGAGGGGTGCATGACAATGTAACCCGAGTGCGATGCACAACAATGCAATTTTGAAACAAGCATAACAATGCAAGGAAGGCATGCGCGACAACGCAAGCCGAGTGGGATGCATAAACAATGCAATTTTGAAACAAGCATAACAATGCAAGGAAGGCATGCGTGACAACACAAGCCGAGTGGGATGCATAAACAATGCAATTTGAAACAAGCATAACAATGCAAGGCGGGCATGCGCGACAACGCAAGCCGAGTGGGATGCATAACAACGCAAAAGAGGCAAGCATAACAATGCAAGGAGGGCATGCGCGACAACGCAAGCCAAGGTGGGATGCATAAACAATGTAATTCGAAACAAGCATAACAATGCAATGAGGGCATGAGCGACAACGCAAGCCAAGGTGGGATGCATAACAATGCAATTCGAAACAAGCATAACAATGCAAGGAGGGCATGCATGCGCGACAACGCAAGCCAAGGGGGGATGCATAACAATGCAATTCGAAACAAGCATAACAATGCAAGGAGGACACAAACCAAGGTGGGATGCATAACAATGCAATTTGAAACAAGCATAACAATGCAAGGAGGGCATGCGCGACAACGCAAGCCAAGGTGGGATGCATAACAATGCAAAAGAGGCATAAACACATGTAAGTAAAGCATATGCAACAACGCATACAATGTGTGTGGCAATGCAAGGGAGGCATAAAAACATGTAAGTAAAGCATACGCGACAACGCATACAATGTGTGTAACAATGCGAGGAGAGGCATAAACACATGTAAGTAAAGCATACGCGACAACGCATACAGTGTGTATAACAATGCAAGGAGAGGCATAAACACATGTAAGTAAAGCATACGCGACAACGCATACAATGTGTGTAACAATACGACGAAACGTGCGCAACAACGCATACGGTGTGTGCATAACAATGCGACAACGAAGAGAGGCACCTATTCAATGTAAGCATGGCGAAGGCAAGTTATTTGCGATGTTGAGATGCAACTTTAAAACGAGATGAAGCACGCTCAATGCAAGAGCGAAAAGACGCACAACAAGCGCACTTATTACAAGCATGACAAAACATTGTAATGCAACATACTCAAAAGCGGTTCTCGAGTTTCACAATATACAAAAGGATACGAAAAAGGATACACCACATGCGTATCAAGTGCTGCATACGGAGAACACAGTTCGAGGTCAACACAAAGGCCGGTTAAGCTTCAAAGGTGTGTTTTCTTGCACTGTCTTGAGAGATAAGGGTACCAATCAACATGAATGACCCAAACAAGGGCATTGGAGGTGCATCAACCACAACGGGAGGCCATCGGCCATCCATCGGCCACAAAAGGAGATCATCAGCCAAATATTTAGCCGATCGGCTGACAATTTGGCCGATCGGCCAAAAATGGTAATTTTGGGGTAGTTTTGGCATTTTGCCTTGGGTCTTTAAATATAGGGTTCCAAACCTTATATTCTCACTTCACCCTAGTCGAAAATCATTGCTTTTTCTCTCTAGGTCATTTTTCACCCTTAGATCCGAGCTTTTCTCTTGTTTTCGAGCCTCCCGCGACTTCCAATTCGCAAAACCCTCATTGTTCTAAACCCTTTGAACCGAATGAAACACGATTTCGGTGCCCATTCTCAATTTCCTTCACTTGGGGTTTGTTTCCCCCAAGTTTACCTCGATCTTTGTGCCTTTCCCCACACTCCGACCTTTTCTCCCATTTTTCACCCCTCGGGGTTGACTTTTGGGTTGACTTTTTTGTATTTTCACCCATTTTCCATGCCCTCGGCCATTTTGCACGCTTCTTGAGATGGCGGATGACATTCCACGAGGTGGGACTCCCCCGGAGATGGATACGGACCCTGAGGTCGAGCTCTTGCTGCTAAGTGTTTGATCGTTCGACCCGGCGACATACCGGCCGGCGATACACATACTGCCTCCCGATAGCATCCGCCAGTTTAGGAGCTACGCGCAAGGCACGCCATTAGAGCTCTTGCTACACGAGCCAGAGTCGCATCTGTCCTACGGTGACACTGAGGTACACTCTTCCCCTCTTTTACTTTCTGCAATGTAGATCAAATATCTTCGATAGCCAACACTGTTCTTTAATTGATCATCACAAACACATTGATACATCACATGCTTAGTTCACTATGAGCACACCCACGCACAATATCTGTTTAAACTCGAACACATGCATACACACTGCATTTTCATCAATTCTGAACGCATTCAAATACTGTATTTCTAACACTGCTTCGCATCTATTTGTCTTTGAACACAGGGAGATTCCCATGCCTTCCGGGGGTATGAGAACACCATTGCCCGAGGTTGGTACATGGAGCTGCCCGATGCGGTCCACCACATCGTTGATCAGGCCGGCTTCGGCACTTTCTGCATGGGACTCTCGCGCCTCACTGTGAGTAGGCCCCTTCTTGGTGCACTGGTGGAGAGGTGGTGGGACACCACCGATTCCTTCCACCTTACTGCTACAGGGGAGATGACGATGACTCCCTTCGACTTCTCGATGGTCACAAGCATTGGAGTAGGGGGTGATCCGATTCCCTTTGACACTGACATGGATGAGTGGGACGCTATCCAGATGTTCTTGCTCGGCGTTCGGTCACCTCTCTCCCGGCCAGGGTTCGTGAGGTATTCTTGGTTCGAGGACTGCTTCAGAGTATAGGCTCCCACGACCCATGAGGAGGTAGAGCAGTATGCTCGAGGCTTCATCATGTTTTTGCTGGGCACCACCCTTTTCGCCGACCGGACGAACACAATTGCCCTATATCTGCTGAGCGCGCTAGTGGATGTGACGCGAATCCAGCGCTACGACTGGGGTGGTGCAGGCTTGGCCACACTCTATCGATATATGAGCTCTTCATCACGCCGCAGCGGACATCTGCTCGGAGGCTACTGGCGAGCCTGGGAGGTACACCTTCCCTTTCTATTTTTACAGTTCTACTTCACACTATTTGTACACCACACACACTGCATACACGCAATCTTCTTTACACTAGTTGTACACTGTACACACTGCACAATACACTACACACATTCTCTGATTTCTGCTTTTTCTGCATTTTGCTTTATCTGATAAGCGTACTCATTGTTACCCTGTTACACTCTGTAGTTGTGGGTGTATGCCTACTTTCCGAGGCTTGCCCTAGTGCCGGATGTGGAGATACCCCTCGGCATTCCCTATTCTCATCGCTATGACGTGAGGTGCAAGTGGAGGCCACGGGAGTCTTTCCTGTTTTTCCGCAGATACTTCGACACCATCACCGCCGCAGAGGTATTTCAAACATTACAGTTTATTTAAGCTTTGTTTTACATTGTACTTTCAACAGTAGATAACAAACTGTATATCCTGTCATTTGCAGATCACCTGGCAGCCTTGGGCCGCGTTGTCGGATGCAGTAAGGGACCAGTATGCAGGTGCTCGGGAGACTGCCCGGTTCAGGATTTTTCTGGAGGGCTCGGTCTGTCGGGCATGGTATTTTGGAGAGCGCTTCTTACGGCAGACCCTTGGCTTGCTAGAGCAGATAGTCCCCAAGCCACCTCCCACCTACATGAGGGCTATCGAGAGGTACACCTTGGAGGAGATGATGGACTATGCGATCGGCTGGGACTTTGACTTCTTCAGAAACGTGGGCGACTACACCGAGTTCATCCAGGCTTATCTCATGCGGCCTCTGGCCGGTGCTCACCGAGTTGAGAGGAAAAGGCCTGCAGCGCCTGTAAGAGGAGTAGGGGTGTCGAGGGCGACACAGGACTGTGACCGGAGCGACTCCCGGAGGGGACAGGGAGTTGGGTGGCCAACTCTACCCACCACCATGACATGCCGAGGACAAGATGGGAGACTTATCAGATACCCATTGCTCCTTCTCTAGCTGATCATGAGCTTGTCGGAGTACGCGGCTCGACCCCGGTATGTACTATACTTTGCATTCTGTACAGTCACTTCATTTCATTTAATATCCCGCAGAATCCTAATGATTTCAACACTTTTGTAGGCTTCCATTGAGTACACTAGTGTCTTTGGAGTTGACGGCCTCGGTGATGGGGATGCTGCAGAGGAGCATCGATCTGTTGACCAATGACAGTATCCCGGTAAATCCCTTCAACCTCAGTCCCAAAACTTCGCACATTCTGTTCCATACTAATTTGATACATCACATTATCGATACGGCACTTGATATACTGCACTCACATACCACTCACGGCACTGATACACTGTAACTCACATACTGCTCACAACACTGATACACTATACTCATAGCATTCATACACTGCACTCGGCATTCATACACTGCTCACAGCATTCACACACTGTACTCATACACTGTATTCGGTGTTCACACTCGACTTTGCATAGCATAACTGATGCGTTTGCCAATTGTCCTTTTCAAGCCCCATTCCAGATATCGGCCGCAAGGGGTGCTCCTGCAGGACCATCTGTACCTGCCCGAGAAGCAGGGGGAGCCAAGCGGGGGATGACGATCCACAGCTGAGGCAGATAGAGGCGAGCTCGTGCTGAGAGTAGTTCATAGGAGCCTACCCCAGATGATGAGTCTGACGAGGAGGC
>CM069909.1:12404494-12722262 GCA_036172215.1 Camellia granthamiana
GATTCGGGATTATGTTCATCTGCAATCAAGAAATGTCATATTCTGGCAGCTTCTAGTCTGAAAGCAAATTGTATGGACTCAAAGAAAAGGAAAAGGTCAACTGCCCAAAGCAGAAAAATTATTCAAGACACAACTAGTCTGAATACCTCATAGAACGGAACAATGTGTGAAGGAGAAAGCATATTGATAAATGCATAACCCACATTACATTTATTCTGCATTCACACGCACAAACCACTATCAGTTGCAATGAATTTAAGAAAATGGTATAGCCTCATCAGATGCCCACAAAAAATCACCTTGAAATCAATGGGCAGATAGAAAAAATCATATGTGCCCCTGTGATTTTCATCAATTGCAGCTAGCAACATCTTTGAGGTGTACCTGGATGAAGACAAAAGTTAATATCACAAAGAAATCCAGCACTAGCTGTTATTCACATGAATCAGAAGGATTACAGAACCCATACTTGTTCGGGATGTTTTTAATCATCAAAGTTGTCCGAGTATCTTCACCACTTCTAATCGTATCCAAATCAAGCTGAAACTGTTTCTTGCTATCTATCTGGTTCACATTGTTCTCAACACGCCGGCTTCGTCCACGCTCAAAACCCTCCATGCTGGTGGGTGTCAATCCCGGGTAATGACCATTACTTAGGAATACAGGACTAAGCCTCGGCAAAGATATCATCCTCAGACCAGGAGAACCATTTTCTGATATGTTTCCTAAAACAGCAGTGCAGGCATTCACAGCAGCACAAGCACCCACATTCATCAAAAAACTGCCGTCATTGTGGCTTAAACCCATGCCTCCAAAGCCAACAGGACTCATGAATGATGTTTCTGGGGAGTCCTGGTAAAAACCAAAGTGCCTTTCTAAAGGAACACCAGATGGGGCAGATCCAACGTGATGATGAGGATAGTGTTGAGATGAACCGAGGAAAGATCCGTGGTGATTGGTAAATGGGAGGCCATGGCTCTGTCCACTTGATGTAAGTGGATGGCCCATAGATGGTGTTCGCCAGGCAGAAGAATTAGTTTGCTCTGGGTACAGATTAGGGCTTCCCCAAAGAAATTGTGGCCCAGACAATGTTTCAATACCAGATCCATTTGAACTTGCAGCACCAAAAGAGGGCATGGTCCCAGAATACAGATTCAGCTTTGGCTCTGGGAATGAATGAGACTGTTGAATGGAAGCTCCATGGTTTGAATTTGTGTTGGTAAATTATGCTCCACATGGCTAACTCTTCCATTGCCAATGGGTGCAACCCTTGCAGAGTTTGATATCTGAGGATGCAGAATTGAATCCAATCCAGGTATATTATTCCCAATTGTGGAACTTGGAGACCTGAAACCAGGGAATGACTGAGAGTTTGCAGAGGACTACATTCTATAGGGCTGCCAAACTGCGGCCAGCAACCTGCCAGGAATGTGGGTACCAACCCAACTTGTAAGATAGCTGTTACAGTAAAAGAGGACCAAGAAATCACAACTCAAACAAGAACACAGACTAACTCTACAAGCTCAACAATATGGGAAAACAATCACAAAAAGGCATCACCTGGAGGGGAGTTGGTTATTGAGGAATCCATTTGAAGCCGGAAACTCCGAGATTCATCTTGTTCAGGCTCTTGGTTCAGTTGCAACATAAGGCTAAAGGTACATGTAACAAGGCAACAATTGTATTAAACAGTTGTTTTAGAGAGAGAGAGAGAGAGAGAGCCTCGTAACAAATTCTAGAAATCAAACTGCAGCACAAAATAGCATGAGTTTAACAATAAGTCACAAGAAAAAGCTACTTCCTGCACTATGTTTATGTTACCCTCTATGATAGTTTCACAAACTGGCATCGTGTTCAGCATAAATCTTGAATTTCAGTGGGTATACTTAAAATCATAACAGAAAGGTTTTAAAATTTTAAATTGACATGTGAAGGGGACAAGTTTAATATCATACCGTTCCTCTACAAAAACAATCAAATTAGAATAAGTCAAGCAAACGACTGCAAAAACCTTACTGAAATCACTGTAACAGCTCTCTTTGTAGGATATATAATAAGGGTGTAAAAAGGAAACCAATCAAACTGATTCAACTGACCAAACCAGACTGAACAGGCCATTCTTCGTTGGCTTTTCAATTGGAATTAATCTGTTCGGTTTTGCTGACTTTACTTCCTTGGTTTTCAGTTAGGTATTGGTTTTCTAACTTTGAGAACCAAAGTTACTGAGACTGATCGAAATGTATGTGGTGCAGAAGTATATTATACTCATCCACACACCTAAACAAATCCTTATAGCAACCCCAAATCTAACTCAAATCCCAATCTGGAGATTCCCAGCCCGTCTCTTACAGAAGTTACGCTTATTATGGTGTAAGATGACAACAGGATGATGGTCTGTCTTCATTTGATGCCTTCAATTTCTCGAAAAGTGAGGTTACCAACGAAAGGAAAAGGACTGATGGTACCACAGGTACACACCTACCTACATATGTCAATATTTACACATATGTATCTCGTTCAATGACTAGTTTTGTTCCAAATTATGGTTGTGCTATAAATATTATGGTTGGATTTTTGGAACTCATGGAGTGCAATTTATAATCCCCGGTTGGGAACAGGGACGTCGAGCGGTGGCGGCGGAGCTTGTCAAGGAGGAGACAAGATGAATAAAAACCAACCCCATCCTGCCCCACCACACTGCATTACCATTCCTATTTGTAAGAGTGTAGATGAAGATAATATTCTCACCATCTCATCCTTATTGGGTTCTAATGCGTACTTTACGCCTGCTTTCTTATTTTAATTCTTTCTAATGTCAGTGGTATGCTATGCATACATAACTAAACACTAGGAATCTCCACTACATAAAAAGAGAAGCAATTGTTATAGTAAAAGAGCTCCATAAAATTAATTAATTAAAAAAAAAGAACAAAAAAAAAAAGAGGTGTCCCTCTTTAGAACCAAAATGCTTCCCAAATTGATAAAATAATAATTAAATGCCTGCCCCTATCAAGTTAAGACACAAAGCTTTTAAGTGATGAATGGTAGTCATATAATGATCCTTCTGTTATACTTCCTGATAAGTAAATTAAGTTTCCTTAGAAAGGGCATTAAGGGAAGACCACCCGTATACAAAAGATGGAAAACAAAACAAAATCTGCATGTCCATTTCTTTTTCTTCAAATACTACCTAAAATCCATCACTCACCTGTAACTTCCTCCATGACATTGACATATCTATCCATTTCTTAAATGCAATTGGCTAAATGTCAATTATTCTCTGTTTCATTTCAGAAGGCACAAACCTCCCAATACTTAACATAGAAATTTCATTAAACTTCAGACAGATAAATTCAATTTAGCCAGCAAAAGAAAGGAAACTCAACCACCAAATACAATCAGCATTAATCCAAAACAAAAAATGCAGTAAATAAGCAATGAACGTGCCCAGCAATTATAATGGTAAAATGAAATTAGGGAACTTGTTTGAAGGGAGAGCATAAGCTGATCAACTGATGAAAGTAGTTTAACTTGAACACATAATACACTTGTAAAGGTGAGAACTAAGAAAGTCAGACACGCACTTTCGACGTGCTCCTCCAGGGCGGCTTGGTTCAAGCTTTATGCGTTTACCAGCTATGTCACTCATATTTAAGGACCTAAGTGCTGCTTCAGCGGCTCTAACATCATAAAATTCAATGAACTTATGATGCTTCTTGTGTGGTGTTTCCCTTATCTGCTTGTACAATTAAGACCAAATTTACTCAGATATCAGCCAAGTTATTACAAAAAGAATGCCTGAAGGAAGAAAGTTAGAAAATCATGATGAACAACAAATGAAAAGAGGGGGGGGGGGGGGGGGGGGGGGGGGGTGGAGGGGGGGGGGTGGAGGGGGGGGAGAAACAAATAGAATAATTTATCACCTCTTTAACCTCGCCATAAGCCCCAAATATTTGACGAAGGTCATCATTAGAAACCGAAGGTTCCAAATTAAAAACTACTAAAGTTCCTTGATTAATGTCCTTATCTGATGGGTTATCCTGGTGAGGTGCCAGAAAAGGGAAAAATAAAGGAAAGAGAAAAGAAAACAAGTAAAAAGAATATGAAGATAGTATCAACATGTACAAACTAAACTACATGAAGCTGAAAATTTGTTTCAAACCTTTGGAATTGAGAAGTGGATGTCCAGTTTCCTCCGCCTTAGTGGCTTGTTTTGCAATACCCTCATAGCAATTCGAGCAGCACGGATATCATAATAAGATATCATCACAAAGCCCCTATGTTTACATGCAGTGTATAGAGTTCTGATGTCGCCGTATTGCTAAGGATAGAAATATCAAAATTTGTGAAGCAAATGAGATCTGTTAGTAATTTGTTATTTGATCATAAAGAATGGTAGTCATATTTCAGACTTGTAACTCATATTCTTCCTACCATGCAGTTAAACAGCCACAAACAATTTAAATTATAAGACTACCAAGAAGAAGAAGAAAGTGGTCCAATAATTTTATTCCAAATCAAGAAACCGACATATCAAAGAGTATACCAAATAAGGTCTGGAACATCTATGCCTGCAGGTTTAGAAGAATGATAATATGTTACAGAATCAGAAAAGGGGCCTTAACCATTAAGAAGGATAAGACTAGAGACAGACCTAACCTTTAGCATTATTTGCCCAAAGTGGTTACGTTCAGACTCAAACCTGCAAACTCAAGCTTGGCAGCCCAGGCTTTTACCATTGCACCAAGCAATGATGGAGAAATAGAAAGGAAAATATCATGGTGGTTGCATATGATATCAAGGAAACTTGCAACCAGTCACTTCAATAAACCCATTCCCCAAGATAAGTTATATTCATTCTCAACTGGATGGACAACTGGGAGAGAAAAGCAGAAGAGAATAAATAAGCATAGTAAAACAATAACCGAAGAACAAGATGATACATCCTCATGAAGATCAAAGTCTCTCTCTCGATGCTCTCTCGATACTTCTATTGGGACAGCTAATCTTAGAGAATATATGCCAAAACAAATGCAAAATCAAACAGCGAGTCATGAAAGAAAATTATGTGCAATTCTATAGGGAAAAAAATAAATTGAAAAAAATAAAAATTTTAAATTGGTACAAGAATGGTGCTAAATATATCCACAGAAGCAGCTATGAAATTATAATAAAAAATAAAGAAGAAGAAGAAGAAGATAAGAAGACAAGACAACCAATTGCAAAGAAGTGGTAGTGTAGTGTAGACAATATTAAACAAATCCTAACTACAAGGAGGTGTATAACCAACTTGAATTACCTCAAAGAGAGTTCTCAGCTCCGAGTCCTCAACATTACTATTAATGTTTCGAACAAATAAGGTTCTGGAAGGATGTTCCCCATAAGGATGTTCTCCAGCAATATTTCCCACGCCATTTGCAAAGCCATAATGAGTAACTCCATTCCCAACAACACCCTCAGATAAATTTATCTTTGACATAATCTTGCCCAAACTTTCCTGTGGATCAGATTCCAATTCCAGGCCGCCTCCACTGCCAAAAAGATCAGACTCTTCCAAGTCATCCAATTGATTAGGAAACCCACTAAACTCAAAACCATCCATTATGCCAGCTAAAAGTTCATCCTCATCATCAGGAAGCAAGCTTCCAATTGCTTGCTTTTCGACATCTTGAAGCAGGTCCATACCTTCAACATCTGGATAGCTGGATGAGATGTCATCAACAGATTGAATTCCATAATCTGTATTATTTAAGTTCACTGCCAAAAGAGAAAGAAAGAATATTATTTTATCAAAATGAACATGGTATAGGGAATCTTAAAGCAAAACCTGGTGCATACACTTATCATGTGGAAGAACCGGCAATGAAGTAAAGAAAAGGGTAGCATCACTTGAGGGACGATATACATCAGATCTAGACGAGACTCCCCATGTTCTACTTCCCACTGCCTTGGAAACATTACTTGGAATCTTTGAATGACCTAGCACACATGATCACATGACTCCTCAATATAACACACTTCGCTTTTTGTTTTTAGCTAACAAGAAACAAGAAGACGGGTTTTAGGAATTACAAGAAGTGGTATCCTCTGAAAACTGCTCCATTGCATTACCTTACAGCCAATAATAAGAAACCTACAGACATGTACGAGTTAGTAAGAAACCTACTGAAACTTGAAAGCATTTTTCATCAATAACCTTGACTGAATGGATTCTGTGGCATGACTAGATCACATAACTGCTTGTGTTTGGGGGGGGGTAAAGAAATACAAAAGCTACCAAACCTGAAATACCTTGGAACTACAGTTGATATGAACAGTTAGATAGATTAAGCTACTAAAAAACAACAACGTCAGTTGCATAAAGTATCAGCAAAATTGTCAAAACACCAGCATCAGTAAGGTCACTGCAACCACTAACGGAATGGATACAAGTATAACAAGTCCACTAATCCATACAAAGCAGTATACCTATTTGAACTAACTTCCTGAGATCTTTAAACCTTATAAACTAAAACAAAAGTTTTCATACTTTTAATTAATTAAACCTTTCAAATTGAAAACACTACATGCACTTATACGTGACAGCCGAAGTCATTAAGACCATTATTAAGGGGGGGTAACATGATCAAGGCTGCATATTCCTTGAGAGAAATCACATACACAACAATTCTCCATATTTAAAACCAGCAAACAAGGCTTCATGAATCTCAACAAAGTCATTCTAACTAGTTAGGACTGTAAAAGAACCTAGTTGTTCATGAACAGTTCAAGTTCGGCTCATTTAAATATCATTTTAGCTCAGCTTGTTTGCTAAATGAACGAGCTCGAGCAAAACTTTTAGACTGGTTTAGTAATCGAACCAAGCTTGAGTAGAACCAAGTTCAACTCAAATCGGCTCATGAAGACAGGGATATATATAATTTTTTTTTTTTAAAAACAATTTAATTTATCAACTAATATTTTTATTAACATATTAATTTTAATTTTTTTTATATTTGATGTTTGTGCAAATTTACGTATTTGATTGATGAAACTTATTAATAATATGAGCATTTTTTTATATTTTACTCATAATCTACTGTTTTTTATCTTAATGTGCAAGTTAATTTAGGTTTGATTTTCTTTCTAAACTCAATCTTGAGAATAGCTTGTTTATATATTTGAGTTGACTTGAGTCAAGCTTAAGTTCCTCAAACATTAGACGCACAGAGCTCTAGCTCAATTCTTTAAACTCGACTAGAGATCGGTTCAAACTAGAGTCCATCTAATTTTCAGCAAGCTGAACTTGAAAACCCATAGGTCGCCTAGGCTCGACTTGTTTGCAACCCTACAATTGGCCAAACTACTGATGAGATTGAATCTTCCTCAAAAGAAGTAACTCCCATTCCTTCAGAAATGGTGAGTTATTTGGTGCAGTAAGTGGGGGGTTGATAGTATCATCTTGAATTGGCTCTGCTTCTCCCTGCTCCCTCTAATTTTTTTAAGAATGCCCCATGAATTTATTAAAACCTTACCACAATGATTCAATAAAATTCTAAACAAAGCCCACAAATTCCATGACTAAACCCTTTTTTTTTTTTGGGATCAGATTACTAAACCTTGGGATCATACAGGAAAGTAAAATTTTCCATAAACTACAGACCACATCAAGATGCATTATGGTCCAAAATGAATTAAAATCAATCAAATTTATTTATTTATTTATTATTATTATTTTCTTTCAAAGAGTAGGGAGTGAATTCACAGGAAGAAAAAAATTCAAATGAAATTATTTTGACACATAAACGCAGACAAAACTCAAAGAGTATCACACATCAATACAATACACCAAAAAATAATTATCACAAATTTGGCTGTGTGTGATGTCTCTCTCTCTCTCTCGGTACTTTCAATTTATTAGTAATCGAAATAAACTCCAAATTCAGAAAACAGAACATTTCACAGCACCAACACTTCAAATTTTCAAAAAAAAATTAAAAAAAAAAAAAATCATCAAATTGAACAAAGAAAATCATACAGATACAAATAAAATATACCTGAATGAAGGAAGTCAGCGAACCCTATACGAACCTCGACGATTGAACATTAACATGCAAACATTTTTGAGAATCCACAACAAAATCGTCGTGGGAAGTAGAAAAGAGTTGTGAAGAGATAGGATTGTCTTTCTTTCACTCAATTACTCTTCTTTTTTTTTACTTTCTTTCCCTCTCCAGTCAATATATATATATATATATTCGGAGAGAGAAGATCGTGAGAGAAAGCAATGAGAAGAAAAATTATTGATTGATTTTTCAACACGACGTGATCATCTATTTATTTATTTGTCATTTATTTGTCATAAAGGATATTCCTTTTATTTTATTTTATTTGTTGTAACCGATATTCTGATGAATCAGCTTTTATACGTATTAAATTAAGTTCCTTTTTTTTGTTTCTTGTGGATGGTAAGTTCCTTTTTTTTGGTTTGTTATATATGGTATTCTGCGGCAGTTTCCTTTTTTTTCGTTTGTTATTTATTTATTTATTTTTGGTTATATATATATTTGTTATATAAGGTATTTTGGGTGCTTGTTATTGAAAAGAAAAATTATTGATTGATTTTGCAACACTATGTGATCATCTTTTTGTTTTTTGTTTTTTTTTTTAAATTTATTTGTTATGTAAGATATTCCTTTTATTTTATTTTATTTGTTATATAGATCAGTTTATACGTAATAATTAAGTTCCTTTTTTTTGTTTGTTATATATGGTAAGTTCCTTTATATATATATATATATATGATATTCTGGGTCAGTTTCTTTTCTTTGTTTGTTAATTTTTTTTTTTGTTATATATATATTTATTTTGTTTGTTATATATGGTATTCTAGGTCAGTTTCTTTTCTTTTTTTGTTAAATTTTTTTTTGGCTATATATATATTTGTTTTGTTTGTTATATAGGGTAGTCAGGGTATTTGTTATATAGGTTATTCTAGGCCTTTTTATTTATTTATTTGTAATTTGTTATATAGGGTTGTTTGCTATATATGTATAGGATATTTATTATATAGGGTATTTTGGGTCAGTTTTTTTTTTTTTTGTTATATAGGGTATTTTGGGTCATTTTTTTTTTTGGTTATATAGAGTATTTTGGATCAGTTTATACTGCTAGGGGATTAGAACCTGAGACCTGTGAGGGAACAAACATCTAGGCTCCAATCGTCACTCATTAAGCCAACTATCCTGTGTTGTGTGATCATCTCTTTAGTCAACACAAACCTCTATATTTTCTTTTATTTTTTTAATTACTTAATATAAAATTTTAAATTTTATTTTTTTATCAATCATAATATACAACAATGACACATCCTCTTAAATAAAGGAGCTCTATTAAGCTCTAGTGACAAACAAAAAAAAGAGAAAAAGTAGTGATTAATTCCCCTAGAGCTCTAATTGAGTTCTAGTGATGTGGAAAAAAAAAAAAAAAAAAAGAAGCCAAAACATCACATTAGATGGGGTCCACAAACAAATTAAAACTATTAGAGCTCTTTCCCTAGAGTTCTCAAACATTTCTCCAAAAAAAAAAAAAGAAGACACAAATATCACTATCATAGTGAGACCCACCCCAAACTAAAGCTCCTAGAACTCTTTTATTAGAGATCTAAAACATTTCTTCATAATATATATCAAAAATGTTATAGAGCTATAATAAAGGAGCTCTAATTTGGGGTAGGCCCCACTGTGATAGTAATGTTTGTGTCTGTTTTTTTTTTTATTTTTTTTTTTTATTTTTTTTATTTTTCATGTCATTAGAATTCATCAGAGCTCATTCGTTTAAGGAGATGGATCATTATTGAATGAATAAAGATTGAGAGCTCTAATTTTGGAGTTCTAAGGAGAGCTCTAATAGTGTGATAAGGAGTGGCGCCCACATATGATGTAATATTTGTGCCAATGTTTTTTGTTTTTGTTTTTTTTTTTTTTTCTCTTGTCATATCATTAAAACTCTCTATCATTGTTGTTGTTGAATATATATATATAACAGTTCAGCTTGTCTCAGGTTGAGATCAAGACTGGACTCGTCCAGTTCGGCCCATGAGTTCATTTTTGGGCCCCGTTTCGATAATCTGAACCTTTCAATATATAGAACTCGTCGAATACTATATCCCTGTAAAAAATTACATTGATCAGATATTGATAACTATTTGATCGGATCAGAATTCTTTCAATCCTTTATTTTTTTACCATTCATTTTTTAATACAAATCTAATCCGATCAAATAGCTATTGGTATTCGATCAATGTGATTTTGTGCAGGGATATAGTACTTGACGAGTTTTACATCGGTTCAAATTATCAAAATGGAACCTAAAAGTAAACTCATGGATCAGACTAAACGGATCTAGGCCAAGTTTGGGAAGACTAAACAAGTGTACTTTTTGACTTTTATTGAATTATGTGTAGAAAAAGTAGAGAGGAGATGGTGATTGATGTGACCCAAAAAAGATAAAAAGATAAAAAGTATGGACTTATTTTGGGATGCCAAAGTTGGCCCTAATCTTGATCTCAATATAAAACAAGTTGGACCCATAAAACGTTACGTCACACTGTCGTCAATCAATCAATAACTTCTTGTAACGAGAGACGCGATTGGACGGAGAAGGGAAGCAGGGATGTATTGAGAAAGAGAGAGCTTTAGAGAGAAGTCTTCATTTTGGGCTGGTTTGGAAATTTTCCTATTTTAATTTATTTTTTATTATTTTAATTTAATTAAAAATTATATTTGAAATGATAATTAATTTTTTTAATTGATTTGATAATTATAAAAAAAATAATTTTAATTTTAATATGATATTTTATTTTATTAATTATTTTAATTTATTTTATTTTTATTAGCTATTAAAAAAATTATTTATTTAAAAAATAAAAAGATACTGTAACCGAAATAAGTTTGCTTATTTAACCGAAATAAGTTTGCTTATCTAATAAGTACACTTATTTTTTATGTCAAATAATGCATAACTAAAACCTAACTTGCCAAACAATTTTATTTTATTTTGGTGTCCCTAGCAAGCTCAACATAGAAAAAAGGGAGGCGCTGTACTGTACTTGTTGTATGCTCAATTGGCCTATTTTAATTCTTAGGGTTGGTTTGGGATGTTCTAAAAAAGTGTACTTTTTGACTTATTGGCTTATATGGGTTGAGTTTGGACTTGGGGTCACTGCTGTGGCAAACCCACAGCAGTGACTGTGGTGCTTCATTTTGTGATGCATTATGGGCTTATTTTTATGATCTGAACCGTTCATTTTGTAGGGTTTGTTGAGTACTTGAAGCTTACCAAAAATCATATTAATCGGATACCAATAACTATATGATTGATAACCAAAAAAACAAACAAGAAGTTTTTCTTTTGAAAAATAGTATAAAAATATGCAATTCGATGATATAGTTATTGATATCCGATTAATATGATTTTTGGTAGGATTGAAGTACTCAACAAATCCTACAAAATGAACGGTTCAGATCATAAAAATAAACCCATAATGCATCACAAAATGAAGCACCACAGTCACTGCTGTGGGTTTGCCACAGCAGTGACCCCAACTCCGTTGAGTTTGGGTTGGGTTTGATGTGATGTATTAGAGAGGTGATGTGATTTAAATATGATGATGTGACTTAAATAAGATAGTGACTTTTTGACTTTTTTAGTTTATGCCAAACCAACACTTAATTTGATTTGTTGAATGTTTATTTTTTAAATTATATTGACTATAATATATGTAAAAAAAAATAAAAAATTTAAGCTGATCAAATATTTTTCATCAAATAATATTTATATTTATTTTATATTTAAAAGTTTATTTTTTGTTTAAATTTAATTTTGATTAAAATGCCATCGATATTCGATCAATTTAACTTTTTACAAATAAAATAAATTACATTGATTATACTATATTTAAAAAAAAATAAGTTGATCGAATGTCGATTGTATTTTCATCAAATAATAGTCGTATTTAGTTTTATATTTAAAATTTTATTTACTGCTTATTTTTTCAAATACAAATTTAATTTTGATTAAAGTATTATCGATATTCGATTAATTTAACTTTTAACAAATATTGTATAATCTATTTAATGTATTAAAAAAAAATAAACAGATGAAATCATCAAATTGAGACTCAGATTAAATCCCATCATCCCACTCCACAATGATGTTTTTATTTACTTCCCTTATTAGTATGCGCACTTTGGCGAAAAGTCTAAATTCGAATTTCATTTGGTCAAAAGTCCATGAGTTAAAATATTTTTTTCGAGTAATGGTACCAATCCCAAATATTTTACCAAATGTTCTATCAAATATTTTACATGGGTGTGAGACCTACATAAGATCCACATAGTGTGAGTCCTACACTCGTGTGAGACATTTGGTAGAACATTAGGTAAAGTATTTGGAGACCCTAATATTTTTCATTTTGTCTATAAGGACATAGTTAGACAAAATGACCAAAACACCCAAGTATATATAACCATTCTCTGATTTTTTTTAATTATCAGTCCCATTACTTTGTTCTCTCTCTCTCTCTCTCTCTCTCCATATTGTCTCTATTCACATCTAAACCCTAGCATAGCCAACTTTGTCACCCCCGTCTACAACCATGCTTCGATCGTTGTTGTCAGTCCATCAGATCCCTCTATTTCTCTCTCTAGATCTATCTTCTTCTCACTCTCTCTAGATCTCTCTACCCCTAACCTTAGATCTAGACCACCACTACGGTCTAATGGCGAAGATAAAGAGCTAGTTTCTCCATCCACATCAGCTCCGCCTCGTCGTTGCTTTGTCGAGCGTTCCAGCCGCCTCCATGATATCTAGATCTGTAACAACCCTAACATATGACTAATGTTAATCCATGCTTAATTATGTTTGATAAGTAATTAAGATGAAAACCTGAGTTAATCACATGTGTATTGCATTATTTGAGTTTATATATGTTTGCGGTATGAATATATGTTCGTGTTTATGTTTTGTTTTGCAAATAAAGGCCTTATCGGCATCCGAACGCGAAATTAACTTGATTTATGTGTTATTTAAAATTTTTAAAATTTTATAGTAGGTCCAATTTAAATTCGATTCGGAACCAAATAATTAGAATTAAATAATATCACTTAATTAGCCTCAAGCCTATGTAAGGCACAATGTGGACTCACACCTTTAGTTACACCTCCATTTCCTCATCCTTGAGTTCAAAACGAGAGAGAGAGAGAGAGAGAGAGAGAGAGAGAAAGGAAAATTGAATTCAAGCACAAGGATTGTAGAAAGTAGAAGACTTTGAAGCTTTTGGCTTGGAACTCAAACAATTAACTATCTAGAGCACAATTGAGAAGCTAAGGTAAGAATTCAAGCCTTTGGTCTTGTTCTTGAGTTGGTGAATTCATGAATTCAAGAGATTTGAGTGGTTTATTACGAGAAGTGAGCTAGAATGAAGGAACATAGACCATACCATGCATGCATGTCCATTTGAGCACAATTTGAGTTTGATTTCAAAGAATTCTTTCATGCATGTGTCCATCTCACCTTTATTTTGAGAATTCATCTTGATTAATACCATTTCATATCAATTGATTATGTTTGGAAGTTTTGAAGTCAAGATAAAGCATGCATGTTATATTTTCTAAGAATTGAGTTTTGTTTTGCACAATTAGCAAGCTTTTGGGCTTTGATTTTGCACAATGATTTAGAATTCCCAATGTTTTCCAAGTTCACATATGATTCCTCAAGTGTTTGACCCAAAAAGATGAGTTTTGAAGTATTTGATTTGAGTTTGGAAGCTTGGAGGTGAATCTGGAAATTCCAGAATTCGACCTCTCCGTTTGAGCGACAGGTCCTGCACTCGAGCAATCACTTTTATTTTTTCACTTTCCTTGAGCGATTAAAAGTTGGCTTGAGCGTAAAATGTATGCTTCCAGAAGTTCACATGTTTTGCAGACCGCTTGAGCGACAAGAGTTGCACTCGAGCGAGGACCTGAGTCTTACGCTCGAGCGGCTGTCGAGCGTGAAAATCATACAACCAGTACTTTTACAAACCACTTGAGCGAAAAAATGTGCGCTCGAGCGATCACTCACATTTTGCATGTTCGCTCGAGCGAAGGAAGTTGTGCGCGAGCGAGGCCCCTGTTTTCAGCAAGTTTTGTTAAATGTATTCAAGTGCATTTTAGTATCCTTATCGCATCCTAGGCATTCCTAGGCCAAGATTAAGACATAATAATGAGGATAAGAAGTAGAAACACACCAAGATAAGAAATGATTAAGTTAGTGTTTCCGGGTGTGTAATTCAATACGTATCCGTTCCATGTTTGTGTAGGTCACGCGCCATAGACGGCTTGGTTTATCTGCTTAATCTGTTCTGCAAGTGGAGCCATCTGTGAGTAATAACTCTGTAAAGTTATTTCTGATGCCATGAAATGATCAATTTTCTGAAATGCAATGTTTTGTATGAATGAATGATTGTCTAAATTTCTAAAATACATTCGTGGCATCCTTAGCACAAGGCCCTTGCCCAGGGGTAATAATACCGTGGTCTCATGGCCCTCTCTCGGAGGTAATAATACCATGGTCTCATGGCCCTCGCTCGGGGGTAATAATACTGTGGTCTCAAGGCCCTTTTCCCGGGGGTAATAACACCGTGGCTCAAGTATATTACAAGTTTCCCGGGTACCGAAGGTTCTTTAATAGAACTAACAAGCATGATAACGCTAATGGATGTACCATGTATGATTAAGCATGAACTTTGATTTCTGTATATGATTTGAATAAGAATATGAATATGAACCTGTTTTTGATTGAAATCCAAATATGCATAAGACTTTGTTTCTGATAAGAATCTATTTCTAGGGATGGCAATGGGGGTTAATGGGGTGGATATTAATTCCCCATCCCCATTCTCCTATAATAAATTTTCCCCATTCCCCATTCCCCATTCTCCATGGGTACCACTCTCCCCATATCCTAATGGGTTTGGATTTTCCCCAACCCACTTTAATCCCCCATTTTTATTTTATTTTTATTTTTTATATTTAATGTTAACAATCATTTTTTTTTTTTTTTTTAAGGTTCACAACAAAAGCTATATATACCTTCAATTTTTGTTTCTTTTTTTTTTTAATATATTTAATGTTAACAAATTTTTTTTTTTTAAGGTTCACAACAAAAGCTAAATATACCTTCAATCTTTTTTCTTTCTTTTTAAATATATTTAATGTTAACAACCCTTTTTTTTTTTTTTTTTATATATATAAAGGTTCACAACAAAAGTTAAATATACCTTCAAATTTTTTTCTTTTTTTAAAAATATATTTAATGTTAACAACTTTTTTTTTTTTTTAATTTTTTTTAAGGTTCACAACAAAAGCTAAATATACCTTCAAATTTTTTTCTTTTTTTTTAAATATATTTAATGTTAACAACTCCTTTTTTTTTTTTTTTTTTTTTTTTTTTTAAGGTTCACAACAAAAGTTAAATATACCTTCAAATTTTTTTCTTTTTTTTTTAATATATTTAATGTTAACAACTCCTTTTTTTTTTTTTTTTCAAGGTTCACAACAAAAGCTTTCAATCTTTTTTCTTTCTTTTTAAATATATTTAATGTTAACAATTTTTTTTTTTTTTTTAAGATTCACAACAAAAGCTAAATATACCTTCAATCTTTTTTCTTTCTTTTTTAATATATTTAATGTTAACAACTTTTTTTTTTTTTTTTTTTTAAGATTTTAGCTAAATATACCTTCAATCTTTTTTCTTTATTTTTTAATATATTTAATGTTAACAACTTATTTTTTTATTTTTTTTAAGGTTCACAACAAAAGCTAAATATACATTCAATCTTATTTTATTTTATTTGGTTCAACAACAAAATCAAATACACATTAATTAATTGATTAAAAAGTTTGTTTTACAATAATCAAATATATAATTTTGAGACAATCAAATAAGTTTTAGTAATTAAAAAAAAATGTGGAAGAACGTGGAAGATTAAAAAAAAAATTACAACCATCTCTCTCTCTCACTCTCACTCTCTCCCCTACATGTTATAAGAACCTGTTTACAATGTTATAAGAACCTGTTTGAAGAAATAAAATGTGAAAGAACCTATTTGAAGAAAGTGTTATAAGACCCATATTAAATTGCATCTGGGCATAAACAAGGAATTGTTTGTTGATCTCTTAGCCACGGACATTTTAGACATTAAACCATCTTTCTTTTAGCAAATTTGAGCCATTCATTTTAATTTATCCAAAATCTAATTATACCTTTTAACAAATCTGAACCATTCATTTTAGGATATTTATGCCTTACCACACCCAATCCATCCTCCATCTTCTTCCTTTAGTCTCCCACGAATTTTGTTGTTTGTTACTTTTAAAAAACAAAAAATGTTTTTTCAATTAAATTTTTATTAATTTCACAACACCATCACCACTATTCTCACCTTCACTATCACACTACCATCACCATAGCCACTACCATCATCACTACCGCCATCACGCCACCACTATGTCACAATCTCTACTTTCACCTTCGTTCCATCACCACCACCACCACCACCACCACCAAATATAAAAAAATATATTTTTAATTTTTTTTATAAAAAATATTTTTCATTAAAAAATATTTTCTATCTAAATAAATGAAGCATAACATTGGGAAACAAGCTGATTTCAGTTAAATCTGTTCATAACTAAGAAAAATTCTTTTATTTAAAAAAAAAATTATTTAGTAAGACTTTGTATCCCCTTTTTGTTTTTTCAGCAAATAAATTTTTGTACCCATCATTTCTAACCAATTACGACTCATGCTTGTTTCGATTCTCTACAATTTCCTTATTTTCAAATACATTCATATATATATATATATATATTGTATAAATTGTGTGATAACATGAAACAAATAGATTCATACTCGTTAATTGAAATTTCAGAGCAAGCAAACCATTTTGAAAATTACAATACATAACAAAATAAAATAACATAGAAAAGCAAACCGAAACCTGCACTAGACAGTGTCCTTAATTTTTTTAAATAAATTTAAAAAATTCTAGATATGCATAAAATTTGACAAGAATAATGTGACAATGTTAATTAATGTGTATTTGATTTTATTGTTGAGTCAAATAAAATAAAATAAGATTGAATGTATATTTAGCTTTGGTTATGAATCTTTAAAAAAAAAAAAAATGGTTGTGAACCTTAAAAAATAAAAAAAAATAAAAAAATAAAAAAAATAAAACAAAAGAAAAAAGATTGAATGTATATTTAGCTTTGGTTGTGAATCTTAAAAATTAAAAAAAAAAATGGTTGTGAACCTTAAAAATAAAATAAAATAAAATAAAATAAAAAGATTGGAGGTCTATTTAGCTTTGGTTGTGGATCTTTAAAAAAAAAAAAAAAAAAGAAGAGTTTTTTGTGAACCTGAAAAAATAAATAAATAAATAAAAGAAAAAAGATTGAATGTATATTTAGTTTTGGTTGTGAATCTTAAAAAAAAAAAAAATGTTTTTTGTGAACCTGAAAAAATAAACAAATAAATAAAAGAAAAAAGATTGAATGTATATTTAGTTTTGGTTGTGAATCTTAAAAAAAATAAAATAAAATAAAAAATTATGAACCTGAAAAAATAAATAAATAAATAAAAGAAAAAAGATTGAATGTATATTTAGTTTTGGTTGTGAATCTGAAAAAAATAAATAAAAAAAAAAAATTGAATGTATATTTAGTTTTGGTTATGAATCTTAAAAAAAAAAAAAAAAAAAAATATGGGGAAATTAGTGGGTACCCATCCCCAACCCATCCCCAGTGGATATTTAAAGAATATCACCTACCCTACTCAATGGATAAGAAAAAAAAGGGAAAAACCCATGTATTTGGATTGGGTCTCCATGGATACTCACAGGGTAGGTTATCCATTGCCATCCCTATCTATTTCTGATATAAACTCTGATTTCTGACTCTATGATGAACATCATTCATTAAAATCCTTTACTCTGTTATTATTCACTGGGCTCTAGTTCATTGTAATTATTTATGTATGTAGGTGACTAGGCGTGTGATCAGGCCCAGAATTGAAGGCCTAAATTTTGTTTTGTCAAGCTATCCATCGTGCCTCTGTCAGTCTCTCATATCTCTCTCTCTCTCTCTCTCTCTCTCTCTCTAAGAACTAACCTCTTCTCATTTTCTAGTTGTGATGATAGCTTTTTGAGAGCTCTCTTTATTCGAACTTTGAAGATCCGATCCATGTCTTGGCTTGGAAACACTGTAAGGTCTGCAAGAGAGATTTTGATTATTCTCTTCCAAGTAAACTCTTGTTCGCAGCCATGGTAGACTCACATTCTCTCGCCTGTTCATTCACAGATCTGAGCCTATTTTCCTATAATTTATACATATTCTCAATCTAATTTGTGACATTTGTAGGAGTTCTATTATTGTTTTTGTTTTTGTTTTTTCTATTTTTTTTTGTTGCTAATAATCTTCCAAATAATAATTAACGCATCATTCATTATCATCATCTTTCTCTCTAGGGTTAGAGTTAGGAATTTTTTTTTTTTGGGTTGATTGTTGTGGTTGTTGTGAAGAAGAAGAAAAATAAGAAGAAGCAAATAAATTGTTTTGTTTTGGTTTTTGTGTTAAAAAGATAAGGATGAGAGAGAGAGAGAGAGAGAGAGAGAGAGAGAGAGAGAGAGAGAGAGAGATTTGAACACATAGATCAAGTTTTGTTTGGACAAATGTGGTTGGTTGAGAAACATATTTCAACAAATTAAAATATATATATATATATGTTCAAAATTTGAACATATCTGAATAGATAATAATTTGGACTGATAGATTTAAACAAAAAAGTGAAAAAATTGAACAGATTAGGAATTTCAACAGATAATAAAATTTGTTTAGATATTTGAACAGATAAGAGGAAAAAATTAAATAGATAGTCAAAAAATTTGAACAGATAATAAATTTTGACAGATAGAATTTTATTTTGACAAATATTGAAACAAATAAGTGAAATTTGAATTGAAAAGATTAAAAAATTAAATACATAGGGTAAAAAATTGAACAGATAGGGAAATTTTTTTGAATAGATAGTCAATGAAAATCAACATATAAAAAAAAAGTTAACAGATAAATTAAGGGATAAAATTGAAAACAAAATGTTCTTCAAAAGCAAACTGTCACGCCCCAAACCCGCCCCTAAAAGTTTCGGGCATGACTTATTCAGAAACGGACACTTAACCTGATATATGTAATATATAGGGCCTGAACGGAAGCATTAATAATATAAAATAACATAAAACATTATCCACTGAGCTACCACTACCATGCTAGGACCGCAAACATTGCATTAGGAAGATAATACACAGGAGACATACACCCGAGCTTGTAGACGTCCCCCGAACGCCCCGGGGAGGGTGCGACTCCCTCCCGTTCCGTTCGCTTGCGGGTCTACTACAGTTCATAGGACTCAAATGTCACGGTTCTTAGTCTGAACCAAAGAGTCCAAATCCGGCAAATCGTTTTTGAAAACAGATTTTTTTGAAAGAAGTGCCAAACATGGACTGCTTTGCCAGATACAGAGTCGCCACCTAAATATTTTTTAATGGGGAAATTTAGGAAACCCTGACTCGGTGCCAAAGGCCACGTGTCCGTCATCACCAAAGTTGCCTCGGCTCGGGAACTTGGGTACGATTGGGGAAGGTTAGCTATGAGCACCCCCTCTCGCCCGGTCCAAAGATCGGCCTCTACTAACCATGATATCTTGTTTTGAAAACATTATATGTTCTTATTCCGGTTATTAGCCTAGAATTACTATGTGATGCGCACAGCATACAAGTATAGACTAGATCGCCTAATTTGGAACAAAACATCGCATATCCGTTGGTTTTGGAAAACGCTTTGGGATTTGCTACTCGCAAGTAGGCTAAAACACGGATTTCAATGAGTTGTTCCAACTCAAACAATCCAACCTCCACCTACAGGCATTCAGGCAGTTATATCACGTAAGCAAATAGCCTCATGGTAAGCATGCCATCATGGCAGTCACTCACACGCATGCGATATGCTAAAGCATAAAAGCTCACCTAGTACTCCAAGCCAAAACAGAAACTAGTTAGTAATCATATGCATGATCCTAGTTCATGTTAAAAATGGCTAATGCAACACATGCAATGATGCAATCTAGACAGGCTCGGCTATCCTAAGATGGCATATGGAATGCTACAAATAACACGTATTCAATTTGGAATTGAAGTACAATGCAGTTAGCATGATGTACCGAGCCCGGTGCATGTAAGACAAATATATGGATGCACGCATGCATAGCATAAGGTATGCTAATTTAAATATGCCCTAGTCTACCATCATAAGCAGGTAAATAAAAGGGAGAAATGAGGCACACTCACATAGGAGGCCATTAGGGGCAAATGAGGCACTCAAAATGCGTGCACGCGTGTATGCAAACCGAGGACCAAACCTAAGGCACGAATGCCACCCTAACAAGGCATGGCAAGGCATGGATCATGGCATACAAACGTATGAATTTCAATCACTGAAATATGATGCTTAACAGCCCCGAAACATGGCAATATGGCACCCGATACATGAGACGCATCCCGAAACTCAAAATTAGGCATATGGAATGACTTATAGCTATACAAAGCATGCATAATCTGGACATGGAGTGTAAAGACAGATTCAAGGCAGCCTCAAAACAAGCATTTTTACAGTTTATGACAAGCCACAAAAACATACACAAGTATGGCAAAATTCTCATGCAAGAAATGGGCCACAAGGGGGGCAAAGAAGCAACTGATATATGGAGCCCCCAAACAGTGATGGGTCCTTCAACAATGTTGAATAGGGACCCAAAATATGGCTTTTTACAGTTTGGACCAAGCCACAAAAACAGAAGCATAAAAGGCTAACAAACCATGCAAAAATGGGGCCAAAAGAGAGGCATAAAGGCAAGTGGCATATGGAAATCTCAAACAGTGGTGAGCCCTTCTTCAATGTTGAATAAGGGCTCAAAATAAGATCATTTATAGTTTACATCGTGCTCCAAAACAGATTATACACAAGCCAAAAATACTATGCAAAAAGATGGCACAAAGAGGGCTAAAGAGGCAAGTACCAAAAGGGGGGTCTCAAACAGTGAGAGACCCTTAATGAAAGATGAAATAGAGCTCAAAAAAATGCTACTTTCAGTTTTGGTCGGAGCTCAAATGTATAAGCAAGAAGGGCTAAGATATAGACCAAGAAAAGAGCAAAAAAGGGAAAAACGAGACTCACCCTTGAAGAACCAAACTTTAGCAGCCTCTTGGTCCAAAATGCAGCACTTCTAGCCTCTGAGAAGGTCCTCCAAGCTGCTGGAATGGAGTGGTGGTGGTGGTGCTAGGTGGTGGTGAAGAAATGGTGTAGGACTTTAAGGGTTTTTGATGGTTAGAATATAGAGAGAGAGAGAGAGATTGTATGTAGGAGGCTTATACAAAATTTTCTAACCCATAAAAATGCAGCTGGAGCTCTGGTTTTATAGACAAAAAGGGATGGAAAAGAGGGGGAAAAATGGGGGGGAAATGAAATTCAAATTTTCCCCAAAAAGGCCAAAAGGGAAAGTGGTAGCTACGGTTCTCAAACTGAAGAGAGCCCTTCAACAAAGTTGAAGAGGGGCTCAAAAAAAGACACTTTGTAGTTTATGAATAAGTCCAACACAGCCCACAAGGACACCTAAAATACCGTGCAAAAATAGGCCTAAAAAGAGATAAAGAGGCAAGTGACAGATGGAGGTCTCAAACAAAGAAAGACCCTTAATCAAACATGAAAATGGACTCAAAATATGACTATTCCTAGTTTGGATCGGAGCCCAACAATGCTTGCAACCAAGGCTCGGGGGCCAAAACGCGTAGTCCGGGGCCCCGAAAACTGACTGTTAGGCACCGGGAGTGGTGTTCGACCACGAAGTTGGTCTCTCAGACCACAGTGTCCCTCAAAAGGGAGTAAATAAGATGTATGCCAAAAATCGGGGCAAACGGAGGTGGTTAGGCGCTCCCGAACCGAGGCACACGGCCTGACGGCTCCGAAAACCGAGAACCGGGCTCCAAACGGGAAAAATGGCCTACGACCACGAAACGTAGCCTACGGCCACTGAGAGATGATCTATGAGACCTCTCCCTCCCTTCGGGAAGAGAAAACAGAGAAAACGGAGCCTGGTTCGCAAACCGAGGCAAAGCACAAAAGAGTCCGGAAGTTCGGAGGTAAGGCTCGCAGCCGAGACTCTGAGACTTCTGAACGAGCACAATATGCAATATCACCAAGCGCTCAATCGGTGATGTCTGAGTCTTAAGGTCGGTCAAAACTGGGGTGTCTACAGAGCTTCAATTACAGTTATTCTTATTCTTATACAAGTATTACAGAAGAAGGGGTTATATACATTCAATCATAGGTAAACAACCAAAGTATGAGCCAAAACTTAGTAAGACTTTGCAAAATGCACGGGTTTCATCTTAAGTGCCTGGACACACTGAGGTTGACAAGAGAGGGACAAGCCTTAAGGGTTAGGACTGGCATCCCGGTTGATTACCTACAGAAATAGACAAAATATAGAGTGAGTAAAACTCAGTGAATAATAGCACATCAATAATGTAATGGTTAACTTAAACAGCAAAGTATATCACTGTAGAGGTATATGATGAATTATATTCTGTAGAACGGCCATGGGCCCAATTTCCTTAACAGAGTGGCTTTAAGCCCAGTAATATACAGAACGGCCATAGGCCTAACAGATACAGAACGACCATAGGCCCAAAATTATCAGAACGGCCATCGGCCCAGAAATAACAGAACGGCTTATCAGCCCAGAAATAACAGAACGGCCATCGGCCCAGATTACATATGTATGGATTCAAGAGGTGGCTCGTACGGATTCTAGAGGTGACTCGCATTGCAACACTTAGTTCCGTACAGCACTTTGTTCCATACCAGAAATAATAGGTCTTATCATGTCATGGCATAGACGGAACAAACAACAAAACAGAATAACCTCAGATATTATCAGAACAGACTAGTTTCAGAGTTATATAGAGACACATAGATTCTTCCAATCATTCACATGAGTTAACGTAGTTAGTTTACATTTAACAGAATACTAATGATAATTATTAGCAATAAGGATAGCGTATCCCACAGATTATACACGTGCCATCACAATACTATTTGTAGGGATAGAACAATTTACCTCAGAACAGTCTTGATTCATCATTGACAAAACAGAATGATTCGGGATACACAAGCATCATTGTTCCACTTGATCATCATGAATCATTAAGGTTAATTTACGGATAACAGAACATTAATAAAATGTCTTTTAACGGTAAGCAAAATGCACTACTATAGTATTATCCAATTATGCTAATCCTCTTTAGCAGATATCTATGTCACAAGACATATATTGAACCAAACAGATGATAGGAGTTCCTGACAGAACATTCGGGGTATTACGTTTCCATTCAAATGCGAAATCATAGGCACATTACCGATAACCGTTAACCATGGTTGGAATGTAGAATAATTTCAGAGTCATATCAAAGTATGCCAAATCTTTCAATGTTTATACCAATTCCCAATCAACATACACGTTAACATAGTTGCCCACGGAGAACATAATGTTAATAACAATAATTATTAACAGTACTAGATGTACATTGATAGTACTATTACTCACAGTGATCGGCTCCCAATAGTAATGGGATGATGTCCTCGTCTCGACCTACAAGTATATTGCACAACACATAATATGAGATTATACTCGATCCTTTACTTATTCTCTTTGATCATTCAATCAGTAGCCATGGTGGTACCAAGCTCATTATTCTTTAATAAGTTATAATCCATGTCTCAGAAAACAGGAGAAATCGATGGGAAATGGTTTAGGTGAAGAAATGGTACAAAACTGGTTGACAGAAAGCGAACAGTCGTCACTAATTTGGGCATAACTATTTTTGTATTTAGAATTTGGGTGTGAGACCACACCATTGGAAACTAGACTTCCAGGGCTTGATTTTAGGCTCAAGAATCACTCAAAACGGAGTCCGGATGCAAAAGATATGCTTGTTCAAAGTTGGCTGGACAGAGCTGTCTCCGCACGTGCGGGGGAACAGTGCCACACGTGCGGCCCTAGACAGTTTGCAGTCCGAAAATGGCTGAAAAATTGGGACTTCCCATTTTCAAAATCAAACCTCAATTCCATGTAAATCAAAGCCCAAAACCCTTTAATACATAACAAATTTCATATTATTAATCTCTATCAAACATCATAACCTCAAACTATTACTCAATTTCCACGCACAAGGACACAAGAATATAATATAGCCATAGTTGGGGTTCAAAGCTCACATCTTCTATATCAATCCTTGATTTCATGTATTTGATGCTTTAAACATAAGGATTCAAGATAGGTGATCATACCTTAGTTCAATCTTTGACTTCCTTTTAATTCTCCTCCATTTCCTCAAGCCTCCATGGCTATTCTCCCTTCTCTTTCTTCAATTCCCTTCAAACCCCCATGATTGTTAAGCTTTTCTTGGTCTCTCCTCTCTTTTCTCCCCCACGGTTCTCTTCTCTCTCTTTTAGATATTTTGGCTCCCAAAAGATGAGACCAATCACTCACAAACATATCTATATATCTAAATAAACACACACACATGGCTTAACACAATAGGGAGAGCCAAACGTGGCCTTACGAATCGCGCAAAATCAAATTTCAATTAAAGTTCCCAGGTGACTCTAAAAATTGCGCTGATCATAAATATGTCCCCTGTTCTGGTTTCTGAAGTCTCTAGGGTCTTCAATTTACAGTACAAAGTTAACCACCCAAATATGCATTCAAATTAAATTTCCAATTACTTTTCCCAAATAGCTTTAAAAATTCCCATTAATATATCCAAGTCTTCAATTGTGATTTCTGAACCCGTAAAGGTCGGTAATTTAAATTTTAAAGCCGTAGCTCAACAGTTAATTCCTCAATTTGAACACATATCATTAAATTAAAATGCATTAACCCATAAGGCCGTAAAGGTAATCTCTAATACGGATTTTGGGGTCATTACACAAACAAAAGGACTTCTCACCAACTATTTCGTAAACAGTGGACTTTTTACCAATAAAAAATATCCACTGGACCTAATGCCTTATACTTTCTTTATATTGGATTTATTACCAATTTACTCTATTTATATCCATCCACTTACTATTTTTAATTTTTTAATTATAATTTTATGTGTAAAAATTATCCAATTCTTTACAAGTTCATAATAAACATTCACTTCTCTCTTACTATTGACAACAACTATGACTATTACTACTCTTGTAACACCCTAAAGTTTCCCACAAGAATAAACCATAACCATGTATTGCAATGTACCATAAAGTCCTCTTTATCATTGAACTAAGATCCAAAATTTACAAGTCCATGATACACATTAATCCCAATCCGTGTCCTTGGGTAAGTTCAATAATCTAGAAGACTATACAAAAGAAATTCTCCGTTGAGGCATACAAAAGTTTTTAAGTTTCGTCCAATACAACAAAACAAATTTCAATACTTGATACATAACTCCGTACTTCTACAATCAAATTTCTTGGACCCAGCTTCCCAACAAAATAAAAGTGCAACTTTAAATCATTGCAGTGGTGTGTCACCAGTTCTTGAAAAATCAGATAGGGTTAAGGTATATGCCCAACAGAGATACATTTAACCAAGTATCTAATCGTTTGAAGAAGCATATGGCACTGTCATAACAAAACAACATAAAATAATTGACATTGACATTGATAAATAAAGAAAAATTACAGTACCCCTCGGTCACACACAAAACTGTTCTCAACATCAGGAAGAGAAATACACCATAAGTCCCTTACAAGAGTCTGAACCACATGCATAACTCACTTTCATGTAATATCATCCCCACATTTACCGACTATTATACGGCAGGACGTGGTCATCAAAAAACCATGTTTTTCCACATTTGCCAACTGTTATACGACATGATGTGAACACCCAAAATCATCTGTTTTTCTACTTTTACTGACTACAATACGGCAAGACCAGTGGACACCCAAAAAGATTTTCCCACATTCGTCAGGCAATAAGTGTAGATAGGGTAATTGGACACCTTGACGCCCCACGCAGGTACCAACATAACATCACATTATCAAAATCGACTCTTAATCCAGACTTCTATTCACTTTACCACCTTACTCTACTTTGTTCCAAATAATCAAGCGTTTAACATTATAAGTGATAGGGAACAATTATAACATTCAAAGAGCCTCAATCCCTAATAAGAATTTCAACACCACAACAATATATATATTTTCCTCTCCGTGATTATTCACAAAATCTGAAGACTTCAAGGAAATTCTCCTCCAAGTATCATTCTCTGCTCACATTCAAAATTAGGGTTTTTAACAAATTTGGGGCTTCCTTCTCATTTTCATATATATCTCTATTCTCAACATTATTACTCATGTTATATGGAAAATTAGATAAAACTTTAATAAAAGTTGAGTAAAATTTTCCTTTTTGTGAAATACAAGATTTAATCTACTCAATCATCAAATTAAGTCATAAAGTCACAACAATACCATACAATCATCTTCAAAACAAAGAGATACCAAGTTAAAAGTAACCCTACCTCAAGCAAAGAGCAAGAAAGCTTGATTTCTAGGAGAATCCTTTGTAAAAATGAAATCCAATCGATAGGAAGAAAGATCTTCACTTGGATTTCTCTCATTGCAAGTGATTTCAACTAGATCTTAGAGGAATGAGGAGTATTTAGGGTGAGAAACCTAGGGTTTTTGGACTTAAGACAATAAGGAGGAAGAGAGAAAAGAGAAGTGGAAATAATGATCTAGAAATGCCCTTTTTAATCTGTTGAATTCGCGCAGATTGCTCGAGCGGTGAACAAGGATTCTCAGTATTTTTGTCTGCAAAATGAGATTTTGGGAGCCTTGCATCTTTGCTGGAGCGAACTAATGGTCGCTCGAGTGGTCCACCCTGACTTGCAAAACTACTGGATGCCCTCAATCTTCACTCAAAAGGTACTTTCACCGCTAGAGCGGTCACCTAGAACAAAATGTCACAATCTCTCTTCCTTAGGAGATTTCATCCTCGAAATAACGTTAACTCTCAATACAGGAGCAAATACAACAACAATAGTGTACTCATTAATCTTTAGCAACTCCCAATAGGCAATTAATTAATTTTAAAGTAGAGAAAGGGAAGAATTAGAAAATGTGAGTCATATCTAATTTATCACATACATGGAGAGAACAATGAAATAAGCACATCACAGATTTGGAAATAAGTTCGGATATTTCTCTCAGATCTCAGCTTCGCGCTCCCAAGTTGCTTCTTCCACCCCGAGATGGTGCCACAATACTTTGACTAGTGGGATGGTCTTATCCTTTAACACTTGCTCCCTTGTATCAAGGATCTGAATTGGTCTTTCTTCATAAGAGGCATCTTCGTCAACTTCAATTTCTGTCCAATCTAACATGTGAGAGGGATCGGGTTATTATTTGCAAAGCATTGATACATGGAACACATTATGCACCCTGAAGAGTTGAGGTAGTAGAGCAAAACAATAAGCAACTTCCCATATCCGCTCAACAATGTCAAAAGGACCGATAAATCCAGGAGATAACTTCCCACTCCTGCCAAGTCTCATGAATCCCGTCCTCAAAGAGATCTTCAAAAATACATGATCTCCTACTTCAAAGGATAATGGTCGTCGTCTCTGATTAGCGTAGCTTTTCTAATGACTTTAGGCCGTGATCAATCTTTTTCGAATGAGAGCTGCTTTCTCAGTAGTCTCACAAACTAATTTGGGCCCAAACATTGGTAAGTCCCCTACTTCTGCCCAACATAATGGTGATCCACAAGGACGTCCATAAAGAGCTTCGAAATGTGCCATTTCAATACTAGCCTGATAGCTATTGTTATAAGCAAATTCAACTAGGGTAGGTGTTTTTCCCAAGACCCTTTAAAATCTAACACACACACTCTTAACATATCTTCTAAAATTTGAATGGTACGCTCGGATTGCCCGTTGGTCTGTGGGTGATAAGTAGTGCTGAAATTTAATTAGGTACCCAAAGCATTTTGAAGACTCTCCCATAGCCTGGCTATAAAGTGAGGGTCTCTATCAGACACTATACTCACTGGAACCCCATGAAGGCGAATAATTTCATGGATGTAAAGTTCAGCTAGAAACTCTAGAGAATCTCCCATGCTCATGGCAAGAAAATGGACTGATTTAGTAACTCTGTCTATAATCACCCATATCGCATCATTACTTCTTTGTTTTCTAGGAAGGCCTGTAACAAAGTCCATATTAACATGCTCCCATTTCCATTCAGCAACTGGGAGAGGTTGTAGTAATCCTACTTGTCTTTGGTGTTCAGCTTTAACTTTTTGACAGGTTAAACATTTGGACACAAATAAAGCTACATCATTTTTCATACCCTTCCATCAAAATTGTCGCTAAGATCATGATACATTTTGGTGCCCCCCGGATGCATTGCCAGACGTGAGTGATAAAAGTTCTGCAAAACGTCAGCCCTCATTGATTTTGGCACAAACAATTGGTTGAAGTAACAATCACTAGAGTCGGTATAAATGTTCAGGCCCTGCTCTTCTTTTCCTTTGGAATTTTTCTCTCGAATCGCATCCACCTCTGGATCACCTAATTGTGTTTCTAACACTCTCCTAACAAGAGTGGGTTGTGAGACGTTGGCAAATAGAATGGCTTGTTTAAAAGACTCACGGAGTTGCAAATCAAATTCATTGACATCCCTCATCATCTTTCATTCCCTCACCGCCAAGCTAGCTATAGTACTCACAGATTTTCTACTCAAGGTATCTGCTACGACATTAGCCTTACCGGGGTGATAGTGTAAAAACTCCATCCATCTTCATTGACGTAAGTTCAAATCTTTCTGAGAGAATAGGTACTTAAGGCTCTTGTGATTGGAGAAGACTTCAAATTTCTCACCGTACAAATAATGTCTCCAAAGTTTCAAGACAAAAATCATGGCGGCAAGCTCTAAATCATGCGTCGGGTAGTTTCTCTCATGAGGTTTTAGTTGCCGCGAACCATATGTGACTACTTTTCCTTCTTGCATCAAAACACATTGTAACCCTCCCTTAGAGGCATCACAATATACAGTATACCCCAAGCCGCATTCTGGAATGATAAGGATATGAGCGGTAGTTAACTTGAGCTTTAGTTCTTGAAAGGATTTCTTACAAGCGTCACTCCAAATGAACTTTACTCCCCTTCGAGTCAATCTCGTCAAGGGTGATGCTATGGAAGAGAAATTCTTTACAAATCGACGATAGTAACCTGCTAAACCCAAGAAACAACAAATTCTAGAAGAATTTTTAGGTTGCTCGCAATTCTGCAGTGCTTCTATTTTTGAAGAATCCACCATAACCCCATCTTTGGAGACTACATGGCCCACGAACTTCACCTCTGAAAGACAAAACTTACACTTCTCATATTTTGCATACAAGCGATGTTCTCTAAGGATTTGTAGAACACTATGGAGGTGCCCTTCATGCTTCTCTTCTGAAGACGAATAGACAAGAATGTTGTCCATGAAAACGACCACAAATTTATCAAGAAATTCGCGAAAGATTCGGTTCATCAGGTCTATAAATGTAGCTGGTGCGTTAGTTAAACCAAATGACATAACCAAGAACTCATAGTGACTATATCTAGTACGAAAAGCTGTCTTGGGGATATCTTCCTTCTTAACGCGTATCTGATGATAACTTAACCTCAAATCTATCTTCGAGAAGCAAAGTGAACCTCTGAGTTGGTCAAAAAGATCATCTATTCAGGATAAGGGATACTTATTCTTAACCGTTATTTGATTCAATTTGTGATAGTCCATGCATAATCTCAATGACCCATCCTTCTTCTTGGCGAACAAGGCTGAAGCTCCCCAAGGTGAGGTACTAGGGCATATAAAGCCCTTACCTAGCAACTCTTGCAACTGTTCCTTCAGAACAACCAATTTAAGCTAGAGCAAATCTATAGTGCTACAAGGAAATAGGTGCTGTACTCGGTATCAAATCTATAGAGAATTCAACCTCTCGATGAGGGGTTAACTTGGTGAGATCTTCGGGAAAGACATCGGGATACTTGCAAACTACCCTCGGAAACTCATCCTGAACCTTATCACTTCCATCATCTAAAAAGGCTGCCAAGAGTGATCTAAATTCACCCCGACCACTAGGGTAGTACAATGAGAGTAAGGACTAATCACTCCTATCCCCCCAAAGTGTAAAATAATTACTGTTCGATGTACACACCGTAACTTTCCTATGATAACAATCAATAATAGCCTGGTATGAAGACAACCAGTCTATGTCAAGAATAATATCAAAACTTGACATATCTAACAATACAAAATTGAAAGGAAGTTGTCGACTAGCGACCTCAATGATACAACCATGACATCCTTGGTTCAAGACAACTTTACTCCCAACAGGTGATTCCACCAGAAGTGGAGACTCTAGTTGTTCGCTTCCTAATCCTAACAAAGATGCAAATGCAGTTGCCATAAATGAATGGGACACCCTGGTATCTATCAACACATTAGCCCAGGTATTGAGGATGAGACAAGTACCTCTCATAACAGACGGTCCTGAAGACTACTCCGATGTAGTGATAGTATACACCCTTCCCTATAATCTCTGCTATTCTAATATCATCTCTTTGAATATAAGTCTGCTGTGCCGACTGTGCAGATGTGGCTCTATGTACTGCCCATGATGCCTGGCCTGACTGGGTTAGTTTATAAGACTATCTCCGTCCTGGGCCCATCTGAAAACCTCCGGACTGGCTAGATCTGGTCACATTTATGGACCTTGCTCACTGTGGACAAAACTTATTTAGATGCCCCGGTTGACCACACTGATAACAAGATGGTGACTGGTCCCCATTCTATAACTGACTCTAGGAATGAGCAGCTTGAGATTGTGGTCCACCTTTCTGTCCGTACCTCAAAGCTTTGTGACCCAATTGGCCACATTTATAACATGCTCCACGAATTCGACCCATGCTGCCTGAACTTCCACCTATCACGGAGTCAGAAGATTTGACTTGTTGTGGGAGTGACTAAAACGATGATGATGAACCCCTAGAGTTCTTAGAGGACCCCGACTTGCCCCCAAATTTAGAATGTCCCATCCTCTTTAATTTTTGTCTCGCCTCCTCTGCCTCCATCATAATTTCCATATGGGTTGCAGCTTCCACTAAGCGATCATAATCACGAATCATGTTGCCCACTATTTTCATTAAAATTTTTAGTCTTAACCTCTTCTCAAATTCTAAGCATCATTGTTCTTCGGTTCTTATCAGCTCAGGTACGAAACGAGATAAACTTGTGAATATGGCTTCAAACTCGGCCACAGGTGTATCAAGTTGCCTTAACTCCTCAAACTGTTTCCTTAGTCACTCCCTAGCAGTGGGAGGGAGAAACTTTTCTTGGAATGCGTGCATGAAAGCCTCCCAAGTATGCTCAACTCTATTCTTGACATACTTCCACCCTTGCCCGGCCTCTCCTTTCAATTGCTAAGCTACTAATGCTACCCGCAACTCATTCTCACGGATATCTAAGATCTCAAAGGATTTTACAATATGTTCCAACCACTCGTCTGCTTTCATTGGATTAGGTCCATCGTTGAACTCGGCGAGATTCGAATGAAAGAACTCATTTCTCAAAAAGGAAGCTCTAGTTTCTTCTTTAACTATCCTAGCCGCTTGCTCGGCTCTAAGTATCTCCAAGGACTCTCGGAGAGCTCTTTCCATCTTCTTGGCCAAGGCCCCCATTGCATCTTTGGCCGGTGGGACGGCCGCATCATTTTGTCCCACTCTTTCTTTTTGGAGAGGTAGATCTTGCTGAGCCGGTATCTCCCGGCTACCCATACTTGGTCTACCACGACCCCTATCGCGTCCAGACATCCTATATAGAGGTAAAAAGAAAAGATTTAACTCACCATCCAGACACTATATGTTAGCCCACACGTTGCACACAAATCAGACACGTGTCTATACAGATGACTATGTCACAAAAAGCACACCACACAGTTACATAAACACATAAGACACACACGAGTTACCCTCTCAAGATTTTGACTAGTCCCATCGCACTCCAGGACCTCCTAGTGGAAAAAGCATTGATCAGGTGCCTTTCCAAAAGATTTTGATGACTGCAATAGACGCAGGTCATATCCCAAGAGATCAACTCCATACCCACGCAATTATACAAACAGATAAAACACACAAGGCAACTAACATCCCTTATTAACATGACAGCCCTATGCGGTAAAGCCACTTTCCATGAGCTCCAGGTATTTAAATCCGATTAGCTCTGATACCAATTTGTAACACCCGAAGTTTCCCAGAAGAATAAACCATAACCATGCATTGCAACGTACCATAAAGTCCTCTTTATCATTGAACTTGGATCCAAAATTTATAAGTCCATGATACACATTAATCCTAATCCGTGTCTTTGGGTAAGTTCAATAATCTAGAAGACTATACAAAAGAAATTCGCCATTAAGGCATACAAAAGTTTTTAAGTTTTGTCAAATACAACAAAACAAATTTCAATGTATGATACAAAACTCCATACTTTTACAATCAAATTTCTTGGGCCCAGCTTCCCAGCAAAATAAAGGTGCAACTTCAAATCATTGTAGTGGTGTGTCACCAGTTCCTGAAAAATTAGATAGGCTTGAGCTATAGGCTTAGTAGAGATACATTTAACCAAGTATCTAATCATTTGAAGAAGCACATGGCACTGTCACAACAAAATAATAGAAAATAATTGACATTGATAAATAAAGAAAAATTACAGTACACCTTGGTCCCACACAAAACTGTTCTCAACACCAGGAAGAGAAATACACCATGAGTCCCTTACAAGAGTCTGAACCACATGCATAAGTCACTTTCATGTAATATCATCTCCACATTTAACGACTATTATACGGCAGGACATGGGCACCAAAAAACCATGTTTTTCCACATTTGCTGACTGTTATACGGTAGGACGTGGACACCCAAAATCATCCATTTTTCCACTTTACGGCAGGACCAGTTGACACCCAAAAATATTTTCCCACATTTGTTCGACGATAAGTGGAGATAGGGCAATTGGGCACCTTGACTCCCCGCGCGGGTACTAACACAACACCACATTCTCAAAATCGACTCTTAACCCAGACTCCTATTCACTTTACCACCTTACTCTACTTTGTTCCAAGTAATCAAGCGTTTAACATTATAAGTGATAGGGAACAATTATAACATTCAAAGAGCCTCAATCCCCTAATCACAATTTCAACACCACAAGAATATCTATATTTTCAACACCGTGATTATTCACAAAATTTCAAGACTTTAAGGAATTCTCCTCCAAGTATCATTCTCTACTCATTCAAAATTAGTATTTTTAACAAATTTGGGGCTTCCTTCCCATTTTCATATATATATATATATCTCTGTTCTCAACATTATTACTCATGTCATATGGAAAATTAGATAAAACTTTAATAAAAGTTGAGTAAAATTTCTCTTTTTTGAGAAATACAAGGTCTAATATACTCGATCATCAAATTAAGTCATAAAGTCACAACAATACCATATAATCATCTTCAAAACAAAGAGATACTAAGTCAAAAGTAACCCTACCTCAAGAAAAGAGCAATAAGCTTGATTTTTAGGAGAATCCTTCGCAAAAACAAAATCCAATCAGTAGGAAGGGAGATCTTCACTTGGACTTCACTCCTTGCAAGTGATTTCAACTAGATCTTAGAGGAATGGAGAGTATTTAGGGTGAGAAACCTAGGGTTTTTCGGACTTAAGACAAGGAGGAAAAGGGAAAAGAGAAGTGGAAAGAATGATCTAGAAATTCCTTTTTTAATCAACTGAATTCGTACAGACCGCTTGAGCGGTGGACGAGGCTTTTTAGTATTTTTGTCTACAAAATGAGATTCTAGGAGCCTTGCATCTTCGCTCGAGCGGTCCACCCTGACCTGCAAAACTACTGGATGCCCTCAATCTTCGCTCGAGTGGTACTTTCACCGCTTGAGCGGTCACCTGGAACAAAATGTCACAACTCTCTCTCATTCATACCCACTATTAGGGGTGTAAAAATGGCCCGGTCCATCGTCGGGCCTAGCAGGCTCTCACCAAAGATCGGGTTGGCCCACTCACACAAAATAATAACCCTAGCCTAGGGATACTCTAGCCTTGAGCTAGGCTTTGGGTGGGACCACCGGGCCTGGGCTGAGCTTGACCATTTTTTAAAAAATTTTTCTACTAAAATTTTATTTGTTTCCCACCAAAATAGCTTAGAAATGATAGTAGGCCTCGAGCAAGCCGAGTAGACCAGTCCTCGGGCCTAGCCTTGGAGTGGGCCTTTAGTGAGTCAGGCTTAGGTCGGGCTTAGCGGGCCTAGGACATTGTGTTTACCACTTGAGTGGTAAAGTGTTCTCTTGAGCGGTATGTTTGAAATCTTTTCATTGCTGGAGTGATAGAATGTTCGCTCAAGCGATCTGTTCGGGGTCAAATATTTTAAAACTAACTTTTTGACTCATTTCTCTTACTTTTTCCATCCTTTCTTCTTCTCACTCCTCCGTTCCAAAAACTCTAGCCTCAAAACCCTAGATTTCATCTACATATACCAAGAATCCATTCTAGTTCCTTCATTAAAAGTGTAGAGCAAGTTGAGAACAATACTTTGAACCGATTGGATCGTGAATTCTTCATGGTTTCCTCATTGGGTCTTCATCATTTCATATTCATCTTGAGGTAATAGAAAAAGAGGGGTTTTGCTTCAATAATCTGAGACCCCTAACTTTTATAAACCCTATTAAGTCCATCACTTTTGAGATTCTATAATAAAGTCCTTAGTTTTGCGTTTATTCGCAAAATTAATCATAGAGCTAAAAACACATTGCAAGCGAACCCATACAAACCCTAAGCAACCCCGATAGCATAGTTATCGATTTGACACCGTAATATTAACTGTAAGGCGACCTTGGTAATTTTATTCTAGATCCCACTTTCGAATTCTTTCAATAAAGACCCTTGATTTCCTATTTGATTTCAATTTTAACCCTAGAGTAAAAAACAGGCATCAACCGAGAACCCGCAAACCTTAATCAATGCCGGTAACTTAGCAATCATTTCTTATACCATAATAATAAATAAATAACTCCCTAATTATAAATCTATTATTCAAAATCCTAGATTTCTGGTTCTCATTACGATTCGTCATTTAATCTGAGATAAAGGAACTTTAACTAAATTGAATTCCCAAATCCTAATTTAATTAAATACTACACTTAAATGGTTTAATTAATAAATTATGGCCTTAGACGTCATATTTTTGTTGAATCACAAATTGACCCTAAGCTAGTACCATTATATATATATATACATACTTGTACTAATAATTAAAGTTGCACATAGAAGATCTAAGGTACACAAAATAAATCAATAAAATCCCTCTAAATCTTCATAATGGCCAAGCATCATACTACCCCCCATAGGTTATAATGAGAATCAAATCAAATATTCTCTAAAATCATGAGAATCAAATAAAATATATATGTTTGTACCTTAATTCAATCTTTGTCTACAAATGTTATATCAAATTGTACACAAATTCTCCAAATCTTGAGCACATGGTTGGCCACTTCCCCCCCTCCACCTAGGATACACTAGGTTTTTCTAGTAATTAATTAGTCCAATTCAATACACAATTGCAATTACAACAAGCAAGTAATGAAGTATGATATTCAAGCCAATAACAAAGGTTAGATGTTAGTAATCTAGAAATCCCCCAAAGAGATTTTGTCCTCCCAACTACAAGAATTGGACACTGAACTATTTAGAACTCTCTCTTTTGCTGCTTTGCAGAACTTACCATGGATGCCTGCAACGATTATCTATCACACAGTCCCATTGGTGGACCTCAAAAGAGACGACAAAAAGAAAAAGGTTTTATCATCCTAAGTCCAACCTTATCCCTCTGAATTTTGTTTTATCCTCTTGAATGTCTCAACTGGACCCAATCCTATCTCACCAAATCAATCCATCGCAACGAATCTGAATACGTCCGTTCCATTCTAGGGTTAACGCAATAACAGTTTGCACAAGGCTTAACCTTCAGTTAGGGGAATATGCCCCATCAATCTATACTTAACACATCGTCATCTCTTCATTATTCAGTGATCAAAAAACCCAATACCACCCCAATTAAGTTTTCCATTGAATGAGATATCTTAAATTAAAGTTAGAAAAACTTATCAAGACAGTAATATCCACATAAGTATGATCACCATCAAATTACTATGGTAAGAAACATAATTATAATACATGCAAATATCATACCAAGTCATGAACAAGTGATAAATAGCATTTCCATGAATTCAAGAACATTAGTTCATCAACAAAGTAAATTTTCAGATTTGGTGCACTTTAAAGATTGTAATTAAAGAGACAATTTTCGATTTTTCCTAAACTTGGCCTTCTTATGATTTGTATAGAATTTTATCTACTTTTAAGAACATCCTTTAGAAGTTTCATAGCTTTCCTAGATTTTTAGTTATTTAAGAAATACTCCAGCATTGTTCGTGTAATGTTATGAAAATCGAGTTTTCTCTCAAACTGCTCACTCTTTTTTGATAATTTTTTTTTTTCCATGAAAGCTAGCACTTAAAGGAAGATTTTGAAAAAACAAAATGAGGTTAAGTAGATTTTTCTACATTTTTCTAGAATTTTCGCAAGTGGGCTGAAAAACTGATTCTTTGAGCACAAAGCTTGAAATACGAGAAAAATTAAGAAAATGGGGGTAACCATGGATAATTTATCACTTCTATGGTAATGAAAACATGCTAAAATATATATTAAACTCAAAAATTTGGATTGAAGGTGTGCCTTTGCAAATTATGAGTTATAGGCGTAGAAAAAGATAGTTTTGCACCTATTAAGAGAAAACACAAGGGTGGAACAAGACTCAATTCTTTTCATTTTCAAAAAAAAAAAAAAAAAAAACACCATTATAATACCTCTGAAAATAATATTTAGCACCCCTAAGAACATGTATTTGAAAAAGGAAAATAAAAGAGAGGATTGTGTTGTGGCTTACTTGTTGCATAGCTAAGATGTTTGCACAATTCTTCCATCTCCTTCCTTCTTTTCCACCACCAAGCTCTCTTTAGTCTCTCTCTCTCTCTCTCACACACACACACACACACACACACACACACACACATAGTCGTGTATGGGTGTGTGAGTGTGTAAATGTGCTCAACCAATGGGGATGGATGATATATTTATAGAGAATTTGATGCGAAAAGTCCAAAATGCCCATTGGTTCCAATTCAATTGAATACTGTCTTGATTTAGTTTAAATATAATAGCATGAGGGATGATTAGGACCTTAATTATATATTTAATCATGATCTAGTTAGATTTAGGACTAATTAATTACTTCTAGTTACAAGTACACATGTGTATATATATATACCAAATCTATATTGCACCAAATATTCATAATTGTTCCAAGATTCAAACGAATTTTTGTACTAAATGTATACTAGAAAATCCTAGTATAACCCTATGGGGGGAAAAAGTGGCCAGCCATGTGCTCAAGATTTGGAGAATTTATGTGTACAATTTGATGTAATATTTGTAGACAAAGATTGAACTAAGGTACAAAACATATATATTTTATTTGATTCTCATGATTTTAGAGAATATTTTGATATTTGATTCTCATTATAACCTAGGAGGGGTGGTATGATGGTTGGCCATGATAAAGATTTATAGGGATTTTATTGATTTATTTTGTGTACTATAGATCTTCTATGTGCAACTTTAATTATTGGTAGAAGTATGTATATATATAAATAGTACAAACTTGAGGTCAATTTGTGATTCAAAAAACATGAGCACTAAGGCCATAATTTATGAATTAGAACATTTATTTAAGTGTAGTATTTAATTAAATTAGGATTTGAATTCAATTCGGTTAAAGTTCTTTTTATTTTGGATTAAACGACGAATCGTAATGAGAACCGGAAATCTAGGATTTTTGAACAGTAGATTAATAATTAGGGGGTTATTTATTTATTATTAGGGTATTAGAAATGATTGTTAAGTTATCCGGATTGATCAAGGTTTACTGGTTCTTAGTTGACGCCTGTTGTTGACTCTAGCGTTAAAATTGAAATCAAATAGGAAATCAAGGGCATTTATTGAAAGAATTCGAAAGTGAGGATCTAGAATAAAATTACCAAGGTCAGGGGCCTTACAGTTAATATTAGGGGTGTCAAAATCGGTAACTATGCTATCGGGATTGATTAGGGTTTTGTACGGGTTCATTTGCGATGCGCTTTCAGTTCTAGGATTAATTTTGCAAATAAACATGAAACTAAAGGCTTTATTATAAAATCTCAAAAATGAGGGAATTAATAGGTTTTACAAATGTTATGGGTCTCACATTATTAAAGCAATACCCCTCTTTTTCCATTAATACCCATGCAATCCCCTTCATTTATCTCATACATTGAAAATCAACACATAATCAAGTAAATATATAGATATACAAGGTAAAGGTATTCCTACCTCAAGATGAATGTGAAATGATGAAGACCTAATGAGCAAACCACGAAGAATGCATGATCCAATCGGTTTAAAGTATTGTTCTTAACTTGCTCTACACTTTTAATGATAGAAGTAGGATGGATTCTTGGTATATGTAGATGAAATCTAGGGTTTTGAGGCTAGGGTTTTCAGAATGGAGGAGTGAGAAGAAGAAAAGATAGAAAAAGTGAGAGAAATGAGTCAAAAAGTGATTTTTAAAATATTTGACCCCGAATAGACTGCTTGAGCGAACATTTCATCACTCGAGTGATAAAGAGATTTCGAACATACAGCTTAAGAGAACACGTCACCGCTCGAGCGGTAAACACAATGTCCCAGAAGTTTTGCAAGTGTACAGTGAAATTAATGGAAGCCTCATATCTCTACTCAAGCGACCACTTGACCACTTGAGTGATCTCGCCTACAAACAAATAAGATACTGGGAGCCTCAAATCACCGCTCGAGTGACCACTTGAAGCATGATATTCAAGTCAATAACAATGGTTAGATGTTAGTAATCTAGAAATCCCCTAAAGAGATTTTGTTCTCCCAACCGCAAGAATTGGACACCGAACTATTTGAAACTCTCCCTTTTGCTACTTTGCAGAACTTACCACAGATGTTTGTAATGATTATTTACCACGCAATGCTATCAGGTGGACCTCAAAAGGGGCGGCGAAAAGAAAAATATTTTATCACTCTAAACCTAACCTTATCCCTCCGAAAAAGTTTTTATCCTCTTGAATGTCCCATCTAGACCCATCCTTATCTCACCAAATCAAACTATTGCAAAGAGTCTGAATACGTCCATTCCATTCTAGGGTTAACACAATAACCGTGAACAAACTATCGCAAATCAAACTATCGCAAGACTTAACTTTTAGTTAGGGAACATGTCCCATCAATCTATACTTAACACATCATCATCTCTTCATTATTCAAGTGATCCAAAACTCAATACCACCCTAATTCCACCCCAATTAAGTTATCCGTTGAGTTATATATCTTAAATTAAAGTTAAAGCAACTTATCAAGACAGTAATATCCGCATAAGCATGAGCATCATCAAATTACTATGTGTAGGCACCCCATTTTGTCCGCCCCTAAGATTTGGGCATTTCATTTTGAACACTTGATGATGAAATGTTATACTATGTAAATCTTTCGAATCTTTAGCAAAAGAGTTCAGTTTTGAGCTTCAAACCCAAACCTTGCACCCCATTTGGACCAAAACCTTTTTTCTCGCCTGACCACACTCAAAAAGCAGCAAGACCAAAAAATGACCAGTAAGCCACTTTTTGTGGGCCGGCTGGCCATGTTTGGCAAAAGTATATATTTTGCAGCAGCCAGCTGCTCCCATGCATGTGATTTGGCCAGTTGCTCTCTTTTGAAGATATTTAAGTTGAAAGGCGGTGGACAATCTATAAATAAAGGACATTCCCTCTGAATTTAGGGTTAGGAAAATTCCCAAAGGCTTAGACAATTGCCCAAAGCTTCTCTACCCTCTTCAAATATAGATACTCTATAGATACACCATTAAAGCTTGAACTTGAAGCTTTTTGCTGAGGTTTGAACATAATTTCAGATACTTAAGAGTGTTTGGGTTTGGAGTTTGTGAACCAAGAAACTCTTCATTTTCTCTAGAGGTTGATTCTTTAACTCTTTCCATTTCCTTTCCTTTTAAGTTTCTTGTTCTTCATTTCAATACTGTTTTTCAGAATATTTTGGGCTTTAAAATGTGATTTGAACCTTGTTGAAGGTGGAAGGGTTAGCCACCCTTCCATAGGCTTGTTCTCTAGTGTTGCTCTCTTGTTGTTCTTCATGTTTTTTGCTTCTTTTCTTTCATTTTCAGCACTGTTTTAGGTAGATTTTGATTAAATATGAACTGTATATATGTGTTTAAAGCTTATATAAATAGTTTGATTCTTGTCTCATATCTCTCTTCTTGGAAGATATTACAATGTTCTCTTCTAGTTCCCTCTTTGTAGCATGGAAATGGATGTTTCATCCATGTTCCATGAGTAGGAAGATGAGCTTGCAATTATCTCTCCATAGCTTTCATTTCTTGCTTTCACTTAGTTTAGTTTTGCTTTTGCTTCAAAGCTACATAAGAGCTCTTTCATCAAGACCATTAGAGACTCTCTTCTAGTCACTTTGAAGCATGGAAATGGAGGTTTCAATCCGTATTCCATGAGTAGGAAGAAGAGTCTCTTTGGTTTTCTTAATGATGGAACCTCTTGTGTATGAGCTTTGCCTCCAAAATGACTTTCTCTAAACCTATTCTCTCTAAGCTTGAGTATTCGCTTGCTCTTGTTTTCCATGAGATTCAGTGGGTTTTGGCCATATCTTTGATTGTATCTTTCATAATTAGTTTTAGTGAGCTTTGTATCCATTAACTGCCATCATGTTGCTTCACTGATCATCATTTGAATACCCTTGGGATGTTTGAAGATTTGTGAAGCAAACCTACTCTCTCCTTGAGAATTTTTCATGACAGGAGAGAGAAGGAAGGATAAACATCTTTTGGAAACCCCCTATTTTGCTCTGTTCCAGTTTTGATTGCAGCAGATCCTTCTCCAGAATAAATGGTGGCCGACTAAAGCTCTGTATGGCCAACCACTTCCCAAGGCTGGCCGACCCCATTTTTTTGTATGGTTGTTGTGCTTTTTTAGTGAAACAGAGCAGATCTTGAGGCCCAAAACAGAGCCATTTTTAGACTATAAACAGAGCAGCTTCTAGTAGTGAGCAGTGGGACTTTTCGGAGGATGTTCTTGCCCGTGCACACGTGATTCCCCACCTTTCGTTTAATTCCTTTAGATTAGCCGCTTTTGATTCATATATGTAATTAATTAGTTGCTTTCATTTGGACTTGTAATAATTAATTAGTTAGTTTATTTGGGTTCGTAATAATTAGTTAATTAGGGGCATTTGGACTATCTTGTAAAGAGAGCAAATATGTAACACTTGATGTATGTCTCCCTACCCCCATTTCTTTCTCCCTTTTATTTACTTGCTTACTATAGTTGTATAACATCATATTTTTATACATGTCATTGCTATGATTTGCATCCATCTTTGCATGCATTAGGATTTGGCTCATCATACTATCATTGTCATTTTTACTTACTTGAAAACGTGCGCTGCCGCATGCCTTGAATCAATTCATATGTCATGTTAAGAAGCCGAATTCGATAGTTACATTTTTTTATGTGTTGCATTAGGCTCGTGCATTGTTAGGATCGTGCATTTTTCTAATTGTTTTCTTTTTTTTAGCTTACCTCGGAGTACTAGGTGCGTATTTTTTGGCTTCAGCATATTTATGTGTGTGATTGTTGCCATGCTTAGCATCTTACTATGAGGCTACGTGCTTACTTGAAATAAACTGTTTGAATGCCTATGGATGAAGGCTATTTCGCTTAAGTTGGAATGACTTTGATTATTGTATATATGAGCTAGCTTTTCCTTTGAGTTGCACGTATTTAAAACTCTTTAAAAAAAAAAAAAACCTCAAATCAAGTCTTTTCCAAAACAAGCGAAAATAGTCTATACTTGTGTGCCTCACATAGGAAGATAGCATAATAAAATCAGAATAAAAACATATAATGTTGATAAAATTCACATTATGATTAGTAGAGGCCGATCTTTGATCAACTGAGGGGAGTGCTCAATTCATGACCTTCCCTTCTCATACCTAGCTTCCTGAACCGAGACAACTTTGGTTATGACAGACAAGTGGCCTTTGGCATGAGTCACGGGTTTTCTAGATTTCTCAAAAATATTTAGGTAGCGACTCTGAAATCTGGCAATGCAGTCCATTTTGGGCATCTCTGATCATTCAACGGATTTTCTAAGATTTTCTAGATTTAGACTCTCATTTGTTTTTCTGATTCATATTGCACTTGTGGAACTGGATTTAGAACCACGGGAGTTCGAACTGTAGAGCTATCATACCCGAGAAGACTAAACCCCTCCGATGAGCACGAAAAACTAGCTATAGTTTTTGGTGACCCTGCTGGGGATTTTAGAGAACTTGACTCAAAATTCATGATGTGAAATTTTATTTTCATATATATGTTCTTTGCAATGCATTTGCATAGTGCTCTTAAGTCACTGTGTTTACCATCTGATATCTTGGACAACTTGTCGGAGGCTTGCCAAAAGCTAGCCAAAAGGCTGGTTGGTTATAGGCAATGTCACGTTGGGAACACAACCCTTGGATCTAGGTTACCGTTGTACCGCTTGATCCTCCTTTCACTTTTCAGTGTTAGGTGTAAGAGGTATATTAGGTAATTTTGCTGAGGTATCCTTTTTGACCAATTGGCCTAGTGCATGTAGCAAACTCTAGTGACCTTTTCAAACTAGGACAAGATGTTCTCCTATATTCAGGATGTTGTGATACCACTTGTTTGAATAGTAAAGCTATAGATCACTCCAAAGCTACGACAGGGAAACCTAACCTCCCATAGGGATGTTTTGAATGCCTTTTGTGCAAAATGTGAAATCTTTGGAAATGTGTGATGCAATCCTTGTAGAGTCTTAATCTTGATGTGATTCATTTCAAACTTGAGGGTCATATCAAAGTCAGGATTTGGGTCGAAATCTAGGGGTTTATGTTTGATATGGTGGAAAAAGGAAAATCATCAGGATCTGGAATTGTATCTGAGTGGTTGGATTTCCAGCAAAATCAAAACCAGGGCCAAAAAACTGTATCTTGCTTTATTTTTGATTGGCATACCTGGTATCCTGATCTGATGGGGCATTTGCTTTTAATGCTAGGTTTGTTTAAGCCAAAGAAGAAGCAGTACCCAACTCAGCAAAGGCCCAACCCAATCCGACTCGAAAAGCCTTAACCATCACAGTCCATCCAATCCCAGAAAAAAACCCACTCAGCAAAGGTCCAGTCCATCTGATCCCCAAAGGCCAGCTCAAAAAATATCCATCCAATGCCAAAAGACCCATTCTAAAAAGCCTAATCCTGTTAAACCCGTCTAACCTAATCCAGTTCAGATACATCAAGTGTAATCGGGTCAAAATCTTTGTTAGTCAGCTCTCAGGTTACACCCATTCATTTCCCTAAATTGCCAACTCAGTAGACCCGTGATGGCACAGAGTCTAGAAGAAGTTATGGCCATGATAACGGCCTTTCAAAAACCATGGATACACTAAACCAGAGAATTGCCATGTAGGATGAGACCATTACTAAAATGCAACGCCCATATAGGGCATCTACTACACATCCAGTCCCTGTTACACCGCCAAACCTCGATCTACCTCCGCTAGCTGAAACTCTCTAGGTTCTGGATACCCAAGAGGTGTTAGCTCAAGCTCAAGCTTTCAGACCTCTGGCACAGTCCCACGGGGGAACTCTGCATGATTTTGATCCCACCATAATAAAAGTCTCCCAGCTTGAAAAAATGCTTAAAAAGTCTCAAGGCTTTAACTCAATCCCAGACATCGAGGACGGTTACACTGAGGCTTTTGTTGTGAGACCCCTAACTTTTGTAAACTTGATTATGTCCCAAAATTTTGAGTTATTATAATAAAGCCCTTAGTTCTTCGTTTATTCACAAATTTAACCCTAGAATCGAAGACGCATCGCGAATAAACCCGTACAAAACCAAATCGACCCCGATAGCTTAGTAATCATTTTTACACGCCAATATTAATTATTTTACTATGAGGCCCCTATCCTTTGTAATTTTATTTGCACCCTTACTTTTGAACTATTTCAATAAAGACCTTCATTCCTTTATTTATTTTCAATTTTAGCTGTAGAGTTGAAAACGTGCGCCAACCAAAAACTAGCAAATCTTGATTGAACCCGAGAACTCAGGGATCATTCCAAAGCCCTAATAATAATTAAATTAATTCCCTAACTATATTTTCCAATCAAAAACCCTAGGCTTTCGGTTCTTATTTCGACTCGTCGTTTAATTCAAAATATAGAAACTTTAACCGAATTGAAGTTCCAAATCCTAATTAAATATTGTACTTAAATAAATGTTCCAATACATGAATTAAACCCAAAGCCCTCACATTTTTATTAAACTGCTAATTGACCCCAAACTAGTACTAATATATATATACACTTGTATCTTTAAACCTATATTATACACTATATTTTGCAATTTCCAACAATTACGCACAAGAAAAAAAATAAATTAATCCCCTCAAATCAGTCCACATGGCCAGCCACCCTAGGGAATAGAAAATTATACAACCTTTTCAAACCATATCCATGAAATCAAGAAAAAGTGTTGGCAAGTACCCCCAAAACATGGAACCATGCCTCCACCTTAAGTCCAATCCTAACCAAATCCTAACTCGATCATGATTAATTGTATAATTAAGGCCTCTAATCATTCACCATTCCATTAGATTCCAAGTAAATCTAAAATATCCAATCCAATTCCAACCGATGGGCACTTTAGACTTTTGCACCAATTTTCCTATAAAAGAAACCTCACCTTTAGCATTTTACATACAAGAACACACATACAAGCACTTCATTCGGTTGAGAGAAAGAGAGGAGAAGAGGGTGAGCTTGGTGGAAGAAAGGAAAGAGAGAGAAGGTCTTGTTAGTTAACTAACCAAGCCTCAAGTAAGCCACATCACCATCTCTTCTTCTATTTTCTTTTTCAAATACATGTTATTAGAGATTTAAATTCATATTTTCAGATGTGTTGTAATGGTGCTCATGTGTTCAAATTTGATGAATTGGGCTTTGATTTTTCTTCTATTCATATTTCCTCTTAATAGATGCAAAACTACCTTTTTCTTTCCATATCTCACATTATTTCCAATGGCAAACCATCACTCTAAAAATCTGAGTTATTGATACATTATTTAGTATGTTTTCATCACAAAAGAAGTGAAAAAGCTCCCTTAGTTGGCCTCTTTTCTCACCAATCTTCTTATTTTAAGTATTGTGCATGAACTACCTGTTTTACAGCCAACTTTTGAAAATTCTAGGAAACTTTAGGAAAATCTTCTGGACCTCAGTTTTATTTCAAAAAATTTCTTAAAGTGTTAGATTTCAAGGAAAATTGGTATCATTGAAAAAGAGTGAGTGGTTTCAAAGAAAATCTGATTTTTGTAACGGTCGACGAATCTGGACAGAGTTGGAGTGTTTCATAAATAACTAAATATCTAGAAAAGATATTCTATTTCTGAAAAATGTTCTGAAAACTAGATAAAATTCCCTACAAACCATAGAAAGGCCAGGCTTGGGAAAAATATGAAATAGTCCTTTTGATTTTAATCTTTAAATGATACTGAATCTGGAAATTTAGTTTTGCAATGGTATTTTAAGCTCTTGTCTTCATGAATATGCTTATTAGTATATGATCATGTCTTGGTATAATATCGCATCTGTTATGGTTATGTTCCTTATCTTCTTCATTTGATGATGCTCATGCTTATGTGGATATTACTATCTTGTTAAGTTGTTCTAACTTTATTTTAAGACATCTAATTCAACAGAAACCTTAATTGGGGTGATATTGGGTATTGATCACTTGAATAATGAAGAGATGAAAATGTGTTATTGTAGCTCGACTTTTTGGCGCCCCCCCTTTTCAGAAGTTCAAAATAAGCCCTACAGTTCGGACTCCAACGGTTCTGAATCTAATCTCAAAAGTGCAATGTGAAATGGATAAACACTAAAGAGTTCAAATCCGACAAATCTTTTAGAAAATCGATTTTGAATCAAATTGCAAAAAATGGACTGCTTTGCCAGATACAGAGTCGTCACCTAAATATTTTATTTTGGAAAAATTTAGGAAACCCATGTCACGCCCCAATTTTTAATTACTCGGAAACATTACCAAAGCCTGTAATTTAGGTCCTTTTTTTTTATTTATACATATACAATATCTATTACACTTGAGTAATAGAAATATAATAATACATGTTCTTTCTCTCAATGAATATTACAATGACAACCATACATGCCAATCTCCTACTGTGCTACAAATAAATAAATACAAATACAAAATCCACTTCCTTTACATCTACTATGAAGTTATACAAATGGACTCAAGAACTCCATACATCTTCAATCAAATAATCCAAACTTTCTTCCTGTAAAAAGATAAAACAACAACGGGGTGAGCACTAATGCTCAGTAGGAATCTCGTAGTTCTTAATCAATAACTAACACACAGATAGAAATGATCATGCATGCAGGGTGATACCATATAGTAGAGTGACGTTTTATAATTTCAAAATATCATAAGTAGAGTACCTTTTCTCAAAAACTATTTGAACACTTTTAAGAAAAACCTTCAGCCATCAAAAAATCATCCCTTAACTTTAGAAAACCATTGATCCGTGTGAAACAAACATATTTAAGAAACAATATCATTTAAAAGTTATTAACCAATTCCCAAGACATTTCTTATTTAATTTTCCATTTTTAATACTCCTCTTTTCCTTTCATTCTTCTTTTCTACTCTTCATTTTTAATTTAAAACCCCATAACTTCAAGTTCAGGTTCCTTTTTGACTCACCAACAATTCCCCTATACTCAATTCACACCGTTAATTACACCTGCAAAGTTTCATTTCAAGATAACACAATATTAATAACCCCTTTCAATCCAATCCTTTATTTAATTATAGAACAACGCTCACAATTTACTTTTATTAACACAACTACTTCATTAAGTTTACCATCATAGTCTATAATCCTCATATCTATTTTTGGTTTCCATTATTTACAAATAATGCCTATGCACATTTCCTCTTTAAACCAAATTACACATCAATATGTAATTTTACAAATTCATCACAAGCAACAAATAACATCATCAACTCAACACACTTCTCAACACATAGCTCAACACAATCCACCTTTTGCCGACTTACTACGGCGGGATAGTGGGCACCCAATTCATAACACTTTCCACCTTTCGCCAGCTACCATACGGTGGGAAGTGAACTCCCAAAAACCATTTCATAAAAGCCATTCTCTTTCAAAAACCATTTTTCAACTTTTTAAAACCATCCCCCACATTTGCCGGCTATTATACGGCGGGATGTGGGCACCCAAAACATTTTCAAAAACCAACCATTTTTATAATTAATTTCCATGTTCTTCTCAAAGATTTCCATTTCTCAATAAAAGCTCGCAATCTCAACACATTTCAAAACTTTCAATTTTAGACAAAGGGGTGGTAAATACAACACTGGTAATCCCTAGGCTGGTGTCTGCAAGTAGGCTCAACAAGCACTACCAAACTGTCATTTTTACTGGTGCTAACCGGAAGGCTCGACACCTATCCACGCGGCTTTCGGGTCTTTCACCCTGGACACTCGGGCTAACTTATCAAATTCATCTACACCCCCTATCCGGACTTACCAACGTATTTACCCCATACACATTTCCATATTTCTCATACAAATCATTTTTTGTCATGAATGCAAATCTCTTCGATTTAGAACCACAATGCACAATAATAAATGAAATGATATGCAAATACAAAAATTTCCATGATTCATAACATTCCTTCTCAAGTCAACCATATACTATCAACTTCCTCATTTCACAAGCCATAGCAACATGGTCTCATCAAGGACTACACATGAAGTTTTCAAAACCATTTCTCTAACTCAATATATTTAAAAGATTACCATTCTTGCAAAACACATTATGGAATTTACACCCATTCATCTTCTATTCAAAGAAATAAAGGAGTTTTATGAACATTTCCATGTTCCCCAAAAATCTCTAAATTTCTAGGGTTTTCATCAAAAACCAAACATCTCCCATCCCCATAAAGAAACCCTATTGAATCATCCTCTTGAGTTGAATGACTAAACAAGCCCACTAGGAATTTAATAAAATGATTTGAGACTAACCCCATTTTGGAAACTCTACATTTTAGATCACAAAAACCAAAATCAACATAATCAATACAATTCCACATAATCACCACAATTCAACATATCTTAACTCAACACCACTAATTATAATTCAAAGTGTACTCCTAAATTTTCATTTCATCATTTCATCCCAAGGCTCATGTTATCCATATCATTAACTAATCCTTTTTCCCAAATTTCATTTCATATCATAGCATGATTTACAATATCCATAAATAAGGTTCAATCGCTAATTTTTAACATGATTTTCAAACACTTCCAAAATTCAATTAAACTTATATATATACAATTCAATACCTCAATTTCATGATTCTACTTTCAATTTGGGCAAACTCATTATTTATCATCAGGAATCAACTTAGGGTTTTCAAGAAAAATCTAGAATTTCAAGAAAAATTCAAACTTCTTAAACCTTTACTTTTTATTCCAATTTTCCCATTGATTATACACCCTAGGTCCATAATCCATAATCTAAACCCAATAATAGAACCCCAACATTTCAAACCCTAACCCCAAAATTTCATGATTTAACACTATATGCTCAAAATGTAGATTTTGCATTTATATAATCTAAAATACCACAAATCTATCTATTAATGTAAGCATTGAAGGAGAACTAGGACCCCTACCTCAAGATTGGAAGCTATGGGTGAAGACCCATTTTCAAACTTCAATGAAATCCACAAAATAATCGGTCAACGCCTTGATCCTTGCTTGTTCTTGAACCTTGATGCAAGATCCATGGTGGATTGTTTGTAAGAATGGATGAAATCAAAGTTTTGGGGGCTAGGTTTTCAGACATGGAGGAGGGGAGAAGAAGAGAGGATGAAAAAATGAAGTTTTTGGGCCAAAATATCACTTTATACTGTCTGTTAGCGACTTGGTCACTCGAGCGAAGAAAATCTCGCTCGAGCGAGCATGCTTTTAGCACATAAACTCAAAATTCAAATAGGTGTAACTCTCTTGTTTGGACTCCGTTTTAGGTCGTTCTTGTGTCCAAATTGAAGCCCCGGAAACAAGCTTTCCAATGGTTCCAGCCTCACATTCAAATTCAAAGTATGGAAGGAGAAAAGAGCAAAAGAGTGATGGCTGGTCAAAAACTCAAACTCAAACTTGGGGCTTTTTATCTAATCTACCTAAATACCTTGTCAAGGCTTCAATCAAGGTTCCAAACATCACCCAAGGGTCCTCAATTATAATATTTAAAGTTCACTTGCCCACCCATCAATATCCAGAGTTCGACAACCATACAAGTTTTAAGGTGACGGGCACCACTTTACATCAATCAAATGTGAATTAAAATCCGAGTCATTACAATGACTCGTGCCAAAGGCCACGTGTCCGTCATCACCAAGATTGTCTCGGCTCGGGAACTTAGGTACGAGAGGGGAAGGTCATGAATGCATTGGAGCACCCTCGCTTGCCCGATCAAAGATTGGCCTCTACTAATCATGATATGGTTTTTATCAACATTATATGCTCTTGTTCCGATTTATTAGGCTAGCATTACTATGTGATGCGCACACACACAAGTATAGACTAAATCACAAGAATTGGAATACTTGATTCATGTTTGTTTTGAAAAATTGTTTCGAATATGTACCACTTGAAAAAGTGATCTTATATGTACATTACTCAAATTATTCCAATTCAAGAAATAAGCCTTCATCCACAGGCATACAAGCAGCTATAGCACTTAAGCAATTAGTCTCATGGCAAGCATGCAAAATATGACAATATCTACATTCATGCAATATGCTAAAGCGAGTAAAGACTCATCTAGTACTCCAAGCCAAAATAAACAAAAGAATTAGAAAAATACATGATCCTAACTTTATGCAATATGACTAATGCAACACATACGATATGCAATTACTAGGCTCGGCTACTAGCATAGCATATGGATCAATTAAATAGCATGCGGTCTAAGCACGTATTCAAAGAAGTATTTGAACTAACAATGTAGTTAGAATGATGAACCGAGCCTCAATGCATGCAAGACAAATGAATGCAAACATAGAGTATGCTAATTGAAACATGATGTCTCTAAACTAACCATCATAAGCTAGTAAATAAAAGGGAGAAAGACACGGTGTTGGAAGACATACACATTATTACAACGTGCTCTCACGAAGGAGAGTCTGAATAAGCTAAGCTAATTAACTAACTAATTAAAGCTAAAGCTAATTAAGCTAACTATTTCAAACCAAAACGAATAAACTAGCTCAGCTACTTAACTAGTTATTACAACACTTGAATTAACTAATTAGTTAACTAACTAATTAAATAATTACAATGCAAGTGCAATTAAAATAAGTAATTGAACTAAACAACTAACCACTATGCCTCGGGAAACGAGGGACGTACATGCGCAAGCTCGGTTTTCATCCAAAAAGACCACCATTTTGCTTCTGAATGCCTCTGTTTGCACAGTTGAACACCAACACTGTTGCCCACTTCCAGAACAACTCTGCTCCACCTCACCAACACACTGCTCAATTTTGCATTAGTGGCTGGCCGGCCAGTGATGAAGGCTGCCGGCCACCAGTGATGGCCGGTTGGCTATCAAAGGTGGTGTGCTGGCCACTTGCCGGCCACTGCTGCTTAGGTTCATCTTGCTGTAACAGAGGACAAACAGAGCATATACAGGGTATTTTAAAGGTTTGTTTGCATAACTCACCCCTCCTTTTGATGAGCAAATCAAAGGAGTAACAAGTTTGGTTCACAAACCATCAATGGATGCAATTTCATTGCATGATGGCTTGTGAAACCAAGTGTGCAGGTTCAATAAATGCAAAACAAGACACAAACCTTCTCCCTTTCATGAATGATCAAGGGAAGAAGTTGACCTTGGAGATTTGAATCATTTCATCACTAGCAAATATGAAATGGTTCAAGCTTCCATGTGTTCAATTAACATCCGATTGAACACAACCAAATTATTATCTTTCACCATTTTTTATTTCCAAGTTTTAGTTACTCAATTTTAGTTACCTTTCCTTCCTTTAATCAATTAAGTTCAAAGGGTAAGATTAAGTCCTCTAAAGGAAAGAGAACTCAAACCAAAAGTTGTTTTAGGCATGAAAGACACATCATACCGTTGGTAATGAGCCCCCTAAGGGATTAAACCATTAAGCATGACATCTCAATCTCATGCTTTAAACAAACAAGTTATTTTGAATCACTTTCAAAGCAAAACAAAAAAAGCCAAGAAGGAGGGAGGTTGCAGAGATGATGAAGTGCTGAAAATGAGTGAGAAAAGCATAAATAAATGCTATCAACTCCAACAAGATGGTGTCTAAGGCCTAGAACACCAAACTCATGAGGACTATTACACTACAAGTATGCAAAATAAAGCTCAAATGCAACCAATAGCCCAAAACAGTGCTAAAATAGGTTCAAAGCAGTCCTAAAACATGCTGAAATTGAGCTAAAAATGGCTAGATTAAAATGCTAAAACATGGCACAAACTAGGTTAGTAAGTAAGACACAAGGAGGGGAGGCTAACCCCTCCAAATTTGGACTTCAAAACATGATTTTGGCCACTGAAAAAGCTCTGAAAATCAGTGTTTAAAAGCTTAAAAAAAGATAGTAAACGGGTGGGAAACACAAGGGCAAAGGTCTCCAAAACAAGGTATAAAGAAGGGTGAACCACCCCTCAACCTTTAATGGCCCTTAGACCTAAGTTTCAGCCCAAAAATACAGAGTTTTGATAGCCCCAAATCAATGGAAAAATGGTAGGAATAATAGCAAATAAAACAAAGCTACAAGCAAAGTCATATACCTTTTGAAGAGGAGCAATTCAAGCAGCTAAACTAAGAAAACAACACCCTTTAGAGCTCAAACCAAGCTCAAAGACACCTCAGCTCAAAGATGAGAAGATTTGGTTAAGGGTGTATAGGCAAAAGTGTAGAGATTTGGTAGAGAGAGGAAAATTTTTGATCTCAAAATTTTTTAACCTTAAAACATGAGAGAGGGGACTCCTATATACAGAAAACATGAAATTCCCTCAAGGAGATCTAGCCCTACACATGGGGATAGATGCATGCATCTGTGCAAATAGTTGGCACAGTTGGCATAAAATATCTGCAAAATACACTGGTGGCCGGCAAGCCATATCAGTGGCCGAAAGCCAAAAAGTGATGGCTAGCAACCCAAAAGCGGTGGCCGGTAGGCCACCAAAGGCTGCAGGCTGGAAAATCTAGGCTTGGTCCAAAACTGGGATAGCAAAGGTACAGGGTTTGAAAGGCTCAAAGTTGTGGCATTCCGCTGAGGACTTCAAGCACTTGGCGAGCAAATACGTTCATCATTGGGTGTGCATGCAAGGACGTCCAAGTGGTAAGGGTCGTCAAAAATGGGGTGTCAACAGTTGCCCCTCTTTGACAAAACTCGGAGTCATAAAATGACGTGAGTGAATGTCAAAGCCCAAAGACGACCCATTTTGAGAAGGCTGTAAGACTTGGACAAACAATCAAAATAGAAAGAAATGGTTGTGCCCACAAGCTGCGTACGTATCCCTTTGCAAGGAATCAAACTAGCATAGTTCTGGGGCAAAATGCAAATGATATGCACAATGCAACTATGAAAGTTGGATTCACACGCTTCGCGAAGTTGACTATTTTGAAAACTCATGATCATGCGAGATGATGCAAAGCGATGACAAGATGCAATAAGCAAGATAACAAGATAACAACATATGAATGAGCAGCCTCAAGCTGAAAACCAACACAGGTTCCATTCAAAAAACTAAAACCACACTTTAACCACGCTAAAATAAGAGACGAGGAAAGAAAACACCACTTAGGGTTGCATTTCATGCATCCTGAGAAATTGAGAAAATCGATCGGGGTCGTGCTTCACACGTCTCGAGAAACCAAAGATGAAAACTGCTCAGGGTCGCGTTTCATGCGTTCCGAGATGAAAGACAACTGCTCGGGATCACGTTTCATGCGTCCCGAGATACAAGAAAGAAAAAAAAGCTTGGGCTTGCACTTCACACGTCCTAAGATAAAAGAAAACCGCTCGGATGCACGCTTCATGTGTCCCGAGAAACAAGAAAACCCGCTTGGGCTCGTGCTTCGTACGTCCAGAGATTAAACCCGCCTAAGGCTGTGCGTCACGCGTCCTGAGATAAAAAAACCACTTAGGTTCGTGGTTTGCACGTCCTGAGATGAAAGAAACCTGCTCGGGCATGTGCTTCGCACGTCCCGAGATGAAACCCACCTAGGGCCGTACGTTAGGCATCCCGAGATAAAAGAAAATCGCTCGGGCTAGTGCTTCGCACATCTCAAGATGAAAGAAAACCATCCAGACTCGCGTTTCGCATGTCCCGAGATGAAACCCACCCAGGGCTGCGTGTTACGCGTCCTGAGATAAAACTGCTCGGGGTCGTGTTTCGCACGTCCCAAGGGTAAAACCCGCCCAGGGCCCTGTTTCACGCGTCCTAAGAAACAACAAAAAGAGGTGTGCGATAGATGCACGACATGAACAAGTGCGATAGATGTAGAAATTGAAGAAGTGTGATAGATGCAGAAAGTAAACAAGTGCGATAGATGCAGAAAGTAAACAAGTGCGATAGATGCACAAAGTGAACTCATCCGGAACTCCTCTGAATGAACCGTACATACAATATTGTTTTCCTGTGTAGACAAAGGAAGAAAATAAAGAACTTAACAAGTGCAATACAGTGACAATGCATGTTCTATGTGAGATAAACAATCGAGATATAATGTTAATTGAAGGCATGTTCTATGCGTGAAACAAGATGCATATTCTATGCATGAAACAAGAGCGAACGCATGTTTTATGCGTGACTCATAACTAATGCAAGATGCGCGTGCAATATATATGTGAAGTGAAATGCAAATTCTAAGCAACAACGTAAAATGCATATTCTATTCAACAACGTGAAATGCATATTCTATGCAACAAAGTGAAATGCACATTCTATGCAAGGAACAAAAGCGTAATTTGACAAAAACGAATTCAGTAGCAACTTCCGATTTACATCTCGGAAGAGTTACAATATGTTTAAAAAGGATACACCTCATTCATGTTGACAAGCGACGAACATCATACGCCAAAACACAGTTCTGAGCTTTCGCAGAGGCAATCTGGACCCAACAATGAACCTTCCCTACACCTCTCGGGAAACAAAGACACAAAACAACACCAAGACTTAGAGGGAGGCCACCGAACACTGGCTGGTCACAGGGGAGGCTGCCGACCATTGCAAAGCCTTGCCGGCCACCAGTGAGCCTTGCTGGCCCCCTGCCGGCCACCGATGGCAGTGCGGGGGTTTTTCGGTCTTTTTGGCTCGGGTCTACAAACTTTATTTGCTAAACCCTCTTAGTTCTCTTCACTTTGAACGGTTGGAGTTTGATTTCGACACACTTTTCCTCATTTTCACCCTTCTAGGCTTGTTCCCCTCCAGTTTCTTTCAGGTTTGGTGCCCTTTTCTCGACTTTGACTTTTTTTTCCATTTTCTCTCTCTTAGGGTTGACTTTTTCCAAGTTTACCCTTTTTTCTCCATTTTTCTTTGTTTTTCACCTACTTTTCACCCATTTTTCAGATGGCGGATGGTTCACCACACAACGGGGCCCCTCCAGAGGTTCTCCACGTATTTCCACCTGTTCCCGAGGCAGATGAGCCAGTCGTTGCTGAGGCGGCTGAGGTATTGAGGCTGAGTTCGAGCCTGAGCCTGAGCCTGAGCCAGAGCCACTACCAGTAAGGGTACGGCCATTTGACCCACAGAGGTACCATCCACAGACACATATCTTGCCAGCTAGTGACATTAGACACTTTAGCGACTTCGTCCTCGGTGTGCCGGAGGACCTTCTGCTGAGGGAACCGGCTTCTCACCTTTTAGCACTACAACAAAAGTCAGTATTTACGGCATCATGTTTACGGCATGAATTAAATGCATGTCGTAATTAGTACATTCTATGACATTTTTTTTTGCAAGCCGTTAATGTTTTGCTAATAACAGCATACATACCATGTAAGTCGTTAATTCATATATTTATGGCATATAAAAGTATGTCGTAAAAAATATATGTTTTCACGACTTACAAAAATTTGTCGTAAAATATTTGCACTTAAGACGACATATATTTCATGTTGTAAAATATTATAACTTCACATGGCATGCATTAACATGTCGTGAAAACTTCTGCCAAAAAAAAAAATGCAATCCGAATTTTTTTTATGGCATGCAAAAGCATGCCGTAAAAAATGTATATTTTCACGGCATACAAAAATATGTCATTAAATATTTGTACTTAAGACGACAAACATTTCATGTTGTAAAATATTATAACTTTACACGGCATGCATTAGCATGTCGTGGAAATTTTTATTAAAAAAAATTTTAATACAAAAATAATTTATAAATTTATACTTAACTCTTTTTTTCTAAAATTTTCTACTCCAAATTTTATTTATTTATTAATATTGTTAAAATTACACAATTTTTTTGCATCCCAGTTTTTATTTAATACAAAAATAATAGTTTTTTTTTAATGCAAAAATAACAAAAAAATTTTTTTGAGCAGATTTATGGCAATCTATTAGCTCACACATTATTCTCTCTCTCTCTCTCTCTCTCTCTCTCTCTCTCTCTCTCTCTCTCTCTTCTGCTTCTCTCTCCTTTCTCTCCAGCGACCACCAGCACCACCAGCGACCACCACCAGCCACCAGCACCACCAGCAATTGACACCGCCAGCAACCAGCACCAGCCACTGCCCCTCTGATGATGTTAGTTATACGAGCACCAATCGATTGATTCCGAGCTTGACATTTGATTCTAATTTCGAGCCTTGGATTAATTCGGTGAGAGCCTTGGATTAATTCGGTGAGAGCCTTGGATTGCATTCTTTATTCGATTAATTCAGTTTCTCCTCTCTCATCTCTCTTTGATTTTGATTTGATTTCTAGAGTTTTGATTTTGATTTGATTTCTATTTAATTAACCTAAATTTTTCTCCCTTGCAGTTTCATTTCAACTTTATGATCTCAAGTAGCAAGGATTCATAGGGAGACAGGAGCTTATGAACAAAAGGTGACCTCTGCTTTCTGAAGCAACACTGTAAGATCTCTGTTTATTTGTACATCTTCACTGGAGGGTATAAAGGGTTGTGCTCCATTCTGTTGAATAAAGCCTTTATCCTGACTTCTTGAATTTTACTTTACTATTATAGTTTCCTCTTTTCAGCTCTATGTGGGATTTCTTAGGAGAACTCTTCCATAGTAAGTTATTTACCGTAGCTTTCTGGTCTAGAACTTGTCGTAATTTTTGGTTGGCATGGGATCCAACCGATATAAGTTACCAACAAGCTTATGAGGGTATAAAGGTCAATTGTCTTTTCAAGTGAATGAGATAATTTCACAGACCCCAAGTCCTCCTATGGAGCCATCTAACTACATGTTGGCTTTACCTTCCACCTATAAATCTCACAACCTTCTCTTCCAGAAATTTTAAGGGATATTCAGGAGTGTGTATAATGGGGATGTCTTAATAATCTTATGGAATTTTTTAGTTATTTTACATATTAGTTCTACTAGTTTGGTTACAGGTCTTGTTATTTCCTATTTATGGTGAAGGTTAGTTGAGTTACTCTAGGCTATAGTTGTCAAGTCGGGATAAATATGAACTATTTAGACTTAAAAATGTTGTTTTGAATGTTGATCACATGGTCTAATATCTTAACAACAATATTTTTAATATTACAACTAAAGTAATAGAAACACTCACTTTAAAGGAGGAAAAGAAACCCAAATCTCCAAACTTAAAAAAAAAGGCCTCACTTGATGCCTTCAAAAGATTCCTTGTATAAGTGAAAACACTTGCATAAAGTTGAATATATATATATATATATGCCTCTTATATTGTAGAGAGAGAAGGTTCATTGTAGAGAGAGAAGGTTCACTGTTTTTTAGTGTTTAAAAGGGTTATGTGAACCATTTTTCAATAATAAAAAGTAATGAAAACCAGAAATTGATTTCAACGAATCGAAAGTGAATCGATCGATTAACAAATTACTGATACAGTTCATGGATTCATCCTCAATTCATAGCCGTTTGGATTTCATACAACCTTGTTCATATCGATTACCCACTGAATCAAATTGAATCGTGCAATTTGAATCGTAAATTGTACGATCCTAATAACAAAGCGTCCAAGGTATTAAAATTTGCTTACTTGTGGGAAACTATTTGATATTCAGTAGATTTTGCTTTTTTTTGTAGAGTTGCTATTTTTCTTTGAGTTTCTTATTTCGTGTTTTGCTTTGAGCTGGGTTGAAATTCCTTTCTTGGATTAGAAGCCGTGTTTATGAAGTTTCTGTTCCAAATTTTTTTTTTATAGAGTTACTATTTTGCTTAGATTTTCCTATTTCTGGTGTTCTGCTTCGAGTTGGGTTTAAAGTCCTTTCTTGTATTAGAAGCCATGTTTACGAATTTTTTCTTCCCTTTTTTGGGTAGAGTTTCTTTCTTAGAGTTTGCTATTTCTGGCATTCTGCTTTGAGCTGGGTTTAAAGTCCTTTCTTGGATTATTGTTTGATAAATTTGTCTAGCAATATTTAATTCCGCTTTCTCATCTTGTATTTTGAGGTTGTTGAAATTAATTGAAGCATTTTTGGATGAAATATAATTTCTTAAGAAAGAAAAATATTATTTAAGTTCTTCACGGGCAGAAGTTTACTTAATCGCATTATGATTATTTCTCAGTATTCCTTGATCTTGGATAAGTTGCTATAGGAATAAATTGTTTGTTCAGGCATAACAGTAAATAAGATTTAGCAATTTAACAATAATAGATATGTTAGTTGTAGTGTTGCAGTACATAGTACATTTACTTTTTACTGATTGTTTGTCATAACTTTGATAAATTTACTTATTTGTAATTATTTTCTTGTTCATCTGGATTGGATTATTGCCAAAAGGATTGATGATGAAGATGAAGAGATGGTTGTCAATGATCAGGCTGTTGAGAGGCTAGTAATTGTCACCTAGGTATGGCTGTTAAGATGGAGATTTATTTTGTATTATCTTAAAGTATTCTCTCTATCATTTGTTCTTAAAATTGGTGTAACTGTTGCTGTGTCACTTGAATTTTTGCTTGAAGGAAACTTTTATGGCACTTCTTTTTCTGTTATTCATCAAAAGAGACGTAGCTTTTGAAGCCAAAATGGATTTTCCTTGATATCTAACTTAATGCATGAAAGGATCCATGGAAAACCACAGAATGGCCTGAAAATCCATAGTAAAGACTTTTACAAAATGTTCAATTTTTCATAGGGCAAATGAGCTTTGGAGATGGCTTACAGTTTTACTTGTATACTTCTGTCTGGAGGTTGCTCCCCTCTTGGCACTTTTTTTTTTATGAATATGTTTACTATTATACACACATATATATACAAATTGACGTGGAGAAATAGGGATATTGGGAAGACAAAGGTGCTGGATACCATGGACAACTTGGGTTCCGTTCTGTATGGAAAGTTAGTGAGTTGCAGCAAATAAAAAATTTAAGCTATTTACTCGCCTGAAAGGATTAGTTGGTCCCAAAATGAGAGGATTTGAAAGCAAAAAGTACCAAATCTATTTGTCCTTCAATTGTCAAACTCTAAAAGTATGATCCATTGCATTGAAAATGTTGAAGATAGTGGGCTCCAATGGGAGAAGATAACTTATTGGCCAATACCTTTTATGCCTTTTGCCTAATTGGGTCTTCGTCTTCATTTGGGCATTCATTCCAATTGGTATTAGAATGTAGTCCTCAAGAGATGGCAAAGTACATTGGTTGTCTAGCTATTATGCATGTTGGTTAAAGGTGTTGGTTAGCTTAGCTGGTAAAGTCCCTTGGTAGCCGTAATCCTGCCTTTATCTGGTTTGGTCATGCCATGGGTAGCCCTACCCATGTTGTGTATAGCCCATCACCATTGGAACCAAAAGAAGTGTAAAATTGAGATTGTTCTATGGTTTCTATTGGTTTCCTTTCTCAATAGATTCATATTGTTTTGGTGCCTTTTTTGGTTGCCAAGCAGTTGTAATAGATCTAGTGGCATTTTTGTGTGTGAGTTGAATACTGCCCACAATAACAGGTGGACTTAGAGATTGAAGATTTGAAACATGTCATGTGTTAGGACAGGGTGTGTGTTGAAAGTAAGGAATAGCTTGGAGATTCACATCTCTTTGATGAATATTGTTCACCTTAACTCGTGGCGTTGGAGATTTTTGTAAGGGAGATATAAGCATATTTGGTCTGTGAAGGAGTATATTCCAGCTGAAAGTCTTTTTCGACAGAGAAATCTGGTTTCATTTGGGAAATGGTGTAAATGATATGTAATAAATTAATATGCTTGGTGTGCGGAAATGCTAATAAATTAATATGTAATGATTTATGGCATGTAAGAAAATGTCGTAGAAGATTATATACGGCATATAAGGCGTGTCATAAATATATTAAAAATGACCTTCTATGGCATACAAAATTATGTTGTGAAAAGTGTGATGATTTATGGCATGTAAGAAAATGTCGTAAAATACTATATACAACATACAAAGTATGCCATAAATATATTAAAAATAATATTCTACGGCATGCAAAATTATGTCATGGAAAGTATGATGATTTATGACATGATAAAAATGTCGTAAAAAGTTATATACGGCATACAAAGTATGTCATTAATGTTTAATTTATTACTTTTTACAACTTTACCTGAATGCCGTAAATGACGCTCAACTTTCCACGGCATGTCATATAACAGCATTTGTGTGCATGCCGTGAAAGAGTTTTTACAGCATGCATTGCAAGCCGTAAAAAGTCAATTTTGTTGTAGTGTAGCCATCGCCGTTGAGGTATGATCTCTACTTTCATGCATTCCTGACTGTCTTTACTTGCATTTCTTGCACTGCATTTTTTTACTGTACTTTCACCACTGCATTTCTTGCACTGCTTTTTCTGACTAATTCATCTGTTCTTTGCCATAGGGCGAGTCTTGTGCCTTCCGAGGGTATGGAGCCACGACCGCACGAGATTGGTATGGCGAGCTCCCTGCATGAGTTTGCGACATTGTAGATGAGACCGGCGTTGGCCTATTCTGCTCTGGCCTGATGCGGGTCATTGCTAGCCGTCCACTTCTAGGAGCACTTGTGGAGAGGTGGTGGGACACCACCAACTCTTTCCACTTCTCCACTACTGGGGAGATGACGATGACTCCCTACGACTTCACCATGATCACTGGCTTAGGAGTAGGGGGCGATTCGATCCCTTTCGATTCAGACATGGGAGAGTAGGAGGTGGCCTGGTTTAAGTTGCTGGGAGCGCATCCGCTCTTATACCAGACTGGTATGGTTAGATATACCTAGTTTGCCGAGCAGTTCAGAGGGAGTGAGCCTGAGACAGTAGAGGAGATGGGGTAGTACGCTAGAGGCTTTCTGATGTTCATCTTCGGTACCACCTTGTTTTTGAACAGGTGGAACACTGTAGGCTTATATCTGCTGAGCGCCCTGGTGATCCTTCCTCGAGTGCGGTTCTATGATTGGGGAAGAGCTAGCCTTGCCACCCTATATGGCTACATGAGCTCTACCTCCCATCTGAGGAGAGACTTGATCGGAGGCTACTGACGAGCCTGGGAGGTATGCAGCTCAGTTCCCTCTTTGCACTTTACATTTTCTGCTTTAAATTTTCTCAAAACCTGTGCTTTTTACTTTGCACCTTTTGCATTTGCTTATACATTGTGCTTTCTGCATCTACTCATACATTGTTGATCACATATCACTGTATTTTCCTTGCAGCTATGGGTTTATGCATATTTTCCCAATCCCGTCCCAAAGCCCATGGATGAGCTCCCTTTAGCAGTCCCTTACTCACGGAGGTATGACGGCCGACACCAGCGTAGGATCCGTGAGACCTTCACATTCTTCCGGCATTACTTCGACACTGTGCCTGCTCATGAGGTAACTCGAAACATAGTCATTTTTGCTTTACAATTGTTCTGATTCACATTTAGCAACTGATAGTAACTAATAATATGTACAACCTGTATTTGTAGATCATATGACAGCCATGGGCCATGATGCCGGCTGGGATTCGGGACCAGTACGCTGGGGCCTGGGTCACTTCTCGCTTCCACATTCTACTTGAGGGCCCAGTCTATCGGGCCTGGTTTCTGAGCGAGCAGTTCGTGCTCTAGACTGTAGGCCTGCTTGACCCGATCATTCCGATGGCGTCGCTTGAGTCCATGCGATCAGCAGATAGTTTATCCATAGATGAGGTCACTCAGTTTATGGTGGGCTTGGATGCTGACTACTTCTGAGCAGAGGGCGACTATGCGACCTTCATTCATACACACCTTATGCCACCTCTGACTAGTGCTCGCGGAGGTGTGGATGCGAGGGCTTCTGCTGCGAGAGAAGTGCCTAGGGCAACTAGGGCGACCAGGGCCCATGCTAGAGGGGCTTCCCAGGCGAGGCAGAGGACCGGTTGACCAGAGTTTCCCACTGCACTGACATGCTGGCGGCATACCGGGGATGCAAACCAAGTCCCGATTGAGCCTGCAACAGCTGGGTAGGAGCTTGTTGGGGTTCAAGGCCTGACTCAGGTATGGACCATTCTTCACAATTTGCATCCCATATTTCATTCCATATATGTTTATTGCAAACATTGATCATCCAAATGCATTTGCAGGCATCGATAGAGTACACAAGGAGCTCTCTCAAGCTGAGAGCCTCATTGATGGGCATGGTACAGAGAAGGGAGACGCTGCTCGGCCTCCACGGCATCTCAGTAATTTCTTTAATTTACATTCCAGGCATCAAATTTCCACTAATACACTGACATTGACACTGACATTTCAACTGTAAACTTCCCAAACTACACTGATACACTGCATTCACACACCGTACGTACACACTATATCTGACTTTTGCATACACTCATTTTGCATACCATGCTTGTATCTAATACACACACTAAAATTGATATGTTTTCAACCGTCTTTTCAGATCCCACTCATACTGATGGCTCCGGCGGCAGCAGCAGCAGTGGTACCTCCTCTAGTAGCAGGGATGAGAGGCAAAGATAGGGGCACTCGAGACCGGAGCAGTCCTCCAGAGCCCATCTTGCGCGATGATGATGCTGAGACCAGTGATTCCGAGGTGGCAGTGAGTCAGCATTTTGAGTCGTCCGAGAGTGGAGACAGTGGTGCCGGCTCGAGTTCCGAGAGCGGAGGTGCTGATGCTGAGGTGGGATCCAGGGCAGAGAGCGGAGACGATGATGTCGGCTCGGGTTCCAAAAGCAGAGGTGCTGATGCCGAGGAGAGATCTAGGGCAGAGAGTAGAGACGATGCCGGCTCTGGTTCTGGCTCATAGACTAATTCAGATAGTGGAGTCGACGGAGACAGTGCCCCAGAGTCTTCTCCTTTGAGGAAGGGGATGTAGAGGGCTTCTCGAGTATGAGGCGATCGGCATTGATTTTGATTTTTTGCTTAGTCTCTTTTTGCTAGTAGCATTAGCACATGTATGGCTCCAGATAGGTTTTATTTGCTTTAAAACTTGTACTCCTCTTTTGTAAAAAGCCATGATCGAAATAAAACCTCGCAGTTTTTATAAAAAGTATGTTGTTATTTTTATATCATGAGCACCATATTTGCATGAAATAGACATGGAATTGAAATGGCCAAGAGCACTTCATTCAAACAAAATTCTTAATCGGGTAATGAACCGACCAACAAACAAAATACAAAACATACAATTTGATAAACAAAATAACAACAACTCAATAAACAAAACAAAACAACTCAAATACAACTCAACAAACTTGCTAAAACCAAAAAGACTCAAAACAATACCTTAAAACATACAAAGAGTAGAACAAAAAATATGCTTTTAGCATTATTTAGCACAAAGGTCGATAACAGTCATGAAAGGAAGGCTACCGGTTGGGAAAAAAGCTTGCTGGCCATATGCCAGCCACAAGAGATGGCCTGCCGGCCATCAATGTGAAGAACCTCCAGATTGTTGATGGCTGGCTTCCACTTACTACCTTACCTTCTACAGAAGGGTTTAGCTTTGTGATTTCTCTTTAGAACTTCATTTCATCCTCAATTTCTTCACAAATGGAACCATTTTTCACCAAAAAGCTCTCGGATTGGATTACGACTTTAGACGGCTTGAAAAAGGTAAATTTCCAGGGTTTCGGCATAAATGCACTTTTTTCATTTAGCCGAACTCAACTTTGTTTTTCGTTCCTTCATGCTGTGGCTAGATGTTGGGACTCGATTACACACGTCTTTAGCTTTGGGGGACAAGAAATATGCCCAATAATTGAAGAATTTCAGGCGTTATTGGAATCTTTAAGCGATGAGAAAATCATACCTCAGCCCCGTTTTGGCCACGCCCAGGCTTTGGGATGAATGTGTGGGCATACTCTACACGATGCGTGATCTCTGGCCCACAACGGAGAACTAGACATTCCCAGTTTGATCCATCGATTTTTCGACATTGATGACTGCGGCGACCTTCTTTAGTGGGGTTTTTGGCAGCATGCGCTCTGCTTGTGTATGCTTGCTCATTTTGCTTCTTGCCCCTAGTTTTGGCGGGTCCAACATTCGATTAATTGAAGTGGCCCAAGGTTTGAAAGAAGGCAAGAGCTGCATTGGCTTGGCGCTGGCTGAGACCTTAATGGGCTTCAAAATCCTCTAAAAACCATAAGATTGTTTTATAAAAACAAATAGATAAGTCAAAACTCATAAAATAGTGTAGAAGATCCCTACCTCGAGACTAGAAGACGAGAGAGCGAGAGATGACACTTCAACAACACCGAAACCCAAGTCTATTTGGATGAAAACGAAGCTCTAGGTGAGCTCTACCTTTTTAACAAAGGGAGTAGGATGGAGAAATGGGTAGATCTTGGTGTATTTGTAGAGAGAATGTGAGTTTTAGAGAGAGAGGGGTTCTGAACTTAGGGTTTTTAGAAAGTTTAGAGAGAAAGAGAGAGAGAGAGAGAAAATGATGTAAAATGGCCTGTGTACGAACTGATATATGCATAGTTCACTCGAACGCAAGATGTGTCGCTCGAGCGACCAGACACGCTAAGTTGTTCTGCTCGAGCGCAAGAAGCTTCACTCGAGCGCAGAATACGCGCTCCCAGTAGTTTTACAGACAGAGGTGTCGCTCGAGCGCAAGAAGCTTCACTCGAGCAAAGAATGCAAACTTCCAGTAGTTTTGCAGATTTGTAAAAGTACTGGAGTTTAACAAGGACCGCTCGAGCGTAAGAAGTGTCGCTCGAGCGAAGGAACAAAAATCTAGGCAACACAAGTTTGAAAAATAAGCCACCAACCTGTTCCAAACATAATCAACATAACCCGAAAGCCAAACACAAAGAGGTATAAGGGGAAATAAGGCATGGATAACTATAAAAGACAACGAAACTCGGATCCAACAGATACAATGGGTCAGGTCTAAGCTAGAAACGCTATATTTAGTTTTTTTAAACTTCAAATTTAACCTCTCAAATCTACTATATTTTTTAAAAGTCATAAAGAGTCCTATATAAACCAACTATTTCTTTATTTTTTGAGTTGAACACTAAAAAATGATATATCTTCTTGTAAGAGTCCTATATAAATATAAATATAAATATAAATAAATCGTCTCCCTTCTTATATAATATATATATATTGATGATGATATTTAAAAACAAAAAACAATTACTCTTTCTTATTTCATATGTCTGCTTTTATACTGATAGACATAATATTTACAATTGTCCATCATGGATCAAATCACTGTGAATAATTTTGGTTGAATTTTAAAGTTATATGCATTCGTTTGAATCTAAACAGAGGAAAGCTTAAAAAAAAAAGTTTAAAAAAACAAATCAAACCAAACAAAACATTATCGACTTCTCTTTTATTTTATTTTTATTTTTTTCTTTGCTAATCTCTAATTTTTATACAAATTATTCACAAATTCCTTTCAATTTTATGTGAATTTAATAATTTAATTAAAAAATGGTGCACACACAAAAATGTAACACTAAACATTTACATTATGACCTACTATTTAATTATAAATAATTAACCTGTAAACATTTATAAGTATGGATTTATAAATATCGTGAAAATAATTATGAAATTTCTATATTGATCGAAATAATAAGTTACAATATCATTCCATTTTCTTAAAAAAATATTCTACATTTTCTATATAAATGAAAATATATTAATGACTAATGTTATATTTTTCATCATGCAAGATATTTGTGACACAGGAAACAAGACTCAACAACTCTTAATGTATAAAAATATATTATATATTGATATTAGTGTATTTTTAGACCAATGGTATAGAAATAATATGCCAATAGTGGGTTCAATGAATTCTGACTTAAATTACCTATAATACAATTAAAGGTATAAAATTAACTATATAATTATACATTTTTATTTAATAATTTATCTCATAATACAAATTTATTGAACTTAAAATAGGGGTGCAACCGAGAGAAAGAGGATTAGAAAAGGGGCGGGAGAGAAACAAATGCCTAGAGAGCTGGGATGGACCTACGACTGCAAACGAATAGAGCCGAGTTGAGCTTTGCTGAGTTCGAGCTCGGCTCATTTACTTATCGAACTCGTTTATTGAGTTCGAGCTCAGCTCGATAAGGAACTAGGCTCGAGCTCAACTTAGCTCGTTAACATTAATGAAACTTGCGCTCTGCTCGATAAATCTTTTTAATATTATTTAACATATAATTTAAATTATTATTTTTAATATATAAATAATATATTTATTATATAATTTCAATAAAGATAAACGAGCCGAGCTTATGCGAGCTTGAGCTCGGCTCGTTTACTAAACGAACCTATAGACACCCCATTTTTGACCAACCTTAAGACTCAGACGTCATCGATTGAGCGCTCGGTGATTGCGCATGTTGTGCTCGTTTCGAGGTTTCAGAGTTCTTGGCTGGGAGCCTCGCCTCCGGACCTCGGGACCCTTTGTACTTTGACTCGATCCGCAGACCAAGTCTTGTTTTCTCTTCCCGGAGGAAGGGAGAGGTCTTGTAGACCATCTCTCCATGGTCGTAGGCTACTTTTCGTGGTCATAGGCCACTGTTCCCATTTGGAGACTAGTTTCCGGTTTTCGGAGCCGTCGGTCGTGCGCCTCGGCTCGGGACCGCTTAACATTTTCCATTTGGCACGGTTTTTGGAATACACCTTGTTTCCTCTGTCTAGAGGGACACTGTGGTCCGGGAGACCACTTTTGTGGTTGTACGCCACTTTTAATGCTCGACAGCTGGTTTTCGGGGCTCCCGGCCGCGCGTCTTGCCTCCCGAACCCTCGTCTTGCATCCGTTTTGGTTTGTCTTGGGTACAAACCTTACTTTCCTTGTTTGGGAAGTGGTACAAGGGTGGGAGACCAGCTTTTATCCTTGGAGACCACTTTTCTCCCCGCCAGCCGGTTTTCTGGTCGGGAAACTGGTTTTCTTGGTCTGTGGGCCACATTTTCTGGTTTCCCACCCCACCATTGGCTTGCTATCAGTGTGGAGACCACCAATTCCCCCTGCCGACCACTTTTTTACCTGGGAGACCACTTTGGGTGGTCGGCCGACCACTAAAAGTAGCAGGCCGACCACCTTTTCTGGTCGGCAGCTTTCCTTCTGTTTTGTCAGACTGAATAGATGCCAGCTGTGCCAACTGGAGGGCACAGACTGTATCCTCCATACAGGGATTGCATCCAAGTTTTAGCTTCTTGAGGAAGCTTTAACTTTGATCCTCTGTAAGAGAGGCTCTCCCTCTCCTTGGCAGAGGTTTTGAAAATTTTGTTTAAGGCATAGGCATATATCCCTCTCTTTCTCACTCTATATTGGTGTTTTGCTTGACACTTGTGCACACAACCTCATAGCCAAACACTCTTACCTTGTTACTGAGTTGCTGGATGGTCTTGAGAGGGCTCAAGAGTTGGTTTTTGGTTCAAAAAATCTGCTGGTTTTGCTGAGCTTCAAGGGTAACCTCTTTTCTCCCTTTTAAGGCTTGCTTTGGTCACTCTCTTAGCCATACTTGAATGCTTATTTGAGCTTTGTTTTCAACTAAAAAAAGCTTCATTTTTGAGCACTTAACATGTTTGTTTAAGGCCTTTTGGGTGCTGAGGGTCTCCTACCCTCTTGCATGCCTTGTTTGGCCTTGTTTTGTGCCATGCCTTAGGGCCTTTGAGCTAATCCTTGCTTGGCCTTTTAGCCACTGAAATCCAGTGAATTTTTAGTGTTTGGCATGTGGTTTTGAGGTCCTAAATCAGAGAGGGGTGACCCTCTCTTTTTTTTTGTCTTGTTTACTTGCATTTTTTGGCCTATCAAAGGAGCATACATTTTCATACTTTCAAGGCTTGGTTCAGGTACCTTTTGGTGACTTTTAGGGCCTGCCTAGACTCTGTCCATGGTTGGTTTGGTCACCCTTGGCATGCTTCTCATATGTGTAGTGTATTTCCATTTATGGCTCATCAAGGTAGCATGTCAATCTAGCATGTTTTAGCTCCATTTCAGTGGGTTTTTGGTCATCATTTGACATGTCATGGCTCTATTTTTGGCTGGTTTGGTAACCTCTCACATGCTCCATATGCTTGTAGTGTAAATCTTGTTTACTAGCTTGGTTCGCATGATGTTTTGGGTCATTAGTCTAGCACATTTTGGCTTTGCTCCAACATGGTTTTGTTCATATTTTGGGCTGCCTTAGCTCTGGTTTGAGGCCTCTTGGTCGAATGATGCTCGCCATGCATGCTTGTTGTGTAATAGCCTTGACTAGCTTTGAGTTTTGAGGTCTCTTGCATGCTTAACTTGAGATATTTGCATGTTTTGGCATCATTGGGAATGTTATTTCAGAGCATGTAGGGCTGCTATACTTCCATATTTTCCACTCTTTAAGTGCTCTTTAGAGTTATGCTTTTATGCCCTATTTGTGAGCCATTGCATGAGCCCTATTTTTGTGCCTTTCAAAGCCATCATCCCAACTCATTTTGCTACTATTTTGGCCTGCATAGGGTCTATTTGGGGTTAGTTTGGTCATTTGAGCATCACCTTGCATGCCTCTAGTGTAATATGCTTCACTAGCTTTCGATACTTGAGCCTTTCAACATGCATTGTGTGAGTTGTTTGCACGATTCAAAGTCATTTTGTATGCCATTTTAGTGCTGGAACACATGCCATTGTACTCCATGTTTCATCTTTTCAATGCTCTTGGAGAGTTGTATTTTGTGCATTAGGCTTGGGCCATTGCATTATACATGTTTGTGTGTGTTTTGATGCCTTGATTTCATCATCAATGGCCGCTGATTTGGACATGGCTGAGGCCTATTCATTTCGGTTTAAGTCCATTGCGCATTGAGTATGTCATGTAGTTCATAGCATTGAGCATGCCATGTTGTTACATATTGATCATTGCACTTGTGCATGCCATTTTCATCGCATTATGTATGTTGGTTACCACGTGCATTGTGTATGTTAGTGTCATGAGCGTTGTGTATGCCATATAGTTCATAGCATCGTGTATGCTAGTTTGCATGTTTGCATGATCATCCCTTGCATGCTTGCATGTCCAAGTTGTGTTGCATTAAGTTGCATGATTGAGTCGCACTGTGCATGCCATGTTTGTTGCATTGTGTTTGGAATAGGTGTTAGTCCAAACACGGGAAACGAGGGACGTTTCATACTCGAAGTGATGAAACGTACCTCGATTCCCGATCGCCGACACTCTTAACTATACATGACGGAGTTCTAGGCTTTAGGTGTTTGTATGTGCATTCATTCCATATTGAGTTGCGCAATTCGGCCCCTCGGCCATCATGCATCGAGATGCGTGATTGGTGGCCCGAGGGTCGAGACCTACACTCCCTTGAGCTTATGTAATGATAGGGAGGGTGGTCGCGCATACATGTGTTGCAAATACTTTGCCATGCCCCTTTCTTGCCCTCTGTTGTAGAAAACCAGAAACCAGCAGCAAAAACTGGTCGGCCGACCAGATAAAGTGGCTGGCCGACCACTTTTTCTGGTTTTCACCACAAAAAGTGGTCGGCAGGTGGTCTCCAAGGCCAATATCTGGTTGGCAGCATCCCTACAGATTCCCAAGGTAGAGTTTCATCTCTCTGGAGCTTGGTGCAAGTTTCTGAGATCAATTGCAAGCAGAGGCAAATCGGGGCGTTGTGAGGGATTTCCGAACAAGGCGACTTGAGCATGCATGCATCCTTTGTCATCCAAAGCAGAGCTGAGGCAGCCTACATCATATAGTTTATATGCTTATTTAATTGCTAACTTAGCTAATTTGTTAATTAGTTAGAATTGTGTAATAATTGGTTGTAATTCGTTATTCATTTCGTTGTGTAATAACTAGTTTAATTAGATTAGCTTAGATTAGTTAGTTAGCTTGTTATTCAAACCCTCCGTCGAGAGGGCGAATTTTGTAATAAGTGTGCGTGTGTGTGATGCATGTCTTCCAACCCCCACTTCTTTCTCCCTTTTATTTACCAGCATACAATGGTTAGTTTTAGGGCATGTTTTAATTAGCATCCTCATGTTTGCATGTTTGCATTCATTCATCTGTCTTGCATGCACTGGGCTCGGCGTATCATACTAACTGCATTGTATTTCAATTCCAAGTTGAATACATGTTATCTATAGCATCTCATATGCCATCTTAGAATAGCCGAGTCTATCTTAGTTGCATTTTGCATGTGTTGCATTAGCCATCTTAACATGAACTAGGATCATGCATTGATTACTAACTAGTTCTTGTTTTGGCTCGGAGTACTCGGTGAGTGTTTATGCTTTAGCATCCTTGCATGTGTGTGAGTGATTGCCATGATAGCATGCTTGCCATGAGGCTAACTGCTTATGTGATATAACTGTCTGATTGCCTGTGGGTGAAGGTTGAATTACTTGAATTGGAACAATTCATTGATTGCGAGTTTTAAGCCCACTTGAGGGTGGCAAAATCCGCATTTTAGCCCACTTACGAGTAGCAAACCGCTTTAAAAAACAAACATGAGATGTTTTGTTCCAACTTAGGTGATCCAGTCTATACTTGTTTGCCGTGGGCATAACATAGTAATTCTAGGCTAATAACCGGAATAAGAGCGCATGTGTTTTCAAAAACAACATATCATGTTAGTAAAGGCCGATCTTTGATCGGGCGAGCGGGGGTGCTCATTGCATGACCTTCCCCTCTCGTACCCAAGTTCCCGAGCTGAGGCAACTTTGGTGATGACGGACACGTGGCCTTAGGCACGAGTCAGGATTTCCTAAATTCCCCCAAAATAAAATATTTAGGTGGCGACTCTGTATCTGGCAAAGCAGTCCATGTTTTGGCACTTCTCTCTAAAAATCAGTTTTTCAAAACAACTTGTCAGATTTGGACTCTTTGGTGATTTGTCGATCTTGCATTGCACTTTGTGAGATTAGATTCAGAACCGTGACACGGAGTCCGAACTGTAGTAAGCCCAATGAACAAAATGGGATTTTCCCGGGACGTTCGAGCGCGTCCACAGAACCGAACCGAGCCGAGCCCTTAACGAGCCGAGCCGAGCCAAGCCGAGCTTGTTCATGAATAGTTCGGTTCATTTGCAGCCTTAGATGGACCCACAGGAGATACCCAGGAAATCCTAAGGTAGAGAGGCTCTCATTCTAGAGAGAGAAGAGAAGAGATTGGGACAGTATATCAACAACATAGTCCAATTTTGAACAGTAACATAGTCCAATTCATTTAAGCCTTTTTACACCTATTCAGTAAAGTCGAACATTAAATTGGTTTCACCTCACTTATTGTCAAAACTGGTTGATTGATGAAATTTAATGGAATAAAATAATAATTCATTAGTCTTTATGAATTATTATGAGTTATTTTAGGAAGATGGTCAAAAGTTGGTTTTTTTAATTTTTTTTTGAAAAAATGTATAAAAAATGTGAAAGATAATATAATCCAAAATGAGTTAAAAGTTGAAAGATGACTTTTAACTATCCTTTCAAAATAGTTCTATTGTTTTTACAATTGCAAATTGTTTCATTTGAAATACATTTTTTTAATCATTTTATTAGTGAATCAAATGAAAAAATGAATATTACAATAGAAACGATCATTTCTAATAAACAAAATAAAACTTATAAAATGATATCACTATTACATACAATCTTTACTCCTCAGTATGGTATTGGAGTGCAACGAACATAAAAGCTACGAACTCAAAATATTGAAATAGAATGTGTACATTATATATTTTTGTGTTGTGGACACTAATTAAGTCCCCACCAATGTGCTTTTAGATTCTTCACCCAACCGCCACCCTTCCATTGACTTCCTGTCAAAGGGCTTGGGGTTGAAATTTTAGCATGTTGGGTTCAAAATTTAATTAAAAAAAAAATTTTGTTAAAATAATTAATAAGATAAAATATCATATCAAATTCATAATCATTTTATTTTTTCTCTCACAAATATCATATTTAATTACAAAAAAATTCAATTATCTTTCCAAATATAAAAATTTTAACCTATTAAAATGATCAAAAATTAAAATAACCTACTAAAATAGTAACTTTCCAAACTCAAAAAGAAGTGCCCCAACTTAACAAGCACCCCTTTAGTGCCAGCAACACTATAAAAACACAAACACCTCAAACATTGAAAACCATAACTTGGTAATAATACTAATTAATAATACCCTCTCTTTCCTTTCCCTTCTTTCTTAATCTTATACTCTGTACATTTGATTTTTCATATTTCTCATTGTGTTCTAACTCAATCTTATCCATCTTTTGTAGATCATAATCAACCAAATAGGGCCTTAAATCCAAGACATGAACAACAATAACAACATCAACGTCTTATTTGTGAACTCGATGAGCTTCTACCTCTCCCACCACCACCTCCGACTGCCACCCACTTCCCACCACGCCGTCCTCGCCTTCCTTGCTCCGATGCTCCTTACCTTCATCCAACTGAAATTTCAAGGAAAAAATGTTTCTTCATTCGAAACGCACCAAAAGGCCATATGGGTTGCCACTGCTAGTTTGATCTTGCATTGCTTCACTTACGAAGTTGAACTCCAATTACCGGCCTATTCTCGTGTAATTCACCGTGGAATGGTGGTGCTTGGTTCGATTTCTTCAGTGTCTCTGACTTCCATCTTTTTCCTAGGTAATGGGAGACATGTGTTCTATCTATTGTATGCTCTGTTTTTGGCAAGCGAGTCGGCAATGATTCGCCATCGATTCCAAATGGTGTGGAACTGGGTTTATCAGAGAATAATCAATTATCTTGTGCGAGAATGGAGGCGGCGAATGGGACATACCAGGAGCAGGAGAGGCCTGCTTCCACGGAATGTGTAAGAAATGAATGCTATGGTGGATTGAGGATTATATGTGTTGTTTGTAAGTCTATGTAAGTGTCTGTTCTATTATGCTTTGTTCTGTTACTCCCATGTTTTGTCCTTTGATTTTTCCCTATTTAGCAAAGATTGTTGGTTTATGTTGATGTTCTATGTTGTGTTGGAAAAGAGTTTAAATTATTGCTATATTAATGGATCATCTATTTGAATTGAATATGTTTTTTTTTTATAAAGGTTTTTGTTGGTGAAAATACCAGAAAAATTATATTTTATTGATAAATAATGCAAATAAAATGAGATACAAATAGATCCGCTTGAGGTATGGATATCTCATTTTCTTTGATGAGATCAAGTCCACTGGGTAGGAAAAACCCAAATACCGATGCAGCATTCATAAAACTATGACTTGTCCCCTTCAGGATACAATAGCTTGACCACTTGTCGTATGGTTCAGGCCAACTCTGCACAAGATGGTGAACCCAAACTCCACCAAGAAAAAGACCCTTTTTTAGCTAGTAATCTCTCAAGTGTAAAAATAGTTGGTCTTCAAATGAGTAGATGAGATGAACAATATATAGGCCACTAGAATCTTACAAATTACATCAAAAATAATGACCATTACACTAGAGAAACTGGAGAGTCCCAAAACTTCCAAATATTAACTCACTACCAAGCGCATGACCTTCCAATTAACCTCCATTCATGGACAAGACAAAAGGTCACCAAAAATAAATAAATAAAAATATTAAAATGGTCCAATAATCCGCCACTCATTTTAATATAAACCAGGACAAGAGAGATTACCAAACAAAGATAGATTGGTATGTATCATAAAGGTGTGCTCAGCATTGAACCTTAATTAGTGAAGCAACCCCTACGCCAGAGTCAGTAGTGGTCTCAGACTTGAACTATGATTGCATAGGGGAAATAAAGTATTATTGTTCACACATAATGATACAGGTGTTAACATGAGCTTTTAATAGCCAGCACATTACGGCCTTGTGCTAATCCCAGTTTTAATGAGCATATTTGACAATAAGCCTTGTTCTCATAGAAAGCGGCCCCACTTCCATGCTCACATAGGTGAAATCTGTCAAGGATGTTCCTGTAATTTACACACCTCACTCAACAAGAGCTACAGAATTTCATTAAGAGTATAAAAACTCAACCCTCCAACATTACAGGACAAATGCACTTACATCAAAGGGATGGATAACAATATATTAAGGAGTGCATTTTTTGCAACCACCATATGATTCGTTCTTCCCATTGAACCTAGTAACAGGATCTTTGGTCCTCAGGTTGGGTGTCCTCTTACATGGATTATGATTTTATAGGCTTCAAACCTATCCCCCTCGATGTATTCCAGACCTTATCTCTCGCCAAGGCCTTGGTTAACGGATCTGCAAGATTATCACAAGATTTTACATAATTCCCAGTTATGATGTCATTACTCAAATAGGATCTCACATTATTGTATTTTCTTCTAATAGGTCTGGATTTACCATTATAAAAATGGTTGTTCACTCTACCAATAACAGTGCTATCACAACGAATTAACACAGAAGGAATTAGTTTTTCCCAAAAAGGGATTTCATGTAACAAATCTCTCAACCAATTTGCTTCCTCACGTGCTGAAGCTAACGCTATATGCTTAGCTTCCATTGTAGAACCAGCAATTATAGTTTATTTTTTAGGCTTCCAATATATAGCACCACCACCCAAGGTAAAAATAAAACCCGAGGTAGAGAGATAATCACCTGACAAAGTGTTCCAATCGGCATCACTATATCCCTCAAGTACCGCAGGATACTTGTTATAAAACAAACCATAATTTTTGGTACCATATAAATATCTCATAATTCTTCCTATGGCTAGCCAATGATCTTGACTTAGCTTGCTAGTAAACCTGCTAAGTACTCCAACAGCATATGCAATGTCAGGTCTAGTACAGTCAGTATAATATCTCAAACTACCAATCATGGTAGCATATTCCTTTTGCTTAATCACATCTTTTTCATTTGTTACAGCAGATAAATGTATGCTTGCATTAAAAGGAATAGCAACATATTTATAGTCTAGAAAATTATATTTCTTTAAAATTTTCTCAACATAATGCTATTGATCAATAAAAATGCCATGATTAGTCTTGGTAATTTTAATTCCCAAAGTAAAATTGGCTTCACCAAGATCTTTTATATCAAAGTGGCTATTAAGCATATTTTTACTCTTATTTATAATATGCAAATTAGAGCCAAAGATAAATAGATCATCCACATATAGGCTAATAATCACATGTGCATTCTCACAAGTTTTATAATATATGCACTTATCACATTCATTAGTCTTATAGCCATTCTCAAGCATATAGGAATCAAATTTTTCATGCCACTGTTTAGGAGCTTGCTTTAAACCATAAAGGGATTTAGTTAGCTTACACACCTTGCTTTCTTAGCCAGGCTTCACAAAGCCCTCGAGTTGGTCTATGTAAGTCTCCTTATCTAGATCTCCATTTAAAAATTTTGTTTTCACATCCATTTGATGAATTTTGAAATCATGAATTGCAGCCACTGCTATCAACAGTCTAATGGATGTAACTCTAGTAACCAAAGAAAAAGTATCAAAAAAATCAAGATCAACTTGTTGCTTAAAACCTTTGGCGACAAGTCTTGCTTTATATTTATCTATAATTCCATCCGGTTTAATTTTTTTACGAAAGACCCATTTACACCCAATAGTTTTACAACCCGGAGGTAAATCCACTAGTTTCCATGTTTTATTTGAAAGTAGTGAATCTATCTTATCATTTACAGTCTCTTTCTAGAAAATAGCATCAGGTGATGATAAACCTTCTTGCATTGTAAGAGGTATTGCTTCCACATTGTAAAGATAATAGTCAAGGCCAAAATCTTTTTCAACTCTAGCTCGTTTACTCCTCTTTGGTTGGATTTGAGAATTTTCTTGTTTTTGAAAAACTTGAGATAGACCAGAAAAGCTAGGCATGGATAAAATATTTTCAGAAAATATTTGACCCCCACTATTTCTAGATTTGAAAGGAAATTTATTTTCATGAAAAATGGCATCATCTGATTCAAAAATAATATTATTTTCCATATCAAAAAATCTATGAGCTATATTGTGCTACGCATACCCAAGAAAAGCACAAGTGGTAGCTCGTTCACCCAATTTAGGTCGTTTGGGATTTGCAAGCCTCACAAAAGCTAAACAGCCCCAAACCCTCAAATAACCTAGATTTGGTTTATGCCCTCTCCACAACTCATATGGTACAATTTTAGTCTTTTTGTGTGGCACTCTATTTATCAGATGGAAAGCTGTCAAAATAACCTCACCCTAAAGATTTTAGGGAGCACCTGAATCAATAAGCATAGCATTCGTCAAGTCAATTAACGTTCTATTTTTTCCTGCAGTTACACAATTTGATGAAGGTGAATATGGTGGAGTAATCTCAAGAATAATTCCCAATGACTGAACAAAAGAGTTGAATCCAAGAGATTCACACTTTCGGCCTCTATCACTTCTAATTGTCTTAATCTTTTTACCGAATTGATTTTCCACTTCAAGAAGGAATTCTTTAAATTTCTCAAAAGCATCACTTTTATTTTTTAATAAATACACATTTCTATATTTTGAAAATCATCAATAAAAGTGATAAAATATCGGTTACCATCACGAGTTAAAATTCTTTCAAGCTCACACAAATTAGTATGAAATAATTCTAACAATTTTTCTCAACACTTTTATGAGGCCTCTTGGTAATTTTTGCTTTACTACAAACTTCACATTTCTCAATTTTTTTTTTGTCCTTTTAGGAATTAATCCTAAACTACTCATGATTCCCACATATTTGCTGTTAATATGACACAAGCGAGTATGCCAAAAATTAATAGAAGACAGCATATAAACCGAATTGGTAGATGGCTTATTAATCTCAACATTCAGTTTGAACATCTCATTACAAGCATAACCCTTACCCACAAAAATACCCTTCTTGGTAATCACATATTGATCAGATTCCATAGTTTGCTTAAAGCTAGTCTTATTCAACAAATAACTTGACATCAAATTCTTCCTCATGGACGGTGTATAAAGCACATCTTTTAAAGTAAGCACACGTCCAGAGGTGAACTTAAGGTCAACCTCACCACTCCCAAGTATCTTGGTTTGACTAGAGTCACCAAGCATAATTGTTTTCTCATCATCAAAGGGAGTATACACCTTAAACCAAGCTTATCATAACAAGCATGTCTATTAGCACCAGAATCTGCCCACCAACCTTCCACATAATTAACCATGCAAATGTATGTAATCATCGTTACAAATGGCTCCTCGATAACGTGCCTTTGGACCAGGTGCCCGTTTTCAGAATTTGCAAGTTCGAGCAATATGCCCACTTTTGCCACAGACGAAGCATGGAAAATTTTGTAGAGGTGGTGGACCTTGGTTCTTATTTGGATTAATCCATTTATTGTGAGGTTTACCATAATTCTTCGTATTCTTTTTATAAGGCTTCAAATAAGCATTCTTGGAATTTTGACCTTTGGATAAGTTATTATTTGTTGAAACAAAGTTTACCTTTGTGGTGGAATTGGCATTACCTTCTTGTGTTATCAATGCATGCGAGTGGTCAACGCCTCTAAGGAAGTCTCCTTTTGTTTGTGGCGCACGTTCTTTTGGAATTCTCTCCAAGATAGCGGTAACTTGTCAACAAGTCCTGCAACTACCAAATTGTCACCAATCTTGATGCTTTCAGATCTTACTTCTGCAACTATCATTTGGAAATCTTGTGCTTGCTCCACAACATATTTTCCATCCACCATTTGGAAGCGAAAAAATCGGCTAGCTGCATACTTTTTTGCTCCTGCCTCTTCAGTATCATACTTAGTCTGTAAAGCTTTCCAAATTTTCTTTGCAGAAGTGTAAGTGGTGTCATAGTAATCATAAAATTGATCAACAAGGCAATTTAAGAGATAAAAATGACATTTATACTCATTTGTATTGTATGAAGCCACTTTTGCTTCATATGCCTCGTAGTCTTCATCATTCATCTCCTCGGTTGGGATTTTGTTTGGGTTTTTCTCGATAAGAACATAAGCAACTTTCAAAAGGCTGAGGTAAAAAAAAAACTTCTCCTTTCCACCTCTGAAAATGAACTCCTTTGAACTTGAAAGGCTTGTTGAGATCTCTAATTCTGTCATTGGTTTTTTCTGGTACTTGTTCCTTGTTCCATCTTGATCTTCTTAAACTTGTTGGTGAAAATAGCAGAAGAATTATATTTTATTGATAAATAATGCAAAGAAAATAAGATACAAATAGATCAGACTGAGGTATGGATATCTCATTTTTTTTAAGGAGATGAAGCCCACTGCAGTAGGAAGAACCAAAATACCGATGCATCAGTCACTAAATTATAACTTGTCCCCTCCAAGATACAACAGCTCAACCACTTGTCTTATGGTTCAAGCAACTCTGCACAAGATGGTGAACCCAAAGCTCCACTAAGAAAAACACCATTCTTTGGCTAGTAATCTCTCAAGTGTAAAAATAGTTGGTCTTCAAATGAGTAGATGAGATGAACAACATATAGGCCACTAGGATCTTACAAATTACACCAAAAATAATGACCATTAAACTAAAGAAAATGGAGAGTTCCAAAACCTCCAAATATTAATTCACCACCAAGCCTATGACCTTCCAATTAACCTCCATTCATGGACAAGACAAAAGGTCACCAAAAATAAACAAATAAAAATATTAAAATGGTCCAACAGTTTTGATGTCAAGTGAAGATGCTATTGAATTGTCTGCACTACTTTATCTGTGTATGTCAATGTTTAGAAACCCGGCCCGGATCGGCCGGTCGGACCGGTAGAATCGGTAACCGGGACTTGTTTCGGTCCAGAAAACCTGCTAAACCTGAATAAGGAGCAAAACCAGTGTAAAATGAAAGAATCAGAGGAATCACTGGTCGAATCGTTAAACCTGGTGACCCGGAATGGGTTTTGAGAACCAGCCGGTTCTGTTGAATATATATATCTAAAAAATCCTGAATCTTAGGGGTAGGGTTTCGACTCCTCTCTCTCTCTCTTCTTCTGGGTGTTGCTGGTTTCGGCTTTTCTCTAAAGCTCTCACTTTCTTTGTCAACTTAGCAGCCACAAAATTCTGGTATATACATAGATATATACCTATGAACCTCTCATATATATATAGATATATTATTCCTATTCTTCTGAACCTCTCATCTCATAAATATATGTATGTGATTGTTATATGTGCATGTTAAATTTGATTATGATTCAATTTGCAATGATCCAATTACGACTCTACCACTCCAGTACATTTGGACTTTGATTTGCTTTTGTTTCACCTTATTAATTTTGCTCTATTTTTTTTTTTTGAATTTAATTATTACTTTTTCATTTTTATATTTATATTTTTAATATATATATTTTAACTATATTTATGAGGTAATTATGATGTCAAGGTTTGACCGCTTCGACTCGTTTGTTGAACTGGTGACCCGTTCACTCGATCTCTTTTTCAGTTCACTCACCGGTCCAATTTTCAAAACATTGGTATGTAATGCCAATTGGGATTGGCATAAGGTTTCTACAAACCCACTTTCTCGTAAAACTTCCTAGAATAAATTAAATAAACACACACAGATCCTTCTCCTTTTTTTCAAAGTTTTTGAATGTGTAAACATCCTAAAAAGTTACGAAGTAACGTCCTAAATGTCAATATCATATACTGCCTAGAGAGAAAATGTGTGGATTAGCTCTTTGGTCCCTTTGAACCAGATTGAAATAGTGGATATGAAATTGAATGGTGTAATTATGGATTTCTGGAGGGAGATTTGGATTCAAGCTTATCAAGAAATATTAAATGCCAGATTAAGGTTAGTATCCACCTGGGTCGGGACGTACTGGGTTACGAAAATAATATCCAAGCCTGCTTGCAGATTAAGCCTAGCAAGTTTTTTTAGACAGGTTAGGCAAAGCTGCAAGCCAAAACCTTAGGTTCAAGTCATTTTCAACAAGCTTGGCCTAGACGGGCTGTGAAAATGGTGTCCACTTTTACTTGCGAGCTAAATATTGGTATTTTTCTATAAAAAATTACAAGAAAAATATATAAAATGAATAAAATAGAAACCACAAAATAAATTTTTTTATTAAAGAATGAAATACAGAATAAACTACACAACTAAAAATACAAAAATGAATTAGATTACATTACTAATAGAACAAATAAACTAACATGGATAACTAAATATTAGAACTCATTGAGGTAAACTAAATTCTAAAAAATTTAAGAACAAATGATAAGAAAAGAAGCAAACCGAAGCCTGTGTGATACCACAGTGTCGTTAAAACAGATTCACCATCTCCTGATGGATTCTAGAGGTACGCCCACGTCATTTCCAAGGATACGACGGTTGAAATCAGCTAATGCAAAAGCACCTTCTAAATAGTTTTGGCAAACTTGACAATGACTGCACTCTCTCTCTAACAAGAACCAAAGAATGGGCTAACAAAAGAAGATAGGAAAAATTTTCTTTGGTGTAAAAAAAAACATCTCCAACATTTTATGTGATAACCCTGGTCCGTACTATGCTATTTAATCTTAATTATGATTGTGATTATGTGTTTGATATAATTTTCAGTGCCATTTATGCGAATATATGTGGTTTTGAATTTCTATCTGTTCACCGTAGGAAAATCTGTTTGATTATCTGCTTCATAATTTAAATTGAAGGCGTTATCGGCCATAGAACCCAAAATTGATTACGCCATTGTGATTAGCGCAATTTTTAGAGCCTATGGTGAAATTTAATAGAAAACTGATTCGGATTAAAATAATTAGATTCAGAACGATTAATTTAGGCTTAATTACTTAGCCTTAATCAATTTGATTAGGCCAACATATATAAGTGGCTCATTTACATTTATGAGCCTTGTTTTTGAGCTCATTTCTCTTCCTTGGCTGAAATCACACTCCAGAGAGAGAGAGAGAGAGAGAGAGAGGGCCGGTTCTAGAGAGAGAAAGAGGGAGAATTATGTATCTTGGCCCAAAGTTTGTGAATTTGGAAGCTTAACTCCAAGAATTAGCTAGAAATTGGGAAGCTTGGAACTCCAAGGTGAGTGTTTGAGCATTGGTTCATAAGTTGAGGTTGTAATTTTGAGAATTTGATGTTAGATTATAATCAAAAGTGTGAGTTGAGTTGAATATGAAGTTAGAATGCACATGCATGCATAGAATTACCATGAATTGCCATGAATTGTATAATCTAACATGTAGCTTGTTAATTATGAAAAATCGAGTGTTTGATCATACATGCAAGCATGGTTTTGATGAGTTTCATGTGTGTAAGCATCACTTGAGCCATTTGAAATGGAATTATAGTAAAAAATAAGCATGCATGCATGATTGATGAAGTTGTATGAAGTTTGGATGCATTTGCTTTGACCATACCAAGAGAAATGTTGGTTAATTTGGGAATTTGATCATGGTTCTGAATAATTGGTCTCAAATTTCCTATGCTCATGTTATGTGATCATTTCTCATGTTTTTGGTACCTAAATTTGAGCTCTGGAACCTTTGAATGTTGAATTTGAGCTTTAAGAACAATTTTGGAAAACCCAGAATTCAGCATGTTCGCTCGAGCGGGTAATGGCTGCTCGAGCGTGAAATGCTAGCTCCCAGCAGTTTTGCAGACAATGTCGTCCGCTCGAGCGGGGAGAATCACGCTCGAGCGAGAATATGAGGCAACCAGTACTTTTGCAGACCATGGGGGTTCGCTCGAGCGGCGGAACCCACGCTCGAGCGGGGGCCCCTGTTTCAGAAATTTTGTAAAGGTGTTCTGTGTTTCATTTTCCGTTCTCTTTCACTTCCAAGCACTCTTAGGCATGTATTGAACATTATGAATGAATTAAAGGAATAAGAAAGAAGCCTAAGAGGGATGTATAGATTGAGAGCGGATTGAATCAATTGTGACCCATATGTGTTATGTAATGTGTAGGGTCGAGCTCCAGGGCAAATCCACCGGCAGAACACTGTGAGTAATATCTTAGTAAAGATATTTGAAGTATGTTATTTGTCCAATTGCTTATTTCCATATCAGTCTTATAAGTTTGTTAAACAGAATTGTGGACAAATATTTGTTATGCCATATGATTAGGCCAAAGGTCGTCGGACACTGTTTGATATGAATGATTGGGCCAAAGGTCGTCAGACATCGTTTGATATGAATGATTGGGCCAAAAGGCTGTTTGACATGAATGATTGGGCCAAAGGCCGTCAGACACTGTTTGACATAAATGCTTGGGCCAAAGGCCGTTGGACATCAATGATTTGGGCTTGAGGCCATTTGTTAAGGAACGAAGTGGGCCAGAGGCCGTTTGATATGTTCGGGCTTGAATCACCTAATGTTCTAAATAATGCACTAAATAGAATTCTAAATGGGCTCAAGGCCGTTTGATATATGTGAATCTCATTTGTGTACCTTCTTTATTTGATATTATTCACTGGGCTTTCGCTCACGCTCATTCATATCTATGTAGGTGAGCCAAGAGATGTCCAAACCCAGCCTCGGTGAAATATGCGGAAAATAGTCAAGGTTTTGAAGAGTCAGCCCAAACGTCTCACGCACGAGACTCGTCTTCGTCTATTTTGTTCTTTTGTTATAATTTTGCTACGATGGCGAAAACGTTGGATCACCTTTGTATATAAACTTTGGGTTTGACTAACTTAGACCTGAATGATCCTGTATGTACAGAACTTTGTGTTATTATTCCTTTGATGTGAGTTATTAACATATATATATATATGGATTGTTATGATGTGCCATGTAAGCACAGCTCTATGGACAAAAGTTTTAAATTTGCTTCCGTTTTGTCCCCTTAACTCTGTTCAATTATGTTCTAATTAGTTAGAGGCCGTAGGTAATCTCCTGATTACTCGCCAGTTATGACCTTAATCCATGGGGGCGGGTTCGGGTCATGACATTTTATCTCAGAACACCATCTCCATTTTCCATCAAAAATCTCTCCAAAATTATCCTACCAAGTTGAAGGGAAAATGCCTCTATTTATACAAGTAGGGGAATCCCTAGCCATGAAGGCTATACATCAATAGGGCCATCAAATGCCATTAACCAAGGCCATTAGGGCTAGAGTACAAAGGTTGAAAACCTAGTCATTAACTCCATCATCAAAAGATGAGAGTTACAAAAATTTATATTTCTCATGTGCTTAATATATACAAATAAATATGTATATAATGATGTTTGAATAAACTAATTAGATGGGTCACAAAATGGATACTAATGTTGGGCCACAACCCGATCCAAGCCTAATTCTTAAACACACGTACAAGCTAAGCCCAACACAACATAGCTTAGCCCAAGCTCAAGATTAAGTCCAAGTCCAAGACCAAGACCAAATCGAGCACATGTACATGTACATGTACATGCACATGCACAAGCACACACCTAGGCTCAATCCAAATCAAGATTAACTCCAAATCTAAGCTCAACTTTATTGATGCCCACTTTATGAGACAATTCTTATTCACAACTCAATGGTTTCAGCTCATTATTTTTGTATTGCAATCATCTCATTTAAGAGAATATAAAACCACTCAAACCCACCTCTATCGGCTGTTGGGTCCCACTTTAATGTCAAATTGAAGTTGCCGAAAAATCATTAACTCCAACAATCCCCCCCCCCCACATGAATAAAATTGGCGAAATAAAGAAAAACGGACAACACTAAACAACCAAGATTCGGAAAGAGAGTACATAGAATAACCCTGTATCAGAAAAGGTAGCTATTGACCTTGAAACTTTCGTAGTGAAAGCCTATCAGATTTACTGGCTGATCAGTGAATTTGATGTCTTGAACTGTTCTTCCGTTTGTGTAAATCGAGACAATAAACCTCACACAGGAATTACTCTAACTACCATTTTGTTCTCACTGTTGTATTCAGTTTGGCCTTGGAACACTAGCTTGGTTCAGTGAGTGTTTTTAAAAAATTCGGCCTTGTCAATTCTTAAAGAAGCATCCCTACTTCGCACTCATATAGGTGACCTACATACGATGTCTTGCTATACCACGGTTGACTATTCACAACACTTAAGTCATTAAAAGCATCAACTTAACCTTCCACCCCACAAGGTATCACTGTATAAAGGAATGGGCAAGAGGATTTACCTCTTCAGTGACTCACCCGTTACATGTAATTAGGTTGTTCTGTTGAATCTAGATCTTGGGATCTCTAGTCAACTAGGTTGGGTTTTCCGTTTCGGTAACATTCGCTAAAGGCCTTAACCCCATCCCTGATGACAAATTCTTATTAACTTTCGATTTTACCCTTAGGTTAACAGATTCGTAATATCGTCTTTAGACTGTATATAGTCTAGATTTTCCATCTATGTCGTACCAAGACTTGATTGGTTGTTGCAAAGTATCTAGCACAAGATTTGATCAACATGGAATATCCTCAAGAAAACGGCAAAGCCATTCAGCTACTTTAATACTAAATTCTGATTCCATCAGTGATTTTGTGATACACATTGTCTTGGAAGATCTCCAAGACACGGTTACAGCTCCAATTAGAGAAAACATATCCACTAATGGATTAGTCTTTATATCAAATATCCAGTAGGTGCATTTGTACCCTTCTAGTACAACTGAATATCAAGTGTTGTGCAACCCATAATCCCGGGTGTAGTGTAAAAAATCCAACACCCGTATAATGCCCTTCCAATGAGTAACATTAGGATTACTCGTGTATCTACTATGCCTGCTAACTGAGTAGGCTATACCTGACCTTGTACAACTCATCAGATACTTTAAACTTCTAATGACCCGAGAATATTCTAGTTGAAATACACTTTCACCATTATTCTCGGCCAAATGTAGACTCAAGTCTACGAGTGTCCTCGACACACTTGTATCTGATTTACTAAATTTCTCAAGTATCTTATCAACATAATGAGACCGAGTAACTACAATATTACTAGGTTTCTTGATAATCTTAATACCTAAAATCACATTTGCAAGGCCCATATCTTTCATATCAGCCTAGTACAACATCCACTTGGTAGTATTGAATATCTTCTCATAACTACCAACAATGAGCATGTCAGCTAAACACAGACACAACATGACATATACTATTGTTAATGTCTTTGACATAAACTCATTTGTCAATACCCACTTAACAACATAGTGTAGTCAAATTTCTTATGCCATTGTTTTGGTACTTATTTCAAATCATAAAATGATTCTCAATCTTACAGTCTTTCCTCGTCCTGGAATTGACAAACCCTTCAAGTTGTTCCATAAAGGTTTATTCAACTAAATCTTCATATAGGAAAGCTATCTGAACATCCATCTTGATGTATCTCCAGACTTCATACAATTGTGATCACACTCACCATAACTGGTGATCACGTATCAAAGTAATTCATGTCTTCTCTTCGCCGATATCGTTTGATAACAAGTCTGTCTCATCGGCTTTCATTCACTTGCATCCCAAGGATTACTACATCTACAAGATCAAGTTAATTTAATAACTACTTTATAGAGAAATCACAACTTCAAAGAAGCTTTTAACCTCACTAGCCACCATATTGGTTTAAGAAGATTAGATAGAAGAACTTTAAAGTCCTAGTCTATTAACATCTTCTAGGCTTATCTCTTTTCTTATGAAAATCGCTTCCTCAATTCCATGATTGTATTCTTGTGTAAATCTGAATATTAGATTCATCCACAAGAAAACTGATATGCAATACTATATTATGCATAATCGTTGAACACAAAGTCGATGGATTTTTAGGTCTATCCTACCCGCTTAGGTTTAGGTATTGCCACCTTTTGCATGACACCCCCTGTAACACCCCAAAACAAATAACAATAACCTGTCTCACAACATTACTTACAAATGATCAACAACATCACATCTTCTATTCCATTTATTTCTTTGATCAATACAAAAGATGACATATGCGATATACATTCATAAATCCTAGATCCTGAATCTATAGTATATGACATGGATATATGATTTAAAATAAAAGTAAAACCAAATAATTATATGCCCTAATGGCTATATCTTTCCAAGTTGATGCTTGGGTACAACAAAATGAGTTTAACTCAATACAAGTAAAGCCCAAAGCTTGTACAAAATTAATTATAACAAATAAACAAAATGAAACCCTTAGCTCCAAGTCCTCCCAAGTTACGTCCTTGGTGGAGGCATATCATCAGCATTTAAAAGTTGTTTTCCACATAAGCCAAAGCCCAGTAAAGATACTCTAACACAATATATGAATCTTAGCAAAATTATAAGGTGAATGCACATGCATGCCATTTGTCAAACATTCTTCGTTTTCCATCTCAAAACAATGCAATGCTAGATTATGAATCAATTCATGAAAATAATCCTTTTATAACGGAAAACAAAGCTGTAGATACAAAACACTGGAAATCTCTAGATACGTGTCTACCAGTAGGCTATACAAGCACTACCAAAGTCATTTTACCGGTACTAAACGGAAGGATCAACACCTAACTGCTCGAGTTTCTGGACTTTCACCAAAGACACATAGACCAATATTAAAAATCAGAACCACACTCCCTAACCAAATTCACCAAGGTACACACCCCTTTTTTCTCAAAAACAATTGCATTTTCAATGTTCAAGTATGAAATGATACTCGATGCACAATGTATGAGAATTTAGTTTCAATTTAACCTAATCCTCATATAATTTCTACAACAATCAAGACTATCCTCCACCGATAGCCTAAAACAGATATTTCTACTCGATAGATAATTTGTTCAACAATAAATAAAATCTCAACATTTTTAAAATATGAGTGATATCACATATCCAACTCCTCCATCATCATCAACATATACATTGTTTCATTCTTACCAAACGCAACATCATTCTTTATTTCCTTTCACAAATCCAAATATGCATAGTTTAGAACAAAAACCTCCTTCACTCACAAAATCAATTTTGAGTAAGGAAATCCACCATTTTAACATAACTCAACCATAAACACATTCCTACAACCTTTCTCAAGAACCCACTTGGATAACCCCTCTTTTAAATTCAAAATCAAACCCTAGGTTTTCCCAAAAATCCCCAAATCACTAACCCATTTCAAAGAGCAAATAACTAAGTTAAAAATCATATTGAAGGTTGAAGAAATCGCTACCTCAAAGTGGAAGACAAGAGCGAGCAAAAGGTAAAACTTGGCAGAGCTGAAAACAATAACTCCTTCTATTAGAATGAAGCCCTCGACGTGCTTAACCTTTTTCTCCAAAGGGCTAGGGTAAGGAAACCAATGGATTGATAGTATTTGAAGCTAGAAATTAGAGCTAGAGAGAGTGTGAAGGTTTTAGCGTTTGAAATGTTTAGAGAGAGAGAGAGAGATGAAAAAGTGACTCAAAATGGCCTTCTCTCGAACTGATATACACGCAGACCGCTCGAACGACCAAAACACTGCTCGAGCGTAAGACATAATAAATGACACCGCTCGAGCAAACAATGACCCCCTCCCAAAAGTTTAGACCTGCAAAAGGTAGCTTGACCACAAGAAGGATCGCTCGAGCGAAGATACCACACTTCCAGTAATTTTACAGATTGTAAAAGACACTCGAGCACAAGAAAGATCGCTCGAGAGAACATGCAAAAATTTGGGCAACAACTCTTTGAAAAACTAATTTCCCAACCTATTTCAAACGCAATCACAACTCCCAAATAACCAAACTCAACTAGTGCAAGATAAAAATGAAATGAACAAAAGTTAATGACATGGATTCCTGGATTCAAAAGCAAGAAATGGGCTGGGTCTAAACCAGAATCGTTATAATCTCTCCCTTTAAGGAATTTCATACCCAAAATTTAAAACAAACCAACTATCACTGAATGTAAATCAAATCATATACCATCCAAACTTTTAACAAGAATAAACAGAGTTTTTCAACACCAACTATTACAGTTCAAATCTCCAAAACATATACAATGTTTATATATTACAACATAAATAGGATTTTTAACATAGTTATCAAATAATAACAAATAGGTCCGGATACTTCTTACAGACTTCTATCTCATGCTCCCAAGTCGCTTCCTCAACCCTGTGGTGTTGCCACAACACCTTAACCAATGTAATAGTCTTGCCTCACAAGATTTGGTCCCTAGAGTCTAAAACCCATATCAGACTCTCCTCGTACGAGGCATCCTCATCTACCTCTAACTCGGTCCAATCCAACACATGGGAAGGATCGGGCTCATACTTCCGGAGCGTACATATGAAACACATCATGAACCCCAAAAAGTTGGGGTGACAAGGCCAAACAATAAGCTACTTCTCTGATCTGCTCTAGCATCTTAAAAGGCCCAATAAATCTAGGAGACAACTTCTTGCTCTTCCTAAATCTTATTAAACCCCATCTTGGTGATATCTTCAAGAATATATGATCTCCTACCTCAAAAGATAAAGGTCTCCTCCTACGGTCGGCATAGCTCTTCTGGCAATTTTGAGCCGAAGCCAGCCTCTTACGAATAAGCGCGACCTTCTCAGTTGTTTCCCAGACTAATTCAGGACCTAACATAGATGCGTTATCCACCTCAGTCTAACACACTGGAGATCTACATGGTCAACCATACAATGACTCAAACGGCACAATACCAATACTGGCCTACAAGCTGTTATTATAGGCAAACTCTACTAAAGGTAAATGCCTCTCTTACGATCCCTTAAAATCCAGAACACAACCCCAAAGCATATCCTCCAAGATCTGAATGGTTCGCTTGGACTGTCTATCAGTCTGAGGATGATAGACGGTGCTAAACGTCAATCTAGTGCCCAAAGCATTCTATAGGCTCTGCTACAAACGAGCCGTGAAACATGAATCTCTATCTGAAACGATAGTCATAGGGACCCCATGAAGTCGAACTCGTCCCTAACATAAAGGTCGGCAAGATAATCTACCGAGTCACTAGTGCACATAGGTATAGAGTGTGCTGATTTAGTTAACCGGTCGACTATCACCCACACAGCTTCATTACCCCGTTGAGTCCTCGAAAGACCAACAACAAAATCCATCGTGACCTGCTCCCAATTCCACTCGGCTATCGGTAAGGATTGTAACAAACTCATTGGTCGTTGATGCTCGACCTTCACTTGCTGACAAGTAAGGCACTTCAAAACAAACATGGCTACGTTTCTCTTCATCCCCCTTTACGAAAACTGGCGGCTAAGGTCATGGTACATCTTTGTGCCTCTTGGGTGTACCGCAAGGCGTGAATGGTGGAATTCTTAGAATACCTCATCTCTACAAGATTCTGGCATGAAAAGATGATCTAGATACCTCACACTTGAGTCAAAATACACATTCAAGCTCTTCTCTACCTTTCCATTAGATATCTTCCCTTAGATAACCTCTACTTCGTGATCGCCCCACTGTGCTTCTATAACTCGGCTCACCAGTGTAGGTTGTGCAACTACAGTGAGCAAAACTGTTAGGCCCTTGAAAATTTTATTTTCTTAAAAGTTCCTTACTTTTGGAATACTGTGATGAAGACTCTTGATTTCCTAAATAGTTTCAACTTTAACCCTAGAAGCGAAAACTTGCAAACACTAATCGATTTTGGTAACTTCGGAATCATTTCTAATATCCTAATACTGATTAATTGACTCCCTAAATATAGAATTACCACTTAAAACCCTAATTTTTTTTTCAGTTTTCATCATATTTGTCATTTGATAGCCTTTTTATTTGAAATAAGAAATCTAAACTGAATTAGATTCTCTAACCCTAATTTAGTTTAATTCTACACTTAAATAAATATTTCAATTCATAAATTAAACCCAAGGCCCTCAGATTTTTATTAAATTACTAATTGACCCCAAATTAGTACTATTATATATATATACTTGTACCTTTAAACCTATTTTATATACTACATTTTTGAAATTTTCATCAATTGTACCCAAGAAAAAAAAAATCCCCTTAAATCCACCCCACATGGCCGGCCACCCTAGGGAAAACAAATGTATAGAACTTTTTCAAAGATAATCTATGAATTCATGGATAAGTTTCCTAGTACACCCAAAACAAGGAACTTTGTTTCCACCTCAAGTTCCATCCTAACTAAAGCCTAACTAGATCATGATTAATTGCATAATTAAGGCCTATAATCATCCACTATTCCATTAAGTTCAAAGTAAATCCAAAATATTCAATTCATTTCCAACCCAGGGGTAATTTGGACATTTTGTACCAATTTTAGTATAAATAAAACCTCTCCCTTAGCATTTTGCACACAAGAACACACACACACAAACAACCTATTCATCTAAGAGGAAGAGAGGGCAAGAGAGTGAGCTTGGTGGAGGAAAGGAGAGAAAGAGAAGGTTTTGTTAACATACCAACCAAGCCTCAAGTAAGCCACATCACTATCTCTTCTTCTATTTCCTTTTTCAAATACACGTTATTAGAGATTTAAAATCATATTTTTAGATGTGTTTTAATGGTGTTCATGTGTTTAAAGTTGTTGAATTGGGTTTTGATCCTTCTTCTATTCATATTTCCTGCTAATAGATGCAAAACTATCTTTTTCTTCCCATATCTCACATCGTTTCCAAAGGCACACCATCTCTCTAAAAATATGAGTTATTGATACATTATTTAGTATGTTTTCATCACAAAGGAAGTGAAAATTTTTCGTTAGTTGGCCACTTTTCTTACCAATCTTCTTATTTTGAGTATTGTGCATGAAAAACCAGTTTTAGAGCCAACTTTCAAAAATTCTAGAAAAATGTAAAAAAAAAATCTCCTTTACCTTGGTTTTATTTCAAAAACTTTCTTAAACAGTTAGCTTTTAATGAAATTAGTTTCATTGAAAAAGAGTGAGTGGTTTGTAAGAAAATTCGATTTTCGTAACAGTCAACGAATTTGGATAGCACTAGAGTGTTTCTTAAATAACTAAAAATCTAGAAAAGCTATTCCATTTTCAAAAAATGTTCTGAAAACTCGATACAATTATCTATGAACCATAGGAAGGCCAGGCTCGAAAAAAATCTGAATTGGTCCTTTTGATTTTAATCTTTAAATGGCACTTAATTTGGAAATTTAGTTTTGCATTGGTGTTCTATGCTCTTGTCTTCAAGATTATGCTTATTAGTATATGATCATATCTTGGTATGATATTGCATGTGTTATGGTAATATAACTTTTATTTTAGTCCTTTGATGATGTTTATATTTATGAAAATTTTATTTCAATTGCTTATGCTAACTAAATTAAAATATTAATCTAAACGGAAAACTTAATGGGGTGGCTAATAGGGTTTCGATCACATGAGTATTATTATGAGATAAGGTCATGTTTAAATTGAATTGGTTAGTGGGACGTATTCTCTTTTGAAAGCTAAAGTCGTACGCAAATAGTTGTTTCGGAACCCTTGAACAGAGCGGTTGTATTCAGACCCTATGTGGTTTGAAGTGAGGATGGAATGGGCAAGGCCCTTATTTCACCGTCTCTTTCGAGGTCCTCGGTTGGCGCTACGTGGTATGTAATCGTTGGTAGGCATCCGAGGTAAGGTTTGCAAAGCAGCAAAAGAGGGGGCATACCAAATAATCTACGTCCGATTCTTGTGGTTGGAAGGATGAAATCTCTTTGGGGGATTTATAAACTACTAACAACTAACCTTGTAACCTTTGTTGTTTATTTGAATAACATGTTTCTTTTCCCTATTGTTGTAATTTCTATTGTGTATTAGATTGGGAAAAAAGAACAGGGTGTGTGTGCGTTTACTGGGCATTCAAAGCTCATGGTGTTTCATGTTAGGTACCGAAGAGGATTTTGCAGTAGGAAACAACGAGTCAAAAACCTTCGAAGACTTTTGGTTGTCTTAGAGAAGCTAGAATTTTTGTTTTGTAAAGTCCATCTGAAATTTTATTTTTGGGTATAATATCGATGGAACTATCTTTTGCAATTGAGGATATTTTGTATCTATTCTCTTATTATTATTTGCTTGTCTTTTAAAAAAAAAAAAAAACAATACAGTTCCCTATGTTGCTTATGGGACCTTACGTCAATGCCTTTTAAGATCTGTCAAAAGGATAGTGTGATGCCTAAGAAAGTTGAACTTAGAAAGGAGGCCAATTTGACTCCTCCAGCGATTTGGGATCTTACTTGGTCATTGACCAGAGGACTCATTAGTGACTTTCCATTGACTACAACCCTTAGTGTAGATTTTGGGGTGTCACAAAAACAGCCAACTCAATAGACTCGCTAAGATGCAAGTCAAACTCGCCAATAGCACCCAACATCTTCCACTCACAGATAGCAATACTAGCTGCACTACTTACTGACTTCCTACTTAAGGCGTCAGCCACTACATTGGCCTTCCCCGGATGATAGTGCAACTCAAAATCATAATCCTCCATAAACTCCATCCACCTCCTCTATCTCAAATTCAAATCCATAATCCTCCATAAACTCCATCCACCTCCTCTATCTCAAATTCAAATCCTTTTGTGAAAATAGATATTTCAAACTCTTGTGATCGGAAAACACTTCAAATCACTCGCCATATAAGTAATGCCTCCATATTTTTAAGGCAAAGATTACCACTGCTAGCTCTAGGTCATGAGTAGGATAATTTCTCTCATGTGTTTTCAACTGCCGCGAACTATATACTACCCTTTCCCCTCTTGCATCAACACACATCCCAAACCTTCTCGAGACGCATCACAATAAACTAAATAACCTAAACCCCTCTTCGAAATAATCAATACTAGAGCAGTGGTGAGTCCAACCTTAAGCTCTTGGAATGACTTTTCATAAGTCTCACTCCACACAAACTTAACCCCATTCCTCATCAATCTGGTCAACAGTGAGGCCAATCTAAGAGAAGCTTTTCACAAAACGTCGGTAATACCCGGCTAAGCTGAAGAAACTCTAGATTTCAAAGGCATTTTTAGGTTGTTCCCAATCTTGCACTGTCTCTATCTTAGAAGAGTCTACCATCACCCTTTTTCCAGATACCGCATAGCCTAAGAACTTAACTTCTTTTAACCAGAACTTGCACTTCCCCAACTTAACATATAAACAATGGGCTCTAAGCAACTCAAGTATGACCCGTAAGTGTTCCTCATGTTCCTCCTTAGAGGGTGAGTAGATCAAGATGTCGTCAACAAAGACGACCATGAAACAATCTAGGAACTCATGGAAGATTCGATTCATGAAATCCATAAATGAAACCGGTGCATTGGTTAGCCCAAAAGGCATTACTAAGAACTCATAGTGGCCATACCGTGTATGGAATGCCGTTTTCTAAATATCCTTCTGTTTCACCCTCAACTGGTGATAACCCAACCTTAAGTCAATCTTAGAAAAGCGACAAGACCCTCTCAACTGGTCAAACATATCACCTATACAAGGTAATGGGTACTTGTTCTTAATAGTTGCCCGGTTCAACTTCCAGTAATGAATGCACAATCGCAAAGTGTCATCATTCTTCTTAGCAAAGAGCATCGATGTTCGTTAAGCCGATGTACTAGGGAAAATGAAGTCCTTATCTAACAAATTTTGGAGTTGAATCTTCAACTCATACAACTCGGTCGGCGCAAATCTATTCGTTGCCATGGAAATCGGTGTCGTGCCGAGCACTAAGTCAATGAAGAAATCAATCTCTCGGTGGGGTGGCAAACTAGTAAGATCTTTGGGAAAGACATCTGGGTATTCATAAACTACCCTTGGTAACTCAACTCGAGCCACATCACTCTCACTACCAAAGGAAGCTACAAGAAGACAACTAAGCTCGCCCTAATCACATAAGTCATGTACTGGTGACAAAATCCTATCAGCTCGGTCCCCCAAAAAATAAAAATAGTCACCACTCGAGTTGCACACCGTAACTCTCTGATGGTAACAATCTATAACAGCACGGTATGAAGACAACCAATCCATGCCTAAGATGACATCAAAACCTGATATGTCTAACAATACAAAAGCAAAAGGAAGCCGATGACCAGCAACCTCAATCTCATAACCACGACATACCCGGTCCAAGTCAACCTTACCCTCAACTGGTGACTCTACCCTGAGTGGAGATGTTAATTAAGCCACCTCTAACCCCAAAACTGATACGATTGCAGACGAAATGAAGGAATGAGATGCACCTGTATCAATCAACAAATTGACAATAAAATTGAATAACAAAAAGTTACCTTTCATAACAAAGGGTGCTGGCAATTGATCTGGCATGGTAATAACATACACACGCCCGGTGGGTCTTTACTCTACTTGCTCACCCCTCGGAGCATAAGATTGGTAAACGGATTGAGCCGAAGAGGCTCCTTGAGTGGCCCTCGAGGCCTATGCTGACTGGGTAGGCTGATGGCTCTATGTTTGCCTCGAACCAGATACATCAGATGTGCCACCTGCCTGAGGGCATAACCTCCTCAAGTGCCCTGACTACCCACACTGATAAAGGTAGACAACTACTCTTTCCCCTGACCTTGGCTCTAAGGACGAGTCGTAGATGGTGCAGACTGTTGCCCTCCTCCTCTCTACGGGCAAACTGAAGTTTTGTGGCCCAGCTGACCATACTTAAAACAAGTGATCCCACCCTGACTACCTCTCCCTAAACTAGAACTCAATACAGGAAAAATGGATCTGAACTGTGTTGCTTGGGACTACTGTGGGGTGGAACCTCTCTGCCTCTTATTGTCCTAAGTCTCCTCCTGAACCTCCTGACTCATCTGCCTGGAGCCCCTCATCCGTTCTTTCTTCGCCTGAATCATAGTTTCAAGGCGAGCCGCCGCCTCCACAAGACGACTGTAATCCGTAATCATAGACTCGACCACCTTGAAAAGGAGGCCGGTCCTTAGTCACTTCTCGAACTTGATATAGCGGTGTTCCTTCGTCGCCACAAGTTTCGGTGCAAATCTAGAGAGGTTAGTAAAAGCAGCCTCAAACTTTGCTACTAGTGTGTTCAACTATTTGAGCTTCAAGAACTAATCCCTCCCTTAAATTCTCCCTAGCAGTGGGCTGTAATAACTTATCTTGGAAGGCATTGACAAAGGCCTCCCAAGTCACCTTAATGCGCCCTCGCACATTTTCATCATTGGCCCGCATCTCCCTTCAACTGGAAGAATGCCAATGTCACCCTCAAACCATCGTCCTCGATACCAAGCATCTTGAACATCTTTAGCATCTACTCAAGGCACTCATCTGCCTTCAACGGCTCCTTTAGGTCCCCTAAAAACTCATTCAGATTTAATTAGAAAAACTCCCTCTTCAAAAAAGATGGCCATGTCTCAGCAACATGGGCTTGGACTTGATTCTCAGCCCTGAGAATGTCCATAGATTCCTGCAAAGCACTAGTCATTTCACGAGCCAAAGCGCCCATGGCTTGCTGATTTGTTGGCTCGGCCATGTTGGCCCGACCAACTTCCTCCTCCTGTGTCGGAATATCATCCGACAACGGCACCTCCTACCGCCTAGGCCTACTGCGCCTGTCAATACCACGTCCACGTCATGACATCCTAATAAAGGTAACACAACAGATTAGCACATTTACAAATTTGCCGAAGCTAATTCACTCACGTCCTAATATGGTGGACAACAAATAAATCACTCCACATAAGCACCTAATCACTTAAATAAAAACAAACTTCCTTTCTAGATAATGACCGTCCTGCGACATTGCTAAAGTTCTAGTTAGAAATAGCAGTGATCAAGTGCTCTTCTAACAGGACTTCTAGAAACTCCTAGACCCAATCAATATCTAAGAAATTAAATCCCATACTCATTTAGTCACATAAGCATGTTATCACATAACATACCAAGTCTATTTCTAATATCATCTAGTGAGATAACCCATTGTGGTAAAAACTATATCCCACTATCCCGAAGTGTTCAAACCTGGTAGCTCTGATACTAAGTTGTAATGCCTCAAAATAAATAACAATAACCCGTCTCATAACAATACTTATAAATGATCAACAACATCACATTTTCTATTCCATTCATTTCTCTGATCAATACAAAAGATGACATACATTCATAAATCCTAGATCCTGAATCAATAGCATATGACATGGATACATGATTTAAAATAAAAGTAAAACCAAATAATGCTCTTGGGCAATATGGGGATTTCGGGGCAATATGGGGTTTTCACTTTCAGGTCTTTAAGTACAAGCCACTAGGGCTCATTTCCTCACACCCACATGTCCAAAAATGCTCTCTCCCTCTCCCTCTAGACACTTCTTCTCTCTAGATCTGAGCTTTTTACGTGTTTTCCAACGCCCCACGCAAACTTTATTCGCTAAACCCTCTTGATTCTCTTCCTTTTGAATCGTTCAAAATTTGATTTCGACACTTTTTTCCTCATTTTCACCCTACTAGGCTTGTTCCCCTTGAGTTTCTCTCGAGTTCCGTGAACTTTTCTCGACTTTGACTTTTTCTTCCATTTTCTCTCTCCTAGGGTTGACTTTTTCCAAGTTTACCCTCTTTTCTCCATTTGTCTTCACTTTTCACCCATTTTCCAAATGGCAGATGATAGTCCACATGATGGGGCTCCTCCCTTGGTTCCCCCCGTATTCCCACCTATTTTAAAGGCAGATGAGTCAGTCGTTGCCGAGGCGACTAGAGGTATTAAGGCCGATCTCGAGGCAGAGTTTGAGCCTGAGCCTGAGCCTGAGCCTGAGCAGGAGCCACTACCAACGAGGGTACGACCTTTTGATCCGGAGAGGTGTCATCCTCGCACACATATCTTGCCACCTGGAGGCATTAGGCGCTTCAGCAACTTGGCTTGAGGTGCACCAGAGGACCTTCTACTGAGGGAGCCAGCCTTCCACCAGTCAGCCAACGCCGCTGAGATATGAACTCTGTTTCCATCCATTCCTACTTGTCTTTTAACTGCATTTCTTGCACTGTATTTCTTCTGACCGTACTTTATGACCGTACTTTCATCACCGCCTTTTTTTTTATTCTTTTGTTCTTTTGCCACATGGAGACTCTCGTTCCTTCAGAGGGTATGGAGCCACGACGGCGAGAGATTGGCACGGAAAGCTCCCTGCTGGGGTTCGCGACATTATTAATGAGACGGGCTTCGGCCTCTTCTACTCCGGCCTGACTCAGGTCATTGCAAGCCACCCTCTTCTAGGTAGAGACGTGGTGGGACACCACCAACTCCGTTCACTTTTCCACTACTTGGGAGATGACGATGACTTCCTACGACTTCACCATGATCACTAGCTTAAGAGTAAGGGGCGACCCGATCCCTTTCGATACAGACATAGAGGAGTGAGAGGCGGCCTGGTTGAGCTGTTGGGAGCGCGTCCACCTTTATACTAAGCAAGCATGGTCAGATATAGCTGGCTCGCAGAGCAATTCAGAGGGAGCGAGACCAAGACCATAGAGGAGATGGAGCAGTACACTAGAGGCTCTCTGATGTTTGTCTTCGGTACCACCTCGTTTTTGAACAGGTGGAACACCGTGGGCTTATACCTGCTAAGTGCCCTGGTGACCCTTCCCCGGGTGCGCTTCTATGACTAGGGCGGAGCTGGCATTGCCACCCTGTATAGCTACATGAGCTCTACCTCTCACCTGAACGGAAAGCTGATCGGAGGCTTTGGCGAGCCTGGGAGGTATGCATTTCAGTTTTCTCTTTGTACTTTACATTTTCCGCTCTACATTTTCTACTTTATATCTGTTCAATACCCGTGCTTCCTATTTTGCACTTTTTTGTATCTGCTCATACTTTGTGCTTTCTACTTTGCACTTTCTATATCTATTCATACTTTGTGTTTTCTTCTTTGCACTTTCTACATCTGTTCATACATTGTGTTCACATATCACTGCATTTTCTCCATAGCTATGGGTGTATGCTTATTTTCCAGCTCTGGCTCTAGAGCCCATGGAGGAGCTCCCGTTAGCGGTCCCTTGCTCGAGGAGGTATGATGACTGGCACCAGCATAGGACCAGCGAGACCTTCGCATTTTTCCGCCATTACTTCAACACAGTAACTGCCCATGAGGTAACCCAAAACACAGTCAATTTCGCTTTACAACTGTTCTGATTCACATTTTAACAACTAACATCAACTAATAATCTGTACAACCTCTATTTGCAGATCATGTGGCAGCCATGGGCCATGATGCCAGCTAGGATTCGAGACCAGTACGCCAGGGCTTGGGCCACTTCTCGCTTCCGTATTCTGCATGAAGGCCCAATCTGGCGAGCCTGGTTCTTGAGTGAGCGGTTCGTGCGCTAGACTGTGGGTCTGCTTGACCCAATCATTCTGATGGCACCGCCAGAGTTTATGAGATCAGCAGACAACCGTTCATAAGGTCACTCAGTTTATGGTAGGCTTGGATGCTGTTTACTTCAGGGCAGAGGGCGACTACGGGACATTCATTCAGACACACCTCATGCCACTTCTGACAGGCACTCGCGAAGGCAAGGGGACGAGAGCTCCTGCTGCAAGAGAGGCACCTAGAGTGACCAGGGCGACTAGGGCCTGTGCTAAAGTGGCTCCTCGAGTGAGGCAGAGGACTGGTTGGCTAGAGCTTCCCACCGCACTGACATACTGGCGGCATACTAGGGATGCTTACTTGGTCCCAATTGAGCCTGTCGTAGTTGGGCACGAGCTTCTTGGGCTTTGAGGCCTGACTTGGGTATGGGCTATACTTTCCGATTTGCACCCCATATTTTATTTCAGATTTGCTTATTGCGAACACTGATCATCAAAATGCATTTGCAAGCATCCATTGAGTACACGAGGAGTGCTCTAGAGTTGATAGCCTCCTTGATGGGCATTGTACAGAGGAGGGAGATGCTGCTCGGCCTTCACGGTATCCCGGTAATTCTTTCAGTTTGCACTTCATGCTATCAAATTTCCACTGATACACTGGTATTTCAACTACAGTCTCCCAAACTGCACTGATACACTACATTGGCACACAACATTCACACACTGTACTCACACACTATATCTAACTTCTGCATATAATCATTCTGCATACTATGCTTGCATTTGATACACACACTGAAACTGATATGTTAACAACTGTTCTTTTCAGATCCCACCTATACCAATGGCTTCAGCGGCATCAGCGCCAGCAGCAACAGTACCTCCTCTGGTAGCAGGGAGGAGAGGTAGAGACAGGGGCACCCGAGGCTAGAGTAGTCCTCTAGAGCCCATCTTGCGCGATGATGATGTTGAGACCAGTGACTCCGAGGAGGTAGCGGGTCAGCATTCTAAGTCATTCCAGAGTGGAGATGATAATGCCAGCTCGGGTTTTAGGGCAGAGAGCATAGACGATTATGGCTCGGGTTCTGGCTCAGAGACTGATTCAGACAGTGGCGCTGACGGAGATAGTGCCCCAGAGTCCTCTCCTCCGAGGAAGAGGACGAAGAGGGCCTTTCAGGCTTGAGGCGACTGGCATTGATTTTTGTACTTTTGCTTAGTTTCTTTTTTTTTTGGGGTAGCATTAGCACATGTATAGCCTCAGATAGGTTTTACTTGCTTTAAAAAACTTGTACTCTTCTTTCGTAAAAAGCCATGATCGGAATAAAACCTCATAGTTTTTATAAAAAGTGTTGTTATTTTTGCATCATAAGCGCAATATTAGTATGAAATGGACATGGAATTGAATTGGCTAAGAGAGCACTTGATTGAAATAATGTTCTTAATCGGGTAATGAGCCGACCAACAACCAAAATACAAAATACAACATACAACTCGATAAACAAAAACCACAACGACTCAAGTACAAGTAAACAAACTTGCTAAAACCAAAAAGACTCAAAACAAGACCTTGAAACACAAAAAGATTAGAACAAAACACATACTTCCAGCACTGGTCAGCACAAAGGTGGACAACAGGCCTGAAAGGAAGGCTGCTGGCCAGGAATTGAGCTTGCCGGCCATATGTCAGCCACAAGAGGTGGCCTACCGACTAGCTGCCGACCACCTGCCGGCCACAAAAATGTGAAAGTCACCAGATTGCTGACAACTGGCCTCCACTCACTACCTTATCTTCTACAAAAGGTTGAAGTTTGTGAATTCTTCTCCACAACTTCATTTCATCTTCAAATTCTTCACAAATGGAGCCATTTTTCACCGAAAAGTTCTCAGATTGGATAGTTGCTTTAGACGGCTCGGAAAAGGTAAATTTCTAGGGTTTCGGCATAAATGCACTTTTTCTGTTAAGCTGAACTCCACTTTGTTTTCCATTCCTTCATGCCGCGGCTCGGTGCTAGGACCCAATTACACATGTCTTTAGCTTCAGGGGAAAAGAAATATGCCTGACAATCAAAGAATTACAGGCACTAATGGAATTCCGCCGCAATGAGAAAATCTTACCTCAGCCCCATTTTGGCCATGCCCAAGCTTTGGGATGGATGTGTGGGCTCACTCTGCACGAGGCTCGATCTCTGGCCCATAACAGAGAGTTAGACATTCCAAGTTTGATTCATTAATTTTCCGACGCCGGTGACAGAGGCGACCTTCTCTGGAGTGGTTTTCATCAACATGCCCTCTCCTTTTGTATATTGGCTCATTTCTTTCTTGCCCCTAGTTTTGGCGGGTCCAGCATTCGGTTGATCAAAGTGGCCCAAGGTTTGAAAGAAGGCAAGAGTTGCATTGGCTTGGTGCTAGGCGAAACTTTGATGGGCTTAGATGCCTTTCATTGGCGGGAGACTACCAGATTTGCGGGGAGCCCACTACTTCTTCACATATTGTTTCCCATCCTTACTCATGTGTGTTTCTCACATCTCTCGGCACTCATGCTCTGCTTTTCTCTCAAAACCCTTTTCTCACTTTTCTCTCAACATACATTTCTCTATTCTTTAATCTTTCTTTTCTTTCATCCCTCCCCAGGTGTGGCTTATGGATAAGCTGAAGGTAGTGGACTCTTGCCCTGAGTACTCAGCTCGAGGCTATTTCTTCCGTTACCGACTAGTGGATTCCCCGAATGAAGGATGGTGGTGCGACTGGATGTACAACAGGTCTGCTGCTGACATAGCTTGGTGCTGCCCCTAGCTTAATCTAACCGAGATGAGTTACAACATGGCTCAGCAGCCTGGTATACAACTGATCGGCCTTACGTACGGTGTGTTTTACTTTCCTTTCTGGTTCAGACGTCAGTTTGGGCATGATCAGACCTGCCCAGAGGAGGAGGTAGAGTACCTAGTTTCATTCCCCATTCGAGGTTCACATTTGGCTAGGTACCTCACTACTTGGAGGACGAGAGAGCTTCTGGCCCCGGCCCCTAGTTTCAGTTGCACCCTTTTTGGCAAGTGTTTGGCTTGGCTCAAGGATGAGGCACAAACCGGGCCTACTTTGGCTTCAGAAACCTCCACAAGCATGAGCGGAAGACGTAGGAGCACCTAACTCATCTATGCCCCTAGTATATTGCTTTGACTTTTCTTTTCAAGTTTTTTCAATGTAATAAAAGTAACCTTGATTTGTATCAGAGAGTTGGAGAACTTTTATGTTGAAATCAATGAAATTAAAGTTGTGAGCACTGAAAATTTTCCTTTTGGTCCAAAAATGGTCTAAGTTGTAAAAGGCAAAATTTGAACAAAATCAACTTTTATTAAAACTTTCTAAAACCATTTTCGAAAAGGATCACCACTTGACATGCACGGAATCAATCCTCAGGATGTACAACTCTGAATCCAAAGATCATAAACTGCCCCTTGATTGAACACCACTGCTCTACATTGTAACCAGCTCTTCTCTTAGAGTAAAGATCACAACTGAACTCTCAGGTAAAGGACATACAAAGATGATTTGATCAGACATCTGGACAGGACAATTGAGTTGGAGGTGTTTATGGCCAAACTTCAGGATGAAGTTGCCTACATATTCTAAAGATGTGAATTAGGCCTTACGTACTTCAGTTCAGGTTCACTTGAGTATTAACTCTCTCATTTTGCGCTTTAACTTTTCCAAGGCCGCCCTTTAGGGATTTCAACCTTGCGAGCTCAGTTTTTCTTTATTTCCAATTTTTCATGCTCTAACTTTTGCCTAGGTCGCTCTTCCAGGTTTTCGGCCTAGTGAGCCTCTCAAGGATAGTATTTCTTCAACTTGTCTATGTTGATCGGTTGGGAAAATTCTAGGCCATTTAGGTCCATGAGAATAACAGCTGCACCCAACCAGATAGTTTTAATGATGTAAGGACCAGTCCAATTGGGTCTGAACTTGCCCCTAGGGTCATGGATTAGAGCTCGGTTGTCTTTCAGCACCATATCTCTCTCTTTGAGATTCCAGGACTTAACTTTCTTGTTAAAAGCCCTAGCAATTCTGCGTTGATAGCCCTGAACGTGATACAATGCTTTTAGCTTTCTTTCATTGAACAACATCTACTCCTCAAACCTGCTCTGTTGCCAGTCCACCTCTACTATCTGACACTCAGCCATAACCCGCAATGACGGAACCTCTATTTCAATTGGCAGAATAGCTTCCATCCCATAGACGAGAGAATAAGGAGTTGCCCCTGTAGACGTGCGGATTGAAGTTCTATGGCCCCAGAGTGCAAATGGCAATTTATCTGGCCAGTCCCTGTAAAATATTCTGCAAAATATTCTTGATGTTCTTGTTGGCAGCTTCAACAGCTCCGTTGGTTTGCGGCCGGTATGTAGATAACTTATGAAAAGCCACATTGTATTTCTCTAACAAGTCTATCACTTCCTTCTTGAAGTGGGAGCCATTATCTAAAATGATCTCGTTTGGGACTTCGTATTGGCAAATGATATTGTTACTGATGAACTTAGCCACATGCGCTGCTTTCAACACTACATAAGACTGAGCTTCCACCCACTTTGTGAAATAATCAATTGCCACCAGAATGTATTCATGCCCATTCGACCTTTTTGGTATGACTACGCTGATGACGTCGATTCCTCAGACTAAGAAAGGCTATGGCGAAGTGATGTTGTACAGTTTTGACGGCGAGATGTTCATGCGATTTGCATGAATTTGGCATTTGTGGCATCACTGAACAAAACCAATACAATCCTCCTCCATGGTGGACCAGTAGTAACCTTGCCTGAGAATCTTCTGGGCCAACATTACTCCGTTTATGTGCGCTCCGCACTCCCCTCCATGGATGGCCTCCATCAGGCGTTTTGATTCCTCTTTTTCAACACACAACTTGTGCATTCCTAGATGACCCCTTTTGTACAGTTTACCTCCGCAGATGATAAATTGGACGGTTATTTACTGTATTTCTCTTTTGTCCTTGGCATTTGCCCCTGATGGATAAATCTCCTTTTCCAAGAAGTTCCAAATATCGTAGTACCAAGGGTTCTTGTCTTGTGCTTCATCTATTGTGGCGATAGTTTCATAGGCCCACGTGTACTTCTACTCAATGATAATCGAATGCATCCGGACTCCAAGCGGGATGTCTATCATAGAAGATAGAGTTGATAAAGCATCAGCGAACCTGTTGTTCTCTCTCAGTAGATGCGTGAAAGTCAACTTTTCAAACCTAAGAATCAGAACGTCCAGGGTCTGGTGATAAATCTTCATCTTTTCTTCTTTAACTTTCCAATCTCTATTTTCTTGAGAAACAACTAGGTTTAAGTCCCCGATAGCATCCAACCTTTTTGCCCCTAGTTCTAGGGCAGCTTCTAAACCAGCAATACACGCCTCATATTCTGCTTCGTATTGGACACCTTGCATCGGAGTTTGAAGGCTAAAGGTATATGGGAGTCATCGGGTGCTATCAGCAATACACCTATCCCAAAACCACATTGATTGGACGCTCTGTGAAAGTACATTGTCTAAGTCTCCTCCTCGATTCATAGAATGGCTTACTGGGTGATCTGCCAGGAATTTTGCTATAGCTCTCCCATTGATCGACTAGTGGGTAACATACTTGAGATCAAATTCGAAGAGGAGAAGCAACCAACGGGCCAACCTACTCGTAAGCGCTGGCTACTCAAAGAGATATTTGATGGGATCTAATCTCGAAACCAAAATTATAGAGTGAGCTAACAAGTAATGCCTCAACTTCTTGGTAGCACATACCAGCGCTAGGCAAGCTTTCTCTAACGGGTCTTATAATCCAGCATCTTCTTGCTCAAATAGTAGATGGCTTTCTCCACCCTATCCTCAGATTCCTGAGCAAGCATTCATCCCATTGTGGTGTCTGTGACTGACAGATATAGAATCAAAGGCTTCCCCGGCTCTGGCAGTGACATCATAGGTGGATTCTGAAGGTACTGCTTAATCTGCTCAAAGGCGAATTGACATCGATCATCCCATCAGAATTTCTTTCCTTTCTTCAGGAGACCAAATAGTGGCTCATAAGTCAATGTTAATTTAGAAATAAACCATCTTACGAATTGCACTTTACCCAGAAAGGCTCACACCTCCTTTTCAGTCCTTGGTGGTGGCATTTCTAGGATGGCCTTAATTTTGGAAGGATCTACTTTGATGCTTCTCTGTGTGATCAAGAATCCCAGCATTTTTCCTGCTGTTACGCCGAAAGTACATTTTTGCAGATTCAGCCTCAATCTGTATTCTTTGATCCGTTGAAAGAATTTCATCAAGGCGGTGTAGTGGCCCTCTCTTTCTTTGGACTTGACAATCATGTCGTCCACGTACACCTCGACCTCTTTATGGATCATATCATGTAGAATGGTGGTTGCAGCCCGTTGATAGGTAGCCTCGGCATTCTTCAGCCCAAACAGCATAACCCGATAGCAGTAGGTACCCCACAGCGTAGTAAATGCAATTTTCTCTGTATTCTCAGGCGCCATCAGAATCTGGTTACACTCGAAAAACTCGTCTATGAAGGATAGCAATGCATGACCCGCTGTGAAGTCCACTAACTCATTGATGTGCGGCAGAGGAAAGTCGCCCTTCAGATTGGCTCTATTTAAATCTCTGAAGTCCACACACACCCAGATTCTACCATCATTTTTCGGCACTGGGATGATGTTGGCCAACCAAGTCAGATATTCAGATACTAACAAGAAACCTGCCTCGATCTGCTTGGTGACCTATTCTTTAATCTTCAATGCCCAATTCAGACGGATTCTTCGCAACTTCTGCTTGATAGGTCGGGCTCCGAGGTCAAGAGGGATCCGGTGTTGTACAAGCTCAGGATCAATTCCAGGCATGTCTTCATAGGACCATGTTAAAATAACTTCGAAATCTTTTAATAAAGTGACTAAGCACTCTAGACCTATCGCGAATCCTTCTCAGTACCCACATTAATAGCAATGATTTCATCGGCGTAGGGTTTTGCAAACCTCTCCTCCTCTTGATTAATCAAGTCTTCCAAAATCATAAGAATTCCTTCCTCTTCGTTTTCATTCTGAAAATCTTGGTCAATATAATACACAAGCGGCACAGAGAAATACTCAGAATCAGCAGCATTCTCATTCACAAGATCCAACTCATCCAGTTCTTCGGTTACAACTGACTCAAAAGAAAAAGAAAAAGAGGACCTGGACAAGACCTTGGCATCCGGGTTATCATCCCCAGGAATACCAGACTCGAACTCAAAAGAACCGGAATCTGATTCTGACTCCACAGACTTTGTGGAATCAGATTATGGCTCATTACCCGACTCAGAACTAGATAGGTAGCCCTCCTCCAGCTGCCAGACAAGAGATGGTGCTTTAGATGCATCCAAAATGCTGTTGGATGGGTTTACACCCGGTTGGTCCCCAATCATGGAGATGGTAAGGTTATCCCCCAAGCTCTCTAAGTCGGCCAGAGGATCTATAAGGAAACATGCCAGCGTTGCCCCTACTCCAAGCTCGTTGTTGTCCAAGTCACTTTCCATACTCTTTTCTGCTTCAGCAGTGGGCTAGACCTTTTTCCCAGCATCACTTTCTTGTAACTGGAGGTCAAAGAAGATTTCGAAGCCAGGGACACGCTGGTTAGCAGAATTCATCTAGGGCTCGAGAAAGCCGCAAAATGGGAAATCTTCACCCTCCCGAACAAAGTGACCATTTAGGGTTCCCCGGATTGACCTATGAACGAGCTCATTGTGTTTTCCAGCCTGCTTGGCTTTGGCTCTGGCTCTGCCTGCCATCTCTTCCCTTTTCCTGACCTAATCTTCTTTGATGGGTACATATCCCCGACCAAAGGCATGCTGATTGTGCGGCACGTCGGCCAATGTTGTGACACCTTTTTGGCCACTTCTTCCCAGTCCCATTCCCGGCACATGCTGCAACTTGTTCATGACATAGATTGATTAAGCACTGATATACATGCCCTCATCTGCTACCAAGATGGTTTGCACTACCCGGGCCTCAGCTAGCGTAAACCCTGAGAGGAAAACATCCTCCTCACCATAAACGATCTCCAGCACTGGTGTAGTTACCTCTAGCGGGGAATGGATAGACGAATTCCCAAAAACAATCGCCACTCCCTTCCCATGAGAGTATTTCAACATTTGGTGGAGGGTAGAGGAGACTCTTTTCACCAGATGCAACCATGGTCTTCCTAACAGTAAGTTAAAGGTGGCCGGGACATCCAGGACATGGAACTCGACATCCTATTGAGCTGGGCCCACCTGAACTCTGATTTGCGCCGTGTCCATAACCTACCTACTAGTATTGTCATATACCTGGATCACTTGGGTTGTGGGCACGAAATCTACTGGTTTAAGGCCGATGGCATAAGCTGTGCAGAAAGGACAGACGTTGATAGCTAAACCGAAGTCGACTAACACCACTGGTACCCATTTTTCTTTACACTCAACAGATATGTACGGGGGCTTGTTGTGAACTAAGCCTTCTGGCGGTAGTTCTTTATCAGAAAAGGTTAGGGTTGGCCCGGCACCACCTGGGAAGACCAATTCCACAAGCTATTCAGGAGTAGTGTCAATAGACAGTTTGGCTTTGTTCATTACTAATAGTACAGCCTGTCGATGCACCCAGGAGGCCATAAGAAGACCCCAGATTGAAATGTCGACTTAGATTTTCTTTAATTGCTTCAACACTGCCTCTTCCTCCAACTGCCTCTCTTTCTATTTTTCAACCTCTCTATCTTTCCCAGAGGCCTCAGCTTGGTCTAAGTGCGGTGGCTTGAAATGCTGCCCACTTCTTGTCATGTGGTCTATCTCTTCTGTGTACCATGTGTTGTCTGGGAGGCACTGACCCCAGTCCTCGTTAGTGTGAGCTAGAAGTAGGCCGTCATACTTCCACCATACACCTCTGACAACTGACAAACAATTGTCTAGCTCTGTTTGTATCACTTTCACTTCATAAGTTTCCCCCGCAGGGTGTTGGGCCATTACCGCTTTCTGGTTGTCTTCAACCCTCTCTTATGCAAACGGCTTCAACGCAACTTCCTGTTCTGTGTCCACAATACTCACAGCGCCCAATTCCTGAGCTGAAATTTTCACGCTGGTGTTCTTCGGCAGTTTCCCCTTTTCATCAGCCATTCCGGCCACTGTAGTAATTCCTGCTCTCTTTTCTTCTGGTTTTGTTTCAGTTCCTTCCTCCCTATCAGGTTCATCACTTAACCACCCAGAGTTGTCCGTTGATCTATTCAAATCGAACCAGTCAATCTGCACATCCCCTTGATCTTGTTCATCAAAGAACTACAGGTTGTCTAAGTCCTCCTCTAGCTTCGCCAGATCAACCAAAACTTGACTCCGGCCATCCTCTCTAACCACATTGACCTCCACTATAGTTGGCAATACCACTTCTAGCTTAACTTGATCAATCGGCACAATGTAGAAGCTTGGATCATACTCTCCCTCAGACAAGTCCTCAGAGCACTCAGGTAGCAGATTCGGACTCTCCTCTAAGGCCAGCCTCTCTTTTACGCCAATTGTTACCACCACAGGCTTAGGTTGTAATGGGGATGTGTCCATCATGCACAAATCTGTGCTTTCAGGAATGAACACCGTCGGTCTGGGTAGGTAGGAAGAGGTATTATATACGCTAGGATCGTAGGGGATGGCCAGTGTATGGATTAGGTTTAGATTTTGAGGTGGAAGAACTTGATTGTGGGTCGAGAGAGGGTTTGTAGTTACATTTGCTTTCTGGGATGGTGCGATCACCTGGTTGTCAATGAGATCTTGAATCTCATGATGCAGCCTAAAGCATTGGTTGGTGTCATGACCGTACTACTGGTGAAACACACAGTACTTTGTTGGGTTATGTTTCGGTGGGAGAGGATCAGGTAATGGGCGACGCTTTAATGGCTTGAGATGCCCTTTTTTGATCAACACCCTTATGCCTTGGGATAAAGGCATGTAGAGTGGGGTGAAGGTCCTCTAGGATCAGGTAGGTTTGTTTGAAGTTTGCGGTGCTGCATTGGCAAAGGGATTTGCGGTCTTGGTTGTGGTGGTGACAACACTCACATTAGACGGCCGTGCAGTTGTGCTTCAACTAGTGGTTGCATTGGAACTGCGCAAAAAAGGCCTCTTGGCCTGCTCTTTCTCATCAGTATCAACCCCTGTTTCATGGCGTCTTCAATCTGAACCCCCATCTCATGGAGCTCAGTGAATGTGAATAAAGGTAGGATGATCATCTTTTGCAACAACTTCCCGTGAAGATAACGGACTACCATCCTTATCTAATCTTTCTTGGAAGGTTGTATGGTAATCATTGAAGCCTTGGCCCTCCACCTTGTCACGAATTCTAAAAAGCCCTCTTTTGGCTCCTGGCGCGTTACCTCGAGATCACAAGTTGTGACCTCGATTTGCATGTTATACGAGTACTGTGCAACGAAGGCCTCAGCCATTTCCGTCCAACTCTGTTTCATAGAATGCTATAGCTTTGCATACCATACAGCCGCAATTCCCGACATAGTCCGGCCAAAAAGTGAGAGCTTCTGTAGTCTCGTCAGGCCCATCGGCTGCAGGATGTCTGAAAACAGTCGAAGATGAACCATGGGGTCTCTAGAGACATCGAACCGATCTGGCAATGTCACTTCAGAATCAGTATACCTGTCTTCTATGTCGGGGATAAAGTTAACACCCTGTGCCCTCTTGAGGAGTTTCTCTAGTTTGTTGACCTTGAGCACAGTCGGGTCAACCTCAAACTCAAATGGAGCCCCGGTCTGATACACAGGTGCTTTGAAGACTTGTGGTGGGATTGGCTCTGTCAGATTGCCCTGATTCTCAACATGGGTAGTGGCTCCGGGTGCTGGGATACCTGTTGGAGGTGCATGAGATGCAGATGTTGTTGCCAGCTATGGCTGTTGTTGTTGTAGCCTGTTTATTACATCAGCTTGATGTGTTGTGACCTCGGCTTGACAAGCAGCATCTTGCTGCATGGTTTCAACTGTTTGCTGAAGGTGGTGGATTAGATCCTCCATGCTAACTGGGGGATATTGTGTCATTGAAATGGGCGAGTGATCTCATACTAGACTGGATGTAGAAGACTGAACTTGAGTAGATGCAGGTGACTGCTATAGAAATTGGATTGGTGAACTTTGCCTTACCCTCCTCCATCTAGTAACCAAGGGGAGTGAAGTAAACACTGGCTGTCCCCTAACAAGATGTTCGGCTCTGTAAAGCCTTCTGACATGGGTCCAGAGCGCTTGGGAGATATCCAAACTGTCCGAAGCTATGGTGTTATGCTACCTAGCAAAAGAAATAAAGAAAAAAGAAAGCAGTAATCAGAAACCGCACAGCACCTTAGCTCAGATGTTAATAACACACAAATGTAATCAAAGTTGATAGGACTGCACTCAACACTGAATTCTGCCCCCCAAAGCTGATACCCAACTTGCAACTGATACACACGTTCCTGTATAGTTTCACTGTAAAGCACATATCTGTTACGTGAGGACCAAAACACCCTTATTAGGGGTTAGGGTTACCTTGTCCTAGTTTTGTCAGGAACTAGGGTTCACTATTCAAACAAAGTAGTTTCACACAATCCTTTATTCGGGTAAGCATCATGTCCTAGTTTGGAACAGTCTCTATGGCTTTCGATATGCAACTAGGCCAAATGGTCAGAAGAGTACCTCAACAAGACTACCTAATATACCTCTCACACCTAACACCAAGAAGTGAAAGGAGGATCAAACAGTACAGTGGTAGTCCAGATCCAAGGGTTGTGTTGGTCAGCCTTTTGGCAAGCTTGTCTGGCAAGCCTCCGGCAAACCGTCCAGGAATAGCAAATGGCAAACACAGTGACTTATACGCACCAATGCAAATGCAATGCAAAGAAACATATAAGTGTAGATAAAATTTTATATCATGAATTTCAAGTCAAGTTCTCTAATTTTCCCAACAAAGTCACCAGAAACTGTGGCTCGACTTTTTCATGCCCCCTTTCGGAAGTTCAAAATAAGCCCTACAGTTCGGACTCCCGCGGTTCTGAATTTAATCTCACAAGTGCAATGTGAAATTGATAAACACCAAAGAGTCCAAATCCGGCAAATCTTTTGGAAAATCGATTTTGAATAAAAAATGCCAAAATTGGACTGCTTTGTCAGATATAGAGTCGCTAGTTAAATATTTTATTTTGGAAAAAATTAGGAAACCCATGACTCGTGCCAAAGGCCATGTGTCTGTCGTCATCAAGATTGTCTCGGCTCAGGAACTTAGGTACAAGAGGGGAAGGTCATGAATATATTTGAGCACACATGCTCGCCCAATCAAAGATCGGCCTCTACTAATCATGATATGGATCTTATGTACATTATATGCTCTTGTTCCGGTTTATTAGGCTAGCATTACTATTGTGATACGCACACACAAGTATAGACTAAATCGCAAGAATTGGAACATATTGATTTCATATTTATTTTGAAAATTGTTTCGAATATGTACCACTTGAAAAGTGAAACATATAAGCATTGCTCAAATCATTCCAATTCAAGCAATAAGCCTTCATCCACAGGTATTCAAGTAGTTATAACACTTAAGCAATTAGCCTCATGACGAGCATGCTAAACATGGTAACAATCACACTCATGCAATATGTTAAAGCAAGTAAAGACTCACCTAGTACTCCAAGCCAAAAGAGAAATGAGTTAGAAAAATGCATGATCCTAACTATATGCAATATGACTAATGCAACGCATGAAATATGTAACTAAATAGGCTCGACTATTAAACATGGCATATGAAACAATTAAATAGCATGCGATTTAAGCATGTATTCAAAGAAGCTTAAGGGATAACAATGCAGTTAGAATGATGAACCGAGCCTTGGTGCATGCAATACAAGTGGATGCAAACATGAAGTATGCTAAACAAAATGTGATGTCCCTAAACTAACCATCATAAGTTGGTAAATAAAAGGGAGAAAGATGTGGGGTTGGAAGATATACACATTATTACAACATTTCGCTCTCACGAAGGAGAGTCCGAATAAACTAAGCTAATTGCCTAACTAATTAAAGCTAAGCTAATTATTAAAAAAATAAATGAAATTAGCTAAATTACTTAACTAATTATTGCAACAAATGAATTAACTAACTAGTTAACTAACAACGAAATTGAATAACTAGCTAACTAACTAATTAAATAATTACAACACAAGTATAATTAAAAGAATTAAGTAAGCTAAACAATAGTGCTAAGCTAACTACTCCGCCTCGGCAAATGAGGGATGTTCATGCGCATGCACGATTTCCACCCCAAAATGCCACTGTTTTGCTTCCGGAGAGCCTCTGTTGCACAAAGAACACATACACTGCTGCCAACTTCTAGAATAACTCTGCTCTGCCAAAGGAACACACTGCTAAATATTTCATCAGTGGGTGGGCGACCGGCCAGTGATATTGCTGCCCAGTTCTTCTTGCTGCAACAGAGGACAAACAGAGCATGCACAGGGTGTTTTTAAGGGTTGTTTGCACAACTCACCTCCCCTTTTCATGAACAAATCAAAGGAGAAGTGAACTTTAGCCACAAACCACCACCTTAAGCAATTTCATTTCATGATGGCTACTGAACCAAAGTGTGTAAATTCAATAAATGCAACAAAATAAGACTCTAAACCTCCTCCCTTTCATGAAAGATCAAGGGAAGTGGTTGACCTTGGAATCTTGAATCATTTCATCACTAAGGAGTATGAAATGGCCCAAGTTTCCATGTGTTCGATTAACGTTCGATTGAACACAATGAAATTATTGTCTTGCACCATTTTAGTCTCAATTTTAATTACTCCATTTTAGTTTACCAACCATCCTTTAATTCATTAAGTCCAATTGTGAGTTTAAGTCCTCTAAATGGAAAGAAGGCTCAAACCAAAAGTTGTCTTAGGCATGAAAGAGACATCATGCCATTGGTAATGAACCCCCAAAGGGATTAAACCATTAAGCATGACATCTCAATCTCATGCTTTAAACAAACAAGTAGTTTGAACCACTTTCAAAGCAAAACAAAAAGCCAAGAAATGAGGGAGGTTGCATAGATTGTTAGCATTGAAAATGAGTGAGAAAAGCATAAACAAATGCTATCAACTCAAACAATATGGTGCTCAAGGCCTAGACCACCAAACTCATGAGGACAATTACACTACAAGCATGCAAAACAAAGCTTAAATGCAACCAATAGCCCAAAACAATGCTAAAACAGGTCTAATACAGTTCTAAAACATGCTGGAATTGAGCTAAAAATAGCTAGATTAACATGCTAAAACATGGCACAAACTAGGCCAGTAAAAAAGACATAAGGAGGGGAGGCTAACCCCTCAAAATATGGACTTCAAAACATGATTTTGGCCACCGAAAAAGCTCGGAAAATCAGTATTTAAAAGCTCAGAAAAATATAGTAAAAGGTTGGGAAACACAAGGGCAAAGGCCTCCAAAACAAGGTACAAAAAGGGGCTATCAACCCCTCAACCTTTAATGGCCCTTAGACCCAAGCTTTTGCCCAAAAATACAGAGCTTTGACAGCTCAAAAACAATGGAACAATAGGAATAATAGCAAAGAAAGCAAGCAAATAAGCAAAGCCTTATACCGTTTGAAGAGAAGACCAATTCTACGCAACAAAACCAAGTAAACACACCCTCTAGAGCTCAAACCAAGCTCAAAAGTACCTCAGCTCAAAGATGGTGAGATTTGGTTAAGGGTGTATAAGCAAAGGTTAAACATTTTGAGGCAAAAGTGTAGGAATTTGCTAGAGAAAGAGGAAAAATTTTGATCTCAGAATTTTTCTAACCTTAAAACATGAGAGAGAGGCCTCCTATATATAGAAAATATGAAATCTCCACAAGGATATCTAGCCCTACACGTGGGGATACATGCATGCATCCGTGCAAACAACGGGCATAGTTGGCATAAAATATCTCCAAAACACACTGGTGGCCGGCCAGCCGGCCATCATTGGTAATCGGCCATCATTGGTGGCTGGCAAGCAACATCAGTGGCCGACATCCCAAAAGTGATGGCCGACAGCCTCTAAAGGTGGCTGGCAAGCACCAGAAGCTACAGGCTTAAAGGACAAAGGCCTGGTCCAAGAATGAGGCAACAAAGGGTATAGGGTTTGAAGGGCTCAAAGCTATAGCATTCCGCTGAGGATTTCGAGCACTTGGAGAGCATATAGAATCATTATCGGGTGTTCATGCAATGGTGTCCAAGTCGTAAGGGCCATCAAAAATGGGGTGTCTACACTGTTAGGGCACCTTGGTTTCCAATCAAGCATGATCCATTGCTTTTCTGTTGCTAGGAATATTATCATGATAGCAGCAAGAAAAGGGGGGGAAAAGAAGAAAAATCTTATTTTTAACCAATTTTTGGAGCTCCGATGGCATGCAAATAAAGGTCGAACAAGGTGTGGTAGAATGAAAATTTGACAATATAGTGAATCCAACAACGTGAAAATGAGGTGAAATGGAGTTACGACGAGAGAGATACAAAGGTTTGGACATGTGAGTTTGAATATGAAAGAGAGAGAGAGAGAGAGAGAGAGAGAGAGAGAGATCTTATTTTGGCCAATTCTTAGAGCTCCGATGACATGTAAAAAGAGGTGGAACAAGGCGTATGAAGGGTGAAATGAAAATTAGGCCATGAGGTGAATCCAGTGATGCAAAAATGAGGCAAAATGGAGTTACGACAAAGGAGATGCAAGGGGTTTGAACATGTGGGTTTGAATCTAAAAGATGGAAGAAGATGAAATGAGACGGAGATGGACACTCCGTTCACATTGAAATATGGATGAAACTCTGGGGTTTAATTTGTCGAAATTGAAACTTTGGGGTTTAAATTGAAAATTACGCGAAAAGTCAATCTTCCCAAATTGCCCCATTATTTCTTTTAGGTTTCTGCTCCATTGTAAATGGATAGTGGCGAAAGTATTTTATGTGAATAAGTAGTTAATAGAAAGTTATAGGATACTACGCTAATCTTTTTTAATTAAGAAAAATACACCAAGCCTTATAAATTTGGCAAAATTAAATTGTGCTTGCTTAATTTTTTTTTTTTTTTAATTCATGCAAGTACTTTATCTCCTTTTCCAACAATCATTCATTATTCGTATTAATGAAAAATAATATTATCTCTTTTATACGAAAGAGTTATGCTAGGGACCCTAAATATTCTACAAAATATTCTACCAAACCTCTCACATTGGTGTGGGACCTATACACATGTGGATTTGTATGAGTCCCACCCTATGTGAGAGGTTTCGTAGATTATGTGGTAGAATATTTGGGATACATAGCATTTCTCGATACTAAAATATATATTTTACCATTGATTCTCTATATTTTGTGACTCAACATGAATATAAGAAAATATTTTATTTATATATGTTTTCATGATTGTAGAAGTCAATGTTGTAGTTTATACTTTTCTTTTAAAATTTTTGTTAGTATACATGTTTGCCTCATCTGTTAGAATTCTAAGTCCGTCTCTGTTTATTATGATTTGGTTATGATTTTTTATAATGTTGGTTATGATTTAGTTATACTTACTACAAGAAATCTAGGCTATTGTGACAAAATTTGGTGACGAAATATTAATTTTGTCGTTTGTTTTAATTTTTCTCAAAAGTATAGGAGACAAAAACAAAATTTCGTCTGCAAAAATGAGGCACCAATTTCATTTGCATTGGCGCGAATTATTTTAGCTCATTGGAGACGAACATTTTTGTCACAACATATTATATTTTTTGTGACGAACGTAATTCGTCACCAATAAATTCCATACCTATTCAACGATGTCGTTGGATATTTCCATTTATTAGGCGACAAATATATTTTTTTCTGGAAAGGATAAGTTATGGACGACGAAAATATTTTATCACCCCATCATACAGACAATGTCATTTCATCTTTCTATTAAATAGGCGACAAATATATTTTTGTCTCGGAAGAATAAGTTGTGGGAGACGAAAATATTTTGTCACTAATAAATTCTAATTGATTGCGTAACGAATATATTTTTCGTCTCATAAGGTTAAATTGTGAAAGACAAAAATATTTCATCACCAATAATAAATTCTTTGTTCTAGTGTTTAAGGATACAAAAATATTTTACCACTAATCATTTCTCTTTATTAAAATGACATGGTTTTGTGTTTCGAAGCATTGAAACTGTGACCCAAGAGATACACTCTGACGCTTATCACTCATTTTCATGTACACGGACCTTGAAGTCGTGACCCAAGAAGACACTTTCTACAAACCCTCATTTCTCTCTCGCACTTGAGTCTACTCATCTCTCACAAGTATTGAAGTCGTGACTCAAGAAGACACTCTGTAAACCATTTCTTCTATTTCGCGCTAAAGCCCTCTCTTCTGTCTCACACTTAAGCCCTTCGTGCATGCCAGCATTGAAGCTATTATCTAAAAAGGCACCCTATGCAAACCCACTATTCTTTCTTACAGTGAAGGCCCCTCTTGTACGCAAGCACTTTTTCTCATTGTCTGAACCAACTCTACCCTTTCTGTCTAGAACACCCATTTCAGAAAAATTGAAGGTCAAAACCTCTCTCCACCAAAAAAAAAAAAAAAAAAGACACTTAATGTAGCTATTTTTATTTTTTTTTTGTGAGAAAAAATACAAAGAAACAAATAATAGAAAATTTGTAATTTCAAAATTAACAGAAAATATTACCTTGTTTAGTATGGAGTTTTCAATAATTAATTTTTAAAATTTGGTGATAAAATTTATTTTCGTTTTAGAACGTAACCCAAACATGACCAAATATTACTTTTGTCGTTTTCTTTTAATTCTTCTCAAAACTATAGGAGACGAAAAAAATAAATTCGTCAGAAAAAAAAGAGGCGCCAATTTTTTTTTCTTGTTGGCGTCAATTATTTTAGCTCATTGGAGACGAACATTTTTGTCACAAAATTTAAAGTTTTTTGCGACAAAAGGAATTCCTCACCAATAAATTCCAAACTTATTAGATGATGTCATTTCATTTTCTCATTTATTTGGTGACAAATATATTTGTTGTCTGGGAAGGATAAGTTATGGGAGACGAAAATATTTCGTCACCAATAAACTCTTCATGCTCGTTTTATCTTTCTGTTAATTAGGCGACAAATATATTTTTGTCTCAAAAGGATATGTTTTGGGAGACGAAAATATTTTGTCACTAATAAATTCTCCATGTGTCGTGTTGCATTTTGATTGATTGCGCGACGAATATATTTTCGTCTTATAAGGTTAAGTTGAAGGAGACGAAAATATTTCATCGCCAATAAATTCTCCATCCCCACACAATGTTGTTTTTGTATTTTTGTTGATTAGGCAACGAACATATGAGTTTGAGACGAAAATATTTTATCACTAATTATTTCTCTTTATTAAAATGTCGTCAGAAACTAAGAGACACTCTCACCTTAATCACTTACTTTCACACACACTAAAGTCGTGACCCGAAAAGACACCCTCCACAAACCCTCATTTCTCTCTCGCACTTGAGTCTCCTCTCTCACAAGTATTGAAGCTGTGACTTGAGAAAACAATCTCTATAAACCAACTCTTCTATTTCGCACTGAAGCTCCTCTATTCTCTCTCACATTTAAGCCGTTTGTGCATGCAAACATTATTATCCAAGAAGGCATTTTGTGCAAAGCTACTATTCTTTCTCACAGTAAACCCCTCTTCACAAAAAGAAAAAAAATAATAATTAAACAAGGAAACAAAATACAAGAAATCTAGGCTATTGTGACAAAATTTGGTGGCAAAATTTTTTTTTGTCTTAAAATTTAACCCAAAGATGAAAAAATATTAATTTCGTCGTTTGTTTTAATTTTTTTCAAACGTATAGGAGACGAAAAAAAATTTCGTCTGTAAAATTCAGGCACCAATTTCATTTGCATTGGCACGAATTATTTTAGCTCATTGGAGACGAACATTTTTGTCACAAAATATATATATTTTTTGCAACGAACGTAATTCGTCACCAATAAATTCCCTACCTATTAAACAATGTTGTTGCATATTTCTATTTATTAGGCGACAAATATATTTTTGTCTAGGAATGATAAGTTATGGAAGACAAAAATATTTCGTCACCAATAAACACTCCATCATGCAAACGATGCCGTTTCATCTTTCTATTAAATGGGCGACAAATATATTTTTGTCTTGGAAGAATAAGTTGTGGGAGACAAAAATATTTTGTCACTAATAAATTCTGATTGATTGCGCGACTAATATATTTTTCGTCTTATAAGGTTATGTTGTGGAAGACAAAAATATTTCGTCACCAATAATAAATTCTCTGTTCTTGTATTTAAGGAGACAAAAATATTTTATCACTAATTATTTCTCTTTATTAAAATGATATAGCAATCTCGGTTTTACCCCAACCTTTGTTGTGTTCCGAACTCGGATTCAGTGATTGTATGTTGTTGTCTATGTCTTGTTTCCTCCCTTTGATTCTGTGAATTTGAGTTTTGGGACTCGTTGGGCTCGTTGGGCGAGTTTGGAACAGGTTGGTTGTCTATTGGTGCAAATGGTTGTTGCCCAGATTTTGGCCTCTTCGCTCGAGCGAGGCTTCTTGCACTCGAGCGAGCCTTGTATAGTTTGCTTCTTCGCTCGAGTGAGACTTCTTGCGCTCAAGCGAGAAATGAGGGTCTTCAGGTTTTCTCCCAAACGCAGCTTTTCTGGAAAGGTGAAAGTGCGTCGCTCGAGCGAGGCTTCTTGCACTCGAGCGAGCCTTGTGAAATTGTTTATTAGCTCGAGCGAGACTTCTTGCGCTCGAGCGTTCGTCTACGTTTGTGGCAGACCTGAAGCTTGGCATTGTGCTCTCGAGCGACGTTTCTTGCACTCGAGCGAGGTCACTTGTTGTGTCTGGTCGCTCGAGCGACAGCTCCTTCGCTCGAGCGAAGACCCCGTATATCAGTTCGCAGCAGCGTGAATTTATATCACTTTTTGACCTCTTTTTCACCCCAAACCCTAATTCGGCTGTCTCTCTCTCTCTAGAACACACACACACTCTCTCTCTACAAATACTCCATGATCTTGGGTCTCTCTACCCTACTCCTTTTGTAAAAAAAGATAGAGTATCGCGTGGGCTCCCTTTTGATCCGAAAAAGTTCAAGTTTGGGGCATCTCCAAGTTTCTCCTTCTTCCTCTTTGAGTTTCTCCATTTGAGGTAGGGATAATCTACTCTTTAATATGAGTTTTAACCTTGATATTTGTCATTTTGTATAAATGGTGGAATTTGAGAAAGATTTGGGTGAAGTTAGGGTTTGGGTGTTGATTTTTGAAAAAGAGGTTTCCATATTTGGTACCATAAGTGTATGAAAGGTCTTCAACATGGTATAACTTGGGTATAATTGATGAAATTTGGTCTTGGTTATAATATTTGGAAAGGGGGGAGATTGCTCTAATTTGAATTAAATAAATGATTTTGTATAAATAATGAAATTGGAGGAAAATGTGATTAAATGGTGTAGTTGGATTGATAAATCACTCACCTATGGAAAATTTGATAAATTATTTGTCGATAGATTCATTTATCTGTCCAGAAATATCTGTTTTGGGCTATCGGTGGAGGATAGCCATGATTGTTGTAGAAAACTACATGAGGATTAGGAAGATCGAAACTAATCAATTGAATTATGTCATTGAATATGGCGGTTTGATTAAACCATTGAATGTGTGTTTTGATTAGTCATTGTATATGAAAAAGTGTTTAACTACATTGTATATGTATTATTATTTAGGAGGAGATAGGGGATGGACTCCATTGATAATTAAGTTAGCCGGAGTGTCCAGGGTGAAAGTCTCGAAATCTTGTATATTTATGGGTGTCGGTTCCCTCGGATGTGGTTCCGTAAAATGGCAAGAAATAGAAGTGTTGGATTGATGAATGTATTAAATTGTGAACCATTGAGTTATAGTCTCGTATTGGTTGCTTTGATCATAATGAATTTGGCTAATTGATTTCGAGGAAATGATTTGAAATATTGGTTATCTATATTGAATGATCTTGAAAAGAATATGTGTTGATTACGAATGTTACCCATTTATCTGATGCTTAAATTTTAGTTAATTCTCATATATGGTTTAGCATATCTCTACTGGGCTTTGGCTCACTGTAGACACCCCATTTTTGACCGTCTTCAAGACTTGGACATTATCATTTGAACACTCGATTATCATCTATGTTCGTGTTCGTTTTGAGTTCCTGGAGGTCTCGGCCGCGCGCCTTGCCTCAAGATCTCTCAACTTGTCTGTTTTGTGCTTGGTTGTGGATCAAGCACTTGTGTTTTTGCTTCTAAGGGAAGAGGGTGGCTTGTTGGCCATCCCCTCAACCCATCGGCCAAGGCATGAACCCATCGGCCTTGTTTTCTTGACATCGGCCAAAAGTTTTGGCGATCGGCACTCTTTTTAGTCGATCGGCCCTTGTGTTGGTCAATCGGCCTTGTTTTCTGGCTGAGCCCTGTTCATTTGCTTTATGTAGATATTTTATGTCAACTATCACAGCTGGCATGCACAATTCACATCATCCATACACGTTTAAACCTTGTTTTAGCTTGCTTAGGAAGCTTTGGAATTGGAATTCTATAAGAAGGGAGCTCCTCCTTCCTTCTCAGGGGTTCTGAAAATCTGAGATAGGAGTGATATATATCTCTATATCTCCCTCTCTCTATATTTGTGTGTGTATTTGTGCTCTAAAGTGTATTTTTGTTCACACTTTTGCACTAGAGCACCTAGTAGAACACCATCCTTGGTTGCTGAGGTACTAGGGAGTTGGTGTTAGAGTTCTTGAGGTGGTTTAAGCCTGGAAAACCTGCTGCAGCTTTGTTCTTGAGGGTGTTCTTCAAGGGTGAGCAAACTTGCTTTTAAACCCCCATTCTTGTTTTAGCCTTTAGACCTACTTGCTTATTGTTTTAAGCTTGACTCTAAACTACAATAAGTTCTGATTTTTGGTGCTTTATATCTTTGTTTAAGGTCACTTTTTGGTCGGGGGTCATCTCCTCCCTCCAAGGCCTTGTTAGGCCTTGTTTTAGGCCATCCCTTTTGGCCCTTGTTTTAGGTTTTGCTTGACCTTTCTACCACTGAAATCCAGAGGATTTTCAGTGGTGGAAAGGTGGTTTTGGAGTCTTAAATAGGAGAGGGTCATCCCCTCTCCTTGTTGTCTTGTATACTAGTATAAATCGCTTATATTGGTAGCATGTTCGCTTAGCTTGTTTTAGTTTCATCTCACTATGTATTAGGCTTTGTTTTACCATGAGACAACACTGTTTTTGCTTGGTTTTGTCACTCCATGCATGCCTAATACACTTGTAGTGTAAATCACACAAACTAGTCATATATGCTTCATGTTTGAGCATGTCTTTCTAGCTTATGTTGACTCCATTTCAGTGGGTTTTTGGTGTTGTTTTAGCATGCCATGACTCTATTTTGGGTGGGTTTAGTTGGCTCTTACATGCTTCATGTACTTGTCTTCCAATCCTCTCATTTGCCTTAACATGCATCATGCCTTAACATGTCATTCTAGCATGCTTTTGGCTTAACTTCAAGAAGCTTTTATCCATGTTTTAGCATGCTCTAGCTCTAATTTAGGTTGTTTTAGTCATGCATGACTTGCTTTGTATAGCCCTAAGGCATCCTAGCTTGTTAGCTTCAAGTGTCCAAGTCTCTAGTATGCATTACTTGGCTCATTTCAATGATTTGACATCATTCGTTATGTTATTTCAGTCCATGTTTCATGCTCATATACTTGCAATTACCACTCCTTTAATGCTTTAAAGAGTTGATGTTTTATGCCTCATGAATTGACCATTGTGTATGCCTCCATGCTTAGGTCTTTGGGATGCCATCTAAGTGGATTTTTGGGCTTATTTTGATATGCCATAACTCTGATTTTATTGGTTTAAGTCATGCCATGTTTGGTTATAATAGGTGTAGTATAACACCCCTTTGTAGCCTTGCATACCTCATGCCTTTTGGAGTTGTATTCTAGCTTGTGTTGGCTAGTTTCGAGCATGTCATTGGTCTTGTATTGACCTGCCTTAGGACTGTTTTGAGTGCCCTTGGCCCTTTGGGGCTTGCCTTGCATGGCCATGGTTTGAATCCTTTGGCTAGCCTTAAGTTTTAGGCCTTCTTGCATGATTTGCTTGCTTTGATTGCTCAATTTGGCACCTTTCCATGCATGATTTCAGAGCTTACCATGTTTGCCACATGTCCGTATTTGTCCCCTTTCAAGTGTTCTTGAAAGTTGCCTTCCTATGCCTAGGTGTTAGGCCATCACATGTGCATGTTTGTATGTGCTTTTGTCTATCATTTTTTAGCATTTTGGCCACTGATTTGGGCACATTTAAGAGTTGTCCACTTTATTTTAAGTCCATCTTTGCATGTTGTTGCATGCTTGTCTTGCATATTGTTGCATGCTTGCTTCATTTTGCATGTTGTTGCATGCCTTGCATGTTTACATGTTTAGGTTGTATGCCTATTGCATATTAGATGCATTGCATGATCTTGTTGCATGCTTGAGTTGTTCGCATCATGCTTGCATGTTTGCATTGCATTATGTGTGCATCCCTTGCCTCTAGATCAAGCATGATAAAAGTTGGGGCCCCTTATGTGTTTTGTGCATTTCATTTGAAATTGAATTGCGCACTAGGCTCCTTTGGTCATCATGCATTGGAATGCGTGATTGGTGGCCCGAGGGTCGAGAGCTACACACCTTTGAGTCTCAAACATGATAAGGGATGTAGCTACAAACATTGTCTTGTAAATGTATTGCCATGCTCTGTTTGTCCTCTGCTGCAGCAAAAGAGCATTTTACAGGAAAAGATGGCCGGTCGGCTATCTTCAGTGCCGATCGGCTACAGGTGTTTGGCCGATGGCTTCATATGTGGTCGATGACCCCTATTTCTTGGCCGATGGCCTCCCATAGTGCCCATGGGGTGAATCATAAGTGTGTTGGGAATTTTCACACTTTGCAGAGGTACAAAGCAGTGCAAACAGAGGCAATATGAGGCATGGCAACGGATTTCCGAGCGAAGCCGACCAAGCATGCATTTGTCTCTCTTCTCGAGGCCTCTTTACTATTTTTCATAGCTTAATTAATTTGTTAATTATTTAAGTGATGTACTAATTAGTTATAGCTAGTTATTCATTTGATTGTGTAATAATTAATTAGCTTGATAGTTAGTTAATTAGTTAATTTGTATTATTCTTTCGAACCCTCCGTCGAGAGGGCCAATTGTTGTAATAAGCATGCGTGTGTGTGATGCATGTCTTCCAACCCCACTTCTTTCTCCCTTTTACTTAACCGCTTATGATGGTTAGTTTTAGGGCATATTTCATTTAGCATACCTTATGCTCGCATGTTTTTCATCCATCCATCTATATTGCATGCACTAGGCTCGGCGCATCATACTAACTGCATTGTATTTCAATTCCTACTTGAATACATGTATCGAAGTATTGCATCTCACAGGCCATTTTAGAATAGCTGAGCCTATTTCTAGTTGCATTTTGCACGTGTTGTATTAGCCATCTTAACATGAGCTAGGATCATGCATTTGATTACTAACTAGTTTTTGTTTTGGCTCGGAGTACACTATGAGTGTTTGTACTTTAGCATCTTGCATGTGTGTAAGTGTTACCATGACAGCATGCTTGCCATGAGGCTAATTGCTTATGTGATATAACTGCCTGAATGCCTGTGGGTGAAGGTTGGATTACTTGAATTGGAACGATTCATTGAAATCCATGTTTTAGCCTACTTGCGAGTAGCAAAACTTCAAAACATTTCCAAACAAACGGATATGCAATGCTTTATTCCAAATTAGGCGATCTAGTCTATACTTATGTGTTGTGCGCATCACATAGTAATTCTAGCTAATTAACCAGAATAAGAACGCATGTGTTTTCAAAAAAAAGATATCATACTTAGTACAAGCCGATCTTTGATCGGGCGAGCGGAGGTGCTCATTGCATGACCTTCCCCAATCGTACCCAAGTTCCCGAGCCGAGGCAACTTTGGTGATGACGGACACGTGGCCTTAGGCAACGAGTCAGGGTTTCCTAAATTTCTCCAAAAACAAAATATTTAGGTGGCGACTCTATATCTGGCAAAGCAGTTCATGTTTGGCACTTCTTTACAAAAGTCAGTTTTCCAAAAACGATTTGCCAGATTTGGACTCTTTGGTGATTTATCGGTCTTGCATTGCACTTTCCGAGACTAGATTCAAAACCGTGACATTTGAGTCCGAACTGTAGTATGCTAGAGAGCAAACGAGATTTCGCGCCTTCACAAAGCGCGGAGCCTCGGGAGTCCTCCAGGCGGTCTACAGTTTCTGGCAACTCTGCTAGGGATTTAGAGAACTTGACTCGAACTCATGATATCTTGTTTTGATTACACTTATGTGTTTCTTTGCATTGCATGTGCATTGGTGCGCCTAGGACATCGTGTTTGCCGTATGCTTTTCCTGAACGGTTTGCCGGAGGCTTGTTTTGAGAAGCGTGCCATAAGGCTGACCGGTTGCGGGCTCTATCACGACGGGAACACAAACCTCGGTTTTTACCGGGGCACCCTTTTTGACCATTCGACCTAGTGCATATCGGAATCCATAGTGACTATTCCAAACTAGGACAGGTTGCTTACCCGATTGTAGGTTGTTTGAAAACCACTGTGTGTGTAGTAAAACCTTAGCTCCTGACAAAATAGGATAGGGAAACCCTACCCCAACATAGGGGTGTTTTGGCTCTCACTTACTTGCTAAGTGCTTTTAGAGTGTGTCTCTACAGGAATGCATGTATCAGTTGCAAGCCCGAGTATCGGCCTGAGGGTATCATTTACAGGCATAATTTTGGGCAGAATTCAGTAGAGAGTGCAGTCATTCAGCTATACTCGTATCTGTTCCAGTGAAATTGGGCTGAGATGCTGCCTGTTTTCTTTTTTGCTAAGTGGTCTTGGAACCGTAGCTTCAGAAGGCTCCAATATCCCCCAAGGTTCATTAGATTTGCGCTGATAGACTTTGTTAGGTCAGAGATTCAGTTCAAAAGCAGCCGGTATTTTCCTTCGCTGAGGCAAAGCAGAGAAAGGCCAGTCAAGGCTCACCGGTTCATCTGATCCGTTAGTCGCCAGTGACATCACCTCTGTTCAGTTCAGCAGACTCGTGATGACGCAAAATTCAGAAGAAATTGTGGTCATGGCAGCAGCGTTAAACTAGGGAATCGCCATGCAAGTTAAGACCGATGTTGAAATGCAACACCCGCCCAGGTCACCTGCCGCACATCCAATCTGGGAACCCCAAGTATTTCAAACCCGTGAGCCCACCACTTTTGAGCTGATGGGAATGATCGGGGATCTTCAGAGATCTGTGGCTGATCTAGCCTTCGGAATGTCGGCCCCGCCATCAATCATATCACATGCTGGGAACTTCATGCCGAAGGAGCCCCCGCTATTAGGGCGAATTGTGATTGAACTCAACCAACCCGAAGCCCTCCCAAGTTCCGGCTATGACATGTTGACAACAACATGGCTTCGCACTGATATAGCAACTCAAACCTTCGATCAAGCTGAGGTGAGTGGTAAGAACAAGATGGAGGTGGACACTGACCCCTATAAACAACTTCTGTAGGCTGTTGAGGCTTTGAAAGCCGGGGGACTGAACAAACAGCAAGTGCTTGCAGTTGCTGCAAAAACTGTGGATGACACTTTTGTTACTCAGAACAAGGGCAGCTCAAGCCAAGGGGAAAATTGGGAGAAGGGCCGTCATACCAGAACCATTCCTTCCAACCCTAATTCTACACTCGGGAAAGATCAGCAGACCAAGCCAGTACCTGTCGACCCTTTTTCTAGTGCACCCAGCAAAAATCCACAAACCTCGAAGTATCTACCCCAAGGGCGCAGGGTCTTCCATGACCTCTACATGCCTTTGTCCAAGGCTCTTCAAATCCTTGCTGAAAAGGGGCATCTCAAACCCCTCGAGCCTCAGCCTCTCCCTAGTCGTTTTCCACCTAGTCATGACCTTACCTAGTACTGTGCGTACCATCAACAAACTGGTCATAATACTGATAATTGCTTCCGCCTTCGCCACAAAGTACAGGATTTGTTTGACAATGGGGTCGTCCTCCCACCAAGCTCAGCAAAGTCTATCGTCACTGGATCAGTGAACCTGGAGGATAATGTGATGTGATCAGGGGATGAACCACCTACGGGCGGTGCTCAGTTTACTCCAGATGTGGCGTATGGCACGCACTGTTTTGAGCATTTGCAAATGCTGGTTTTTGTACTTTCTGACTTGGGTATTGAGTCAGTTCTGTTGTGTTGCTTTGAGTCTGTCTCTTTGTTTTGAGTCAGTCTTTTTGTTTGGGATCTGTCTTGTTGTATTGAGTCAGCCCTGTTGTATAGGAGTCGAGTGATTCCGGGGGTGTTATCTCGGATATCACTTGTGTTTGTCTTTTCACTTTCTTTTGAGTCGGTTTCTGCCATGGAGCCAGTTGTGCCAACAGATCTGAATGAAACAGCAGTAATTTTCACACTCTTATGTCTGTTTCTGCCTTGCGCTAGTTGTGCCAGCAGTTTGAATAAAACGGCAGTGCTTTTCACCTGCTTTTCTGCGCCCTTAAATCATTGCATTGACCTAAGTTTTTCAAAACTTTTTCTGAACACTGTGATGAAAACGAAGCGGGAGGAATTCCTCGGGATTTGTAAAATTTGATCATCTGAGAGAAAGAGAGGCATGCTAAGCCCTTAATGAATGAGATCATGTTTTTTAATGTGAGTACTGAGAAGGATCCTGGCTTGATCTAGATTGGTTCTACATTGTCTTCAGCGCGAGCGGCTAGTTGTTTTCTTAAAAGATTTCAAAAAATGTTTTGCATGGTCTTGCGAAGACCTATGCGGAATCACTCTTGAGATTCTACAGCCTGGGATCGATCTCAGCCTCAAGACTCGACCCCTTGCCTTCAAACCTTGAACTTTGATTCAGTGATCAATGGTCAACCGTCAATGTGAGGCCTGTGTGGCCAGATTTGAAGCAGCCCACGAACTAGGGGCAAGAAAATTCAGATCAAGAAAATCAGATGTGATCAAAGGAAGCTTGTGAAGCAGATCAAAAGCACCCCTCGAACTAGGGGCAAAAATGTCAGATGTGCTCGAAGAGCCAAAGACGAAGATCAGCAAGAATACCAAATCCCAGAAAGGAGGAAAAAAGAAAGTTTATTGCTGAAAGACAAATCAAGTTTCTATCCACAACACTAGGGGAAAGTTCAGCCCCCATTGGATGGACTTGTACATCATCGGCGAACGGCAGCCATTCTCCTGGATTCAGATGGCTTTGAGATCCCAAAACCATTTGACATGGACAAAGCTACACTTTTACCCTTGAGAGGCTCACTGGGCCGAAAACCCGAAAGGGCGACCCAGGCAAAAGTTAGAGCAAGAAAAAGAAGAAAATAAAAAGAAATGAAGAAAAAGAAACGAAGAAAAAAAAATGAACAAAGAAAAGAAAAAATGAAAAGAATTGAAAAGAAAAGAAGAACAGAGCTCGCAAGGTTGAAAACCCAGAAGGGTGGCCTTGGCAAAAGTTAGAGCGTAAAAGGAGAGGTTAATACCCGAGTGTACCTTAACCCGGAACTACGTCAGGCTTGATTCCTATGTTTGGGATACGTAGGCAACTTCATTCTGAAGTCCAGCCATAAACACTTCCAAATCGATTGTGTCCATGTAATGGTTTTGATCATCTTGGTCTTCTCTATATCCGAGAGTTCGGTTGTGATCGTCACCATAAGAACTGATTACAATGTACTGCGGTGCTATTCAAACAATGGGCAACTTTCCGTTGCTGTTCAGTGTGCTGCAGTGCTATTCAAACAAGGGGCAACTTTCCGTTGCCGTGCAGTGTCCTTCAGACAAGGGGCAATTTTCCATTATTTTGGATCTGAGGTTGTGCATCTCAAGAGTAAGTTCCGTGCTCGTTGAGCGGTGGCCGTTTGTAAAAACAGTTTTTGAGAATTTTTACTAAAGTTGACTGATTCTCTCGAAAATTGTTTCATTATTTCCCAAAACTGGACCATTTCTTGGACCCAAAAAAGGGAAAATTTTCAGTGCTCACAATCTAACTTGCATGATTTTGAATCAGAAAAGTGAACAAGTATGCTAATCTAACTCTTATTTTGGTCAAAATTGTTTTAGTAAAAAGCTCAAAAACAAAAAAATGGTCAAAATGATGAACTAGGGGCACAGTTGAGTCAGGTGTTCTGTCTTTTCCCCATTGTCAACACGCCTGCCAGAAAGGGCACTCTACCTGCCAGAAAGGGCACTCTACCTGCCAGAAAAGGGCACAACTGAAGCTAACAGCAAAATGCCGAAAGCTATCTCACCCTCCGAGCAACGAGGTATCAAGCCAAGTGCGAAGCACGAATTGGAATGGATCAAGATATTCCACTCCCTCATTTGGACGGATTTGAGCACGTCCAAACTCCCCAGCAGAGCATCGTCAACCGATGTCAGCTGCAAATTTGCTATACACCCAATTGTAGCACAACCTCTCTGTGGGAAAGTTCATTGTTGTGAGCAGAAGAATGAGAATCTAGCAGAATGCTAGGGGGGCAAGAACCCGCAACTTCCTGTTTATCCATCAGCCACCCAGGGGTATCCATCAACCACCCAGGGGAGGGATAAAAAAATTAGAGAGATTGAAGAATAGAGAGATGTGCGTTGAGAGAAAAAGTGAGAAAAGGGCTTTTTCAGAAAAATAGAGCCTGAGGGCCGAGTGATGTGATAATCATAAATGAGAAAAGAGTGGGAAACACTACCCGGAGAAACTGGTTTCTCATGATCTGAGAGATCTCCCGTCTTTGGAACACGTTTGTGTGTCGTGTCTTTTGTTTTGTTTGTCTCGATTCTTGTTTTAAGCCGTTCCGAGTGTTTCTCGATATGTTTAGGTTGTTTACCTTTTGTTTTCCGTTGTTGAGTCATTTTTTTGATGTGATCAGTGGTAGGCTCAATACCCGGCTAAGAACTCATTTCTTAAATTTCAAAATGATTTGTTTTGTGCTCAGAGTGCTGTGCCATTCTCTACATTTGTGCAAAACAGGATTTGTTCTTTCGTAAAACCGCACGGTTCAACCCGGGTCATGTTAGAACAGTAGAACCAGGACCTATCTGAAGCTATATAGGTTCCAGACCGCAAAACAAAAGAAGAGAGGGAAAACTTGGAGCATCCGAGTTTGTTTCAACTTCTTCAAATGCCGTTATTGTATCCAGTACTGTGTTATGAGTTGTGTGTTCAGAGTGAGCAGTATGTTGTATGAGCTGTGTGTTCAGAGTGAGCAGTTTGCTGTATGAGCTGTGTGCCAAATAAACCGAGTACTGTGTTATGAGTTGTGCGTTCAGAGTGAGCAATATGCTGTATGAGCTGTGTGCCGAATGAACCGAGTACTGTGTTATGAGCTGTGTGTTTAGAATGAGCAGTGTACTGTATGAGCTGTGTTAATAGAATACTATGTTGACTGCTTCAAAGCCAGAATGAGGATCAGAAGTGCTCCCTTCGAAAACTAGTCCTTGTCAGGGGCATCTTGGCTGTGTTTGCAATGAGTTCCTAGGAGATCAATTACGATGGTGAAAACTAGAGTTCGAATGGCTGTTGCCTAGAATATAAAGGTTTGGAATCTCTGAGACTAAAGTCTGGTTTGAATACCCAGGGGTGTATCCCCGGCTTAAAATCTGTATGGAAGCCCCATAGGTTGAGGTAGCGGGTATGCGCCTCAGTTCTGGATACTGATCCAACCTAGTCTGTCACCCCGTTGAAGAATAGGGAAAGTTGTGAGTATGATCAGGAAGAAAAGCGGCATCCGTGGTTTCCCCAGCAGACGTTGCTCCTTGTCAGCATTTCAGGACCTTTGTATTGTGAGTTGAAGGTAAGCGTTCGAAGAACACATGGGGAGATCTCCGTCAGAGTTGAGCGGTTCACCGCCACTCACCCCATGAGGTGCTTTTTTTTTTTTAAAGCGCCACTTTGTTTGCTTATTGCATTCCCTAAACATCATGTTCTACATTGCTTGTAACATGTATCGTATCATCTCAATTATTGCATTTATTTGCATCTTGTGTTATCTTGTATTGTTTATCCTTTTACGCGGCGCAGCGTTTAGGATCGTTGTCCTCCGGGGCTTTCTCAGGTTGCGTTGTATACACGCCTAGGCGGGCTGTTTCAGACCTCCTCTCACGATTTCAGCGTTGTTTGAGTGTCCCTTTCCTTACACGATTTCAGCGTGTTTGGAATTTTTCTCAGGTTGCGTTGTATACGCGCCTAGGCGGGTTGTTTCGGACCTCCTCTCACAATTTCAGCGTGGTTTGAGTGTCCCTTTCCTTACATGATTTCAGCATGTTTGGAATTTTTTCTCAGGTTGCGTTGTATACGCGCCTGGGCGAGTTATTTCGGACCTCCTCTCACGATTTCAGCGTGGTTCGAGTGTCCCTTTCCTTACACGATTTCAGCATGTTTGGAATTTTTCTCAGGTTGCGTTGTATACGCGCCTGGGCGGGTTCTTTCGGACCTCCTCTCATGATTTCAGCGTGGTTTGAGTGTCCCTTTCCTTACACGATTTCAGCGTGTTTGGAATTTTTCTCAGGTTGCGTTGTATACACGCCTGGGTGGGTTGTTTCGGACCTCCTCTCACGATTTCAGCGTGGTTTGAGTGTCCCTTTCCTTACACGATTTCAGCGTGGTTGGAATTTTTTCTCAGGTTGCGTTGTATACGCGTCTGGGCGGGTTGTTTCGGACCTCCTCTCACGATTTCAGCGTGGTTTGAGTGTCCCTTTCCTTACACGATTTCAGCGTGTTTGGAATTTTTTCTCAGGTTGCGTTGTATACGCGTCTGGGCGGGTTGTTTCGGACCTCCTCTCACGATTTCAGCGTGGTTTTAGTGTCCCTTTCCTTACACGATTTCAGCGTGTTTGGAAATTTTTTCTCAGGTTGCGTTGTATACGCGCCTGGGTGGGTTGTTTCGGACCTCCTCTCATGATTTCAGCGTGGTTTGAATGTCCATTTCGTTACACGATTTCAGCGTGTTTGGAATTTTTTCTCAGGCTGCGTTGTATACGCGCCTCGGTGGGTTGTTTCGGACCTCCTCTCACGATTTCAACGTGGTTTGAGTGTCCTTTTCCTTACACGATTTCAGTGTGTTTGGAATTTTTCTCAGGTTGCGTTGTATACGTGCTTGGGCGGGTTGTTTCGAACCTCCTCTCACGATTTCAGCGTGGTTTGAGTGTCCCTTTCCTTACACGATTTCAGCGTGTTTGGAATTTTTTCTCAGGTTACGTTGCATATGTGCCTGGGCGGGTTGTTTTGGACCTCATCTGACGATTTCAGCGTGGTTTGAGTGTCCCTTTCCTTACACGATTTCAGCGTGTTTGGAATTTATCTCAGGTTGTGTCGTGTACGCGCCTGATTGTTTGTTTTACCTCTTCTCATGATTTCAGTGTGGTTAGAGTTTGCCTCATATGCACCTGTTAGTGCATTGCATTTCATTCGCACTATTTTGCGCACCTCATATGCACCTGTTAGTGCATTGCATTTCATTCGCGCTATTTTGGCACCTCATACGCACCTGTTAGTGCATTGCATTTCATGCACGCTATTTTGTGCATCGCACTATTTTGCGCACCTCATATGCACCTGTTAGTGCATTGCATTTCATTCGCGCTATCTTACGCACCTTACCTGTACTTGTTAGTGCATTGATCGCACTGTCTTGTGCACCTGAATTGTATTGTTATGCATCTCTCGGCTTGCGTTGTCACGCACACTTGGGTTGCATTGTTATGCACACTTCACTCGCGTTGTCACGCACTTCTCACTTGCATTGCTATGCATGTGTCTAACGATATTGTACCTGTTAAGTTTCTTTCTTTTGCAGGCATGATATTGTATGTACGGTTCATTTGAAGTTGGCGCGACTAGACGAACCGGACAGTATTGTATATTCTCCGCGTGAGACGTAGCGAGAATTGTATAATTCTCTTACGTCCTTTTTGCATGTAATGTAGTTTGGTTTTTATTTGCTTGCTTAAAACTGTTGCATGTTATGCTTCATTATAGCTCCCTTTGCATGATCATAAGTTATGTTCGGCACCGTGCATGTCTTTTGCATTTTGCCCCCGCCCTCAGGCACATATCTTGCTATCTTGTATGCTTGTCTAAGTCTTCGGCCATGTCAAAAATGGGTTGTCTCTAGGCTTTGACATTCACTCCCGTCATCTTTATGACTTTTGAGTTCTGTCAAAGAGTGGCAACTGTAGATACCCCATTTTTGATCGTCCTCAAGACTTGGACGTCATCGTTTGAACACTCAATGATCATCCATGTTCGTGTTCATTTTGAGTTCCCGGAGGTCTCAGCCGCGCGCCTTGCCTCAAGATCTCTCAACTTGTCTGTTTTGTGCTTGGTTGTGGACCAAACACTTGTGTTTTTGCTTCTAAGGGAAGAGGGTGGCTTGTTGGGCATCCCCTTAACCCATCGGCCAAGGCATGAACCCATCGGCCTTGTTTTCTTGCCATCGGCCAAAAGTTTTGGCGATCGGCACTCTTTTTAGTCGATCGGCCCTTGTGTTGGTCGATCGGCCTTGTTTTTTGGCCGAGCCCTGTTCATCTACTTTATGCAGATATTTTATGCCAGCTGTCACAGCTGGCATGCACAATTCACATCCTCCATACACGTGTATGGAGGGATTTGAACCTTGTTTTAGCTTGCTTAGGAAGCTTTGGAATTGGAATTCTATAAGAAGGGAGCTCCTCCTCCTTCTCAGGGGTTCCAAAAAATCTGAGATAGGAGTGATATATATCTCTCTCTATATCTCCCTGTCTCTATATTTGTGTGTGTATTTGTGCTCTAAAGTGTATTTTTGTTCACACTTTTGCACTAGAGCACCTAGTAGAACACCATCCTTGGTTGCTGAGGTACTAGGGAGTTGGCGTTAGAGTTCTTGAGGTGGTTTAAGCCTAGAAAACCTGCTGGAGCTTTGTTCTTGAGGGTGTTCTTCAAGGGTGAGCAAACTTGCTTTTAAACCCCCATTCTTGTTTTAGCTTTTAGACCTACTTGCTTATTGTTTTAAGCTTGACTCTAAACTACAATAAGTTCTGATTTTTGGTGCTTTATATCTCTGTTTAAGGTCACTTTTTGGTTGGGGGTCATCTCCTCCCTCCAAGGCCTTGTTAGGCCTTGTTTTAGGCCATCCCTTTTGGCCCTTGTTTTAGGTTTTGCATAACCTTTCTACCACTGAAATCCAGCAGATTTTCAATGGTGGAAAGGTGGTTTTGGAGTCTTAAATAGGAGAGGGTCATCCCCTCACCTTGTTGTCTTGTATGCTAGTATAAATCGCTTATATTGGTAGCATGTTTGCTTAGCTTGTTTTAGCTTCATCTCAGTATGTATTGGGCTTTGTTTTTCCATGAGACAACACTATTTTTGCTTGGTTTTGTCACTCCATGCATGCCTACTACACTTGTAGTGTAAATCACACAAACTAGTCATATATGCTTCATGTTTGTGCATCTCTTTCTAGCTTATGTTGACTCCATTTCAGTGGGTTTTTGGTGTTGTTTTAGCTTTCCATGACTCTATTTTGGGTGGGTTTAGTTGGCTCTTACATGCTTCATGTACTTGTCTTGCAATCCTCTCATTTGCCTTAACATATATCATGCCTTAACATGTCACTCTAGCATGCTTTTGGCTTAACTTCAAGAAGCTTTTGTCCATGTTTTAGCATGCTCTAGCTCTGATTTAGGTTGTTTTAGTCATGCATGACTTGCTTTGTATAGCCCTAAGGCATCCTAGCTTGTTAGCTTCAAGTGTCCAAGTCTCTAGCATGCATTACTTGGCTCATTTCAATGCTTTGGCATCATTTGTTATGATATTTCAGTCCATGTTTCATGCTCATATACTTGCAATTACCACTCCTTTAATGCTTTAAAGAGTTAATGTTTTATGCCTTATGAATGGACCATTGTGTATGCCTCTATGCTTAGGTCTTTGGGATGCCATCTAAGTGGGTTTTTGGGCTTATTTTGATATGCCATAACTCTGATTTTATTGGTTTAAGTCATGCCATGTTTGGTTGTAATAGGTGTAGTATAACACCCCTTTGTAGCCTTGCATGCCTCATGCCTTTTGGAGTTGTATTCTAGCTTGTGTTGGCTAGTTTCGAGCATGTTTTTGGTCTTGTCTTGACCTGCCTTGGGACTGTTTTGGATGCCCTTGGCCCTTTAGGGCTTGATTCTTGTGGCCATGGTTTGAGTCCCTTCGCTAGCCTTAAGCTTTGGGCTTTCTTGTATGCTTTGCATGCTTTGTTTGGTTGGTTTGACACCTTTCCATGTGTGATTTCAGAGCTTACCATGTTTGTCACATGTCTATATTTGTCCCGTTTTAAATGTTCTTGAAAGTTGCCCTCCCATGCCTAGGTGATAGGCCATCACATGTGCATGTTTGTATGTGCTTTTGTCTATCATTTCTTAGCATTTTGGCCACTGATTTGGGCACATTTAAGAGTTGTCCACTTTAGTTTAAGTCCATCTTTGCATGTTGTTGCATGCTTGTCTTGCATATTGTTGCATGCTTACTTCATTTTGCATGTTATTGCATGCCATGCATGTTTACATGTTTAGGCTGTATGCCTATTGCATATTAGATGCATTGCATGATCTTGTTGCATACTTGTTGCATGCTTGAGTTGTTCGCATCATGCTTGCATGTTTGCATTGCATTATGTGTGCATCCCTTGCCTCTTGATCAAGCATGATAGAGGTTGGGGCCTCTTATGTGTTTTGTGCATTTCATTTGAAATTGAATTGCGCACTTGGCTCCTTTGGTCATCATGCATTGGAATGCGTGATTGGTGGCCCGAGGGTCGAGAGCTACACACCTTTGAGTCTCAAACATGATAAGGGGTGTAGCTGCACACATTGTCTTGTAAATGTATTGCCATGCTCTGTTTGTCCTCTGCTGCAGCAAAAGAGCATTTTACAAGAAAAGATGGCTAGTCGGCTATCTTCAGTGCCGATCGGCTACAGGTGTTTGGCCGATGGCTTCATATGTGGTTGATGACTCCTATTTCTTGGCCGATGACCATGATTCTTGGCCGATGGCCTCCCACAGTGCCCATGGGGTGAATCATAAGTGTGTTGGGAATTTTCACACTTTGCTGAGGTACAGAGCAGTGCAAACAGAGGCAAATGAGGCATGGCAACGGATTTCTGAGCAAAGCCGACCAAGCATGCATTTGTCTCTTTTCTCGAGGCCTCTTTACTATTTTTCATAGCTTAATTAATTTGTTAATTATTTAAGTGTTGTAATAATTAGTTGTAGTTAGTTATTCATTTGATTGTGTAATAATTAATTAGCTTGATAGTTAGTTAATTAGTTGATTTGTATTATTCTTTTGGACCCTCTGTCGAGAGGGCCAATTGTTGTAATAAGCGTGCGTGTGTGTGATGCATGTCTTCCAACCCCACTTCTTTCTCCCTTTTACTTAACCGCTTATGATGGTTAGTTTTAGGGCATATTTCATTTAGTATACCTTATGCTCGCATGTTTGCATCCATCCATCTGTATTGCATGCACCAGGCTCGACGCATCATACTAACTGCATTGTATTTCAATTCCTACTTGAATACATGTATCGAAGTATTGCATCTCACATGCCATTTTAGAATAACCGAGCCTATTTCTAGTTTCATTTTGCACGTGTTGTATTAACCATCTTAATATGAGCTAGGATCATGCATTTGATTACTAACTAGTTTTTGTTTTGGCTTGGAGTACACTGTGAGTGTTTATGCTTTAGCATCTTGCATGTGTGTAAGTGTTGCCATGACAGCATGCTTGCCATAAGGCTAATTGCTTATGTGATATAACTGCCTGAATGCCTGTGGGTGAAGGTTGGATTACTTGAATTGGAACAATTCATTGAAATCCGTGTTTTAGCCTACTTGCGAGTAGCAAAACTTCAAAACATTTCCAAACAAACGGATATGCAATGCTTTGTTCCAAATTAGGCGATCTAGTCTATACTTATGTGTTGTGCTCATCACATAGTAATCACATAGTAATTCTAGCTAATTAACCGGAATAAGAATGCATGTGTTTTCAAAAATAAGATATCATGCTTAGTACAGGCTGATCTTTGATCGGGCGAGCGAGGGGTGCTCATTGCATGACCTTCTCCAATCCTACCCAAGTTCCTGAGCCGAGGCAACTTTAGTGATGACGGACACGTGGCCTTAGGCAACGAGTCAGGGTTTCCTAAATTTCTCCAAAAACAAAATATTTAGGTGGCGACTCTGTATCTGGCAAAGCAGTCCATGTTTGGCACTTCTTTACAAAAATCAGTTTTCCAAAAACGATTTGCCGGATTTGGACTCTTTGGTGATTTATTGATCTTGCATTGCACTTTGCGAGACTAGATTCAGAACTGTGACATTTGAGTCCGAACTGTAGTATGCTAGAGAGCAAAAGAGATTTCGCGCCTTCGCAAAGCGCGAAGCCTCGGGAGTCCTCCAGGCGGTCTACACTCACCCTACTTGGGACACCATTTTTCAGGTACAGGTGACATGCCGCCTCCAAGGACATAGCTTGGGAGGTCAAGGGGCTCAAGGCTCCATTTTGCTATTTTGTTTTGTGTTAAGTGTAAATTCAAGGCAAGGGCTTTAATGTCAAAGAGTTAGGACTCTTCTTTTGTTGTAACCAAGTGATAACTTGGAAAGTTGTAAGCCCGTAGGGCACTTACTCACTTGTTATCAGTTATAACTACATGCTATAGTTTCAGAATGTATATTTATGATAATGTAAGGCGTGTAATACATTTTCTAAAGACGACTCTAATGAATGAAAATATAATATTTCTTTTATGCGTATGAATCTTATGTATGATTGATTTATATAATATTTGGGGGCGTTATAAATGCTATGGTTTTGTGTTTCAAAGCACTGAAACCGTGAACCCAAGAGACACACTCGGACCCTTATCACTCATTTCCATGTGCACGGATACTCAAGTCGTGACCCAAGAAGACACTTCCTACAAACCCTCATTTCTCTCTCGCACTTGAGCCTACTCCTCTCTCACAAGTATTGAAGTCGTGAAGCAAGAAGACACTCTGTATACCATTTCTTTTATTTTTGCATTAAAGCCCCTCTTATATATCTCACACTTAAGCCCTTCATGCATGCCAGTATTGAAGCTATTATCCAAGAAGGCACCCTATGCAAAACTGACTATTCTTTCTCATAGTGAAGGCGCCTCTTGCATAAGCACTTTTTCTCATTGTCTGAACCAACTCTACCCTTTCCGTTTAGAACACCCATTTTAGAAAAATCGTAGGTCAAAACCCCTATCCACAAAAAAAAAAAAAAAAAAGGGATAATTAATGTAGCTATTTTTTTGTGAGAAAAAAAGCAGAGGAAAAATTATAGCGATCCTGGTTTTCCCTTCATTGTTTATTGTATCCCGGACTCGGTTCCGTGGATGATTGTTGTTGTCTGTATCGCATTTCCACCCTTTACTCTTTGTATTTGAGTTTTGGGTTGTGTTCGGCAGGTTTGAAATAGGTTAGTTGTGTTTAAAAACATATAGTTTATGCCCAGATTTTGGCCTTCACGCTCGAGCGGGGCTTTTCACGCTCGAGCAGGCCCTTTGCATTTACTCCTCCGCTCGAGCGGGAAGTCGGACGCTCCGAGCGGGATTATTCAATCATTAGTATTTTCCCTGTAGGACATCGGACGCTCGAGCGTTCACTTTCACGCTCGAGCAGGGACCATCGTCTGTAGAACTTCTGGAAGTATGCATTCCACGCTCGAGCGGTGCTTTCCACGCTCGAGCGGTGCTTTCCACGCTCGAGCGAGAGTCTGTATCTGACGCTCAAGCGGGACATTCCACGCTCGAGCAGGCTGTATTGTATATCAGTCCGAGATGAAGCTTTTGAAATTACTTTTTCGGCCCTCTCTCTCTCTCTAAAGCATTCCAAAACCCTAATTTGAGAGCTTCTCTCTGTAGACTACATCTTCTCTCTATAAATACATCTAGTTCTAGTGATCTTCTACCCTAGTTCCTTTGTATAAAGTGTGGAGCCCAGCGTGATCTTCGTTTGATCCGAAAAGTTTAGTGTTTGGAGCATCTTGGGTTTTCGCCTTCTTCTCCTTTGGGTCTCTTCATTTGAGGTAGGGATAACTACTCATATTTATGGTCTTTGACATAAACATGTAGTCTTTTTGATTAAATGTTGAAGTTGGAAAATTTTGGGTGTTAGGGTTTCAAAACTTGAAATGTATAATGAGGGGTTTTGTTTCTTTTGAACTATACATGTGTATTTGAGTCTTAAAATGAGGTTATTGATGTTTATTGGTGATATTTGGACCTTTAGGTCAATGTTGAGAAAAAGGGAAAATGCCTTGGTTGGGCTTAGTCGGGTTATTGGTGTAATTAATGAAATTAATTATGGGAATGTGAAATTGGGTTGGAAATAATGAAATTGGGCAATTGTGAGATAGAATGGTGTAGTTGGATTGGTTACTCACTCTCCTATGAAAATGTTGATAATTTATCTGTTTGATGAATTTATTATCTGCTTAGAAATAATTGTTTTGGGCTATCGATGGAGGATAGTTTTGATTGTTGTAGACACTGCATGATGATTAGGTGAATTAAAACTAATCAATTGAGTATGTCATTGAATATGACTGATGGAATAACACATTGAATATGTGGTTTGCTTGATTGTTGTATATGATAAGTGTTTAAATACATTGCATATGTATCTTGTTTGGGAGGAGATAGGGGATGTACTCCATGGTTTGAGAAGAGATAGGGGATGTACTTTCAAACTTGTTTGGGAGGAGATAGGAGATAGACTCCATTGATAACTAAGTTGCCCGGAGTGTCCAGGATGAAAGTCCCGAAATCTTGATTGCGTTTGTGTAACGTAGATGAATTGAAGTGTTGAAGTGTTAATAATGTGAGTTGTAGTCTCATATTAAGTGATTATGATCAGAATATTGTTAACATGAGTTGTAGTCTCATTATGAACTGTCTGGATGAATAGAGAACCATATTTATGAATTGGTTTGGATAATGAAACGGAAAAGGATTGGTATATATATATCTGTGCACATGGATTGGTTATGAAAGAGATGTACGTCTGTTTATATGAGTTAAACATTTATCAAAAGCTAATGTTTTAGTTATCGTTAATATTGTGTCTAACATATCTCTACTGGGCATTGGCTCACCCTATATGGGACATCATTTTCAGGTGCAGGTGATATGCTGCCTCTAAGGATGTAGCTTGGGAGGTTGTAGAAGCTGAAGGCTTACTTTTGTGATTATCTTTTGTATTACATGTAATTCAAGCCAAGGGGCTTAATGTGTTTGGAGTTAGAACTCTCTTTTGTTGAACCCAAGTGTTGACTTGGAAAGTTGTAAGCCCGTAGAGCATTTACTTTTGTTGTCAACATGTAATATTTTTGTAATGAATACTCTGATAAATGAATATATGTTTATTTCTTTTATGTCTATGGATGTTGAGAATGATGGGTTTATATGTATAATTTTGGGGGCATTACAACTTGGTATCAGAGCGTACCGGGTTTGAATACTTTGGGTACGTGGGAAGTGGTTAGTACCACAATGGGTTTGTCTCGCTTGTTAGAGACTTATGTATGATGTTATGTGCTTATGTGATAACATGTTTATGTGACTAAGTGGGTATGTAATTTAGTTTCTAGGATGTTGATTGGATCCTTGGGTTTCTGGGAGTCATGTTAGAAAAGCACTTGATCAATGCTATTTCTAACTGGAACTCTAGCAACGCCTCGGGACTGTCATTATCTGGAAATGAAATTCGTAAGTGTTGTGTGATTATATGCTTACGTGGAGTGAATTATTGTTGTCCAATGCATTAGGACGTGAGTGAAATAGCTTCGGCACATTTGTGAATGTGCTAATGTTCTTCGTTACCTTTATTAGGATGTCAGGACGAGGACGTGGTGGTAGGCGAGGTAGGCCTAGGAGGCAGGAGATGCCTATACCGGATGAGATTCCTGCACAGCAGAAGGGTGTTGGCCAGGCCAACGTGGCCGAGCTAGTGGGTCAGCAGGCCATGGGCGCCTTAGCCCGTGAGATGGCAGGCGCATTGAGGGAATCCATGGACATTCTCAAGGCTGAGAATCAAGTCCATGCCCATGTAGCTGAGGCAGGGCCGTCCTTTCTGAAGAGGGAGTTTTTTCGGTCTAATCCGGACGAGTTTGTTGGTGATCCTAAAGAGCCACTTAAGGCTGACGAATGGCTTGAACAGATGATGAAGACGTTTGAGATGCTTGGCATCGAAGACGGAGGCGTGAGGGTGACCTTGGCGTCCTTCCAGTTGAAGGGAGACGCGGGTCAGTGGTGGAAGTTTATGCGAGGGCGCATCAGAGGGACTCGGGAGGCTTTCGTTGATGCCTTTCAGGAGAAGTTTTTGCCTCCCACTATTAGGGAGAAGTTGAGAGACTAGTTCTGTCGACTTAAGCAATTGAATACACCAGTGGTAGAGTTTGAGGCCACCTTTACCAGCTTATCGAGGTTTGCACCAGAGTTGGTGGCGACCGAAGAGCGTAGGTGCTTGGAGTTTGAGAAGAAATTGAGGACCGGACTCATGTTTCAAGTGGCCGGATCCATGACTAGGGAGTATGGGCGCCTTGTGCAGGCTGCAGCCCATCTTGAGACCATTATGGAGGTAGAGGAGGAGAGGATGAAGGGCTCCAAGAGGAGTCAGGAAGGTTAGGGGGACGGTACGAGGCAGAGGGGCTTTAACCCTCAGCAGTCCCAGGGAGCGTATCCTAGATCTACCTTTCCAGTACCGAGTTCAGGTTCTGGGAGAGACGGACAGGGAGACTTCACTTGTTACAAATATGGTCAGTTGGGCCACAAGTCTCCAGCTTGCCCGCAGAGGGGAGGAGGGCAGAGAGCAGCTTCATCTTCGGCTCGTCCTCAGAGGCAGAGTCAGGGCAGAGGCCAACCGCTCTCTTGTTACCAGTGTGGTCAGGCGGGGTACCTGAAGAGGTTTTGCCTGTAGTTGACTGGCATATCTGGTGCGTCTGGTTTGAGGCAGACACCGAGTTTTCAGCCAGCTCAGTCAGTTCAGGCCTCGAGGGCCAATCAGGAAGCCTCTTCGGCTAAGTCTGTGCAGCAGTCTTATGCTCCGAGAGGTGAGCAGGTAGATCACAGGCCTTCAGAGTGCGTGTATGCTGTTACAGCACAGGACCTAGTACCGGCTCCATCAGTTGTGAGAGGTACCTTTTTGTTTTGCAACTCGGTTGCTAATGTGTTGATTGATACGGGTGCATCTCATTCCTTTATATCTGCTGCATTTGCATCTGTTTTGGGTTTGGAGTTGGCGCAGTTAGCATCTCCTATTTGTGTTGTATCACCTGTCGGGGGTGAATTGATTTTGCAACAAGGGTGTAGAGGTTGTGATATAGAGGTCGCTGATCGTTGGATTCCATTTTCATTTGTAGTAATGGTTATGTCGGGTTTTGATGTGATTTTGTGTATGGACTGGTTATCGTCATACCAGGCTATTATTGACTGCTACCGCCAAAGGGTCACTGTATGTACCTTGAGCGGGGATTGTTTTTATTTCTTGGGGGATCGGGTTGGTAGTGTTTGCCACCAGTGTATGATCCGCGAGGGCGGAGTGAGCTTAGTTTCCTTCTCGCTAGCTGTATGAGTAGTGAGTGTGATGAGACCAGGACTGAGTTGCCCAGAGTGGTTTGTGAGTACTCGGACGTCTTTCCCGAGGATCTTGTTGATTTACCACCCCATCGAGAGATTGAGTTCTCTATTGACTTAGTGCCTGGCACGACACCGATTTCTATGGCACCGTATCGTTTTGCCCCAGCCGAGTTGAGTGAGTTGAAGATTCAACTCCAGGAATTGCTAGATAAGGGCTTTATCCGCCCTAGTATTTCACCATGGGGAGCACCTGCCCTCTTTGCTAAAAAGAAAGATGGGGCTTTGAGACTTTGTATTGATTACCGAAAGTTGAACTGGGCTACGGTTAAGAACAAGTACCCTATGCCCCGTATAAATGATCTGTTTGACCAGTTGAAAGGGTCCCGTTGTTTCTCTAAAATAGACTTGAGATCGGGTTACCATCGTTGAGGGTCAGGGAGGAGGATATCCCGAAGACAGCATTCCGTACGCGGTATGGCCATTATGAGTTTCTGGTGATGCCTTTTGGGCTCACCAATGCACCGGCTGTGTTTATGGACTTGATGAACCAGATCTTCCGGGAATTCTTAGATCGTTTTGTGGTCGTCTTTGTGGACGACATTTTGATTTATTCACCTTCTGAGGAGGAACACGAAGAACACTTAAGAGTGGTGCTTGAGTTTCTTAGAGCCCATAAGCTGTATGCTAAGTTTGGGAAGTGTGAGTTCTGGCTAAGAGAAGTTAAGTTCTTAGGCCATGTAGTCTCCGGGGAAGGGGTGTCTGTTGATACATCCAAGATAGAGGCAGTGCAAGATTGGGCACAGCCTAAGAGTGTTTTTGAGATCCGCAGTTTTCTGAGATTGGCTGGGTATTACTGTTGGTTTGTGAAAGATTTCTCCAGGCTAGCTTCGCCTTTGATTAGATTGACGCGGAAAGGGGTCAAGTTTGTATGGAGTGAGACTTGTGAAAATTCATTCCAAGAGCTTAAAGTTAGACTTACCATCGCTCCAGTTTTGATTATTCCGGAGAGGGGTTTGGGTTATGCAGTGTATTGTGATGCTTCACGAGAGGGTCTGGGTTATGTGTTGATGCAAGAGGGGAAAGTAGTAGCCTATGGCTCACGTCAGTTGAAAATACATGAGAAGAACTATCCTACACATGACCTAGAGTTAGCAGCTATGATTTTTGCCTTGAAGATTTGGAGGCACTACCTTTATGGTGAGAGATTCGAGGTGTTCTCAGATCATAAGAGTCTGAAATATCTGTTTACACAGAAAGATTTGAATTTGAGGCAGAGGAGATGGATGGAGTTTATTGAAGATTACGACTTTGAGTTGCACTATCACCCAGGAAAGGCCAATGTTGTGGCCGATATCGTTAGTAGGAAATCCATTAGTGATGTAGCTTGTATAGCCATCCGGGAGTGGGAAATGTTGGGTGCACTTGGCGAGTTTGATTTGCTTTTGGGCGAATCTGTTGAGTCTGTGGCCTTGTTTTCTGTAGTTGAGTAGCCTACACTTGTGAATCGGGTGTTAGAGGCACAGGGAAGTGACCTTGAGGTAGAATCCCTCTGGGAGAAAATCTCCAGTGGGAAGGTTGAGAAGGGTTTGACTGTGTATCCTGACCTGAGTGTGAGGTACTGAGACCGTTTGTTTGTGCCGGAGTCTTGCCAAGAGGAAGTACTCCGAGAGTTTCACTATCCACGCCTTACGGTGCATCCGGGAGGCACGAAGATGTATCATGATCTGAGTCGCCAGTTTTGGTGGAGGGGTATGAAGAAAGATGTGGCAGTTTTTGTATCTAAGTGCCTTACTTGTCAGCAAGTGAAGGCCGAGCACCAGAGGCCAGCGGGTTTGTTACAACCCTTGCTTATTGCCGAGTGGAAGTGGGAACATGTCACGATGGACTTCGTTGTAGGTCTTCCAAGGACTCAATGGGGTAGTGAGGCCATTTGGATGGTAGTGGACCGGTTGACTAAGTCGGCGCACTTCATTCCTATGCGCGTGAGAGACTCGGTAGATCATCTTGCCAACTTGTATATTCGGGACATAGTGAGGTTGCACGGGGTCCCAGTGTCGATCGTCTCAGATAGAGATCCACGTTTCACTGCTAGGTTGTGGTAGAGTTTGCAGAGTGCCTTGGGTACTAGATTGACCTTTAGCACGGCTTATCATCCTCAGGTTGACGGGCATTCTGAGCGTACTATTCAGATCCTTGAGGATATGCTTCGAGGTTGTGTCCTTGACTTTAGTGGGTCGTGGGAGAGGCACTTGCCCTTAGTGGAGTTTGCCTACAACAACAGTTTCCAATCGAGCATTGGTATGGCACCGTTTGAGGCCTTGTATGGCCGACCGTGTAGATCTCCAGTGTGTTGGGCCATGGTGGGTGATGCACCTTTGTTGGGCTCGGAGTTGGTTCGGGAGACAACGGAGAAAGTTGAACTTATCCGTAAGAGGCTCGTTACAGCCCAGAGTCCCCAAAAGAGTTATGCCGACCGTAGGTGGAGGCCTTTGTCATTTGAGGTGGGTGATCACGTCTTTCTGAAAATATCACCTAGGCGGGGTTTGATGAGGTTTGGGAAGAGTGGGAAGTTGTCCCCTCGGTTTATTGGTCCTTTTGAGATCCTTGAGCGGATTGGGAAGGTTGCATACCGTTTAGCTTTACCGCCGCAGTTGTCCGGAGTGCATGACGTGTTTCATGTTAGTATGCTTCGGAAGTACGAGCCGGATTCGTCGCACGTATTGGATTGGACCGACTTAGAGGTTGATGAGGATGCCTCGTATGAGGAGAGACCGGTACGGGTCTTGGATAGGCGGGATCAAGTCTTGTGAGGCAAGACGATTCCCTTGGTAAAAGTTTTGTGGAAACATCATGGAGTGGAGGAAGCCACTTGGGAACGTGAATTGGAGGTCCGAGAGAAATATCCGGGCTTGTTTATTAATGTTTAACCATGTATTGGGAATTTTGTTTTGTTAATGAATTCTGGAAACATTGTATATGTTTTAGATTATGGAAATGTTATAACTATTGAATATGGTTCGGAAATGGAAGTTTACTTTAACATTGTATATGTTAATTATGTTTTAGAAATGCAAATATATCGTTAACATTGAATATGTTGTAGAATTGTGGAATACGGTATTGAGACTTGTTGAAATCCAAAGGAATGCATGTTGATAATGCATGTTGGAGTTGTATTTGTAAGTTGTCCTCTTGAAAAGAGGTGGAATGACCGGTAATGGGTCAGGATGTTGAATGTTGAATTATAATCTTGTTGAGAATTGAGAAAACACAATTTTGAAACATTATTCATCTAATTTCGGGGACGAAATTCTTTAAGGGGGGAAGGTTATAGCGATCCTGGTTTTCCCTTCATTGTTTATTATATCCCGGACTCGGTTCCGTGGATGATTGTTGTTGTCTGTATCGCATTTCCACCCCTTACTCTTTCTATTTGAGTTTTGCGTTGTGTTGGGCAAGGTTTGAAACAGGTTAGTTGTGTTTAGAAACATATAGTTTATGCCCAGATTTTGGCTTTCACGCTCGAGCGGGACTTTTTACGCTCGAGCAGGCCCTTTGCATTTACTCCTCCGCTCGAGTGGGAAGTCAAACGCTCGAGCGGGATTATTCAGTCTTCAGTATTTTCCCTGTAGGACATCGGACACTCGAGCGTTCACTTTCATGCTCAAGCGGGGACCATCGTCTGCAGAACTTCTAGAAGTGTGTATTCCACGCTCGAGCGGCGCTTTCCACGCTCGAGCTGGAGTTTGTGTCTGACGCTCAAGCGGGGCGTTCCACGCTCGAGCGGGCTGTATTGTATATCAGTCCGAGATGAAGCTTTTGAAATCACTTTTTCGGCCCTCTCTCTCTCTAAAGCATTCCAAAACCCTAATTTGAGAGCTTCTCTCTCTAGACTACATCTTCTCTCTATAAATACATCTAGTTCTAGTGATCTTCTACCCTAGTTCCTTTGTATAAAGTGTGGAGCTTGGCGTGATCTTCATTTTGATCCGAAAAGTTTGGTGTTTGGAGCATCTTGGGTTTTCACCTTCTTCTCCTTTGGGTCTCTTCATTTGAGGTAGGGATAACTACTCATAATTATGGTCTTTGACATAAACATGTAGTCTGTTTGATTAAATGTTGAAGTTGGGAAATTTTGGGTGTTAGGGTTTCAAAACTTGAAATGTATAATGAGGGGTTTTGTTTTTTTTGAACTATACATGTGTATTTGAGTCTTAAATGAGGTTATTGATGTTTATTGGTGATATTTGAACCTTTAGGTCAATGTTGAGAAAAAGGGAAAATGCCTTGGTTGGGCTTAGTCGGGTTATTGGTGTAATTAATGAAATTAATTATGGGAATGTGAAATTGGGTTGGAAATAATGAAATTAGGCAATTATGAGATAGAATGGTGTAGTTGGATTGGTTACTCACTCGCGTATGAAAATGTTGATAATTTATCTGTTTGATGAATTTATTATCTGCTTAGAAATAATTGTTTTGGGCTATCGGTGCAGGATAGTCTTGATTGTTGTAGACACTGCATGATAATTAGGTGAATTAAAACTAATCAATTGAGTATGTCATTGAATATGACTGATGGAATAACACATTGAATATGTGCTTTGCTTGATCGTTGTATATGATAAGTATTTAAATATATTGCATATGTATCTTGTTTGGGAGGAGATAGGGGATGTACTCTATGGTTTGAGAGGAGATAGGGGATGTACTTTCAAACCTGTTTGGGAGGAGATAGGGGATGAACTCCATTGATAACTAAGTTGGCCGGAGTGTCTAGGGTGAAAGTCCCGAAATCTTGATTGCGTTTGCATAACGTAGATGAATTGAAGTGTTGAAGTGTTAATAATGTGAGTTGTAGTCTCATATTAAGTGATTATGATCAGAATATTGTTAACATGAGTTGTAGTCTCATTATGAACTGTCTGGATGAATAGAGAACCATATCTATGAATTGGTTTGGATAATGAAACGGAAAAGGATTGGTATATATATATCTGTGAATATGGATTGGCTATGAAAGAGATGTACGTCTGTTTATATGAATTAAACATTTATCAAAAGTTAATGTTTTAGTTATCGTTCATATTGTGTTTAGCATATATCTACTGGGCGTTGGCTCACCCTATATGGGACATCATTTTCAGGTGCAGGTGATATGCCGCCTTCAAGGATGTAGCTTGGGAGGTTGTAGAAGTTGAAGGCTTACTTTTGTGATTATCTTTTGTATTACATGTAATTCAAGCCAAGAGCTTAATGTGTTTGGAGTTAGAACTCTCTTTTGTTGAACCCAAGTGTTGACTTGGAAAGTTGTAATCCCATAGGGCATTTACTTTTATTGTCAACATGTAATACTTTTGTAATGAATACTTTGATAAATGAATATATGTTTATTTCTTTTATGTCTATGGATGTTGAGAATGATGGGTTTATATGTATAATTTTGGGGGCATTACAAAAATTAATAATAATTTTTTAATTTTCAAAATTAATAGAAAACATTACCTTGTTTAGTATGAAGTTTTCAATAATTAATTTTTAATTTTTAATCTATATTTTTTAGTGAACATTTTTTAGGATTATAATTTTTTTCTTTTTTTTAAAATTTTTTAAATCCCTTTAATTTAGATGAGGTCAAATTGCAGCAGTTGTCCTGGTACTTTGGTCCTTGTGTCATATAAATGGTATGTGCCATATCTATATCTATCTATCTATCTATCTATATCTATATCTATATCTATATCTATGTATCTATCTATCTATTATATAAGGAAAATGAGGTTTTTAACTTACAAGCTTTGTGGGAGCTCCAATATCTCAATCTTAATTTTTTAATTTTTTGATTTAAAAAAAAAAAAACTCAGCATTTATTGACTTATCCCATACCTACTCCTATACCATTTTCAACTTCTCTCATACACTATGGCTAGTAATGAGATTGTTAAATTATTTTTATAAAAAAATCTTTAAACAAATAATTTGTATATTAAAAAAATATCTAAAACAAACATAAATTCTTATTAAATCTATCTATCTATCTATCTATCTATCTATCTATCTATACTATATATTAAGCAAAGGGGGGTTTTTAACCCTAATACAATCCGTATATAGTTACTGCAGTACCTTTTCCAACTTCTCCCATACACTATGGTTAGTGATAAGATTGTTAAATTATTTTTATAAAAAATCCTTAAAAACATAATTTATATATTAAAAAAAAATCTAAAACAAGTACAAATATCTAAAATTATCCCGTGCATAGCACTGGTGATAGGCTAGTATATTATATAAGAAAAAATGGTTTCTAACTCACATGCCTTACGGGAGTTCAAATATCCCAATCTTAATTTTCTAAATTTTTGATTTAAAAAAAAACCCTCAGCATCTATTGACTTCTCCTAACCTACAAGTTTTTTTGACTTCTCTCATGCCTACTCCTACACCCTTTTCAACTTCTCCCATACGCTATGGTTATTGATGGGATTGTTAAATTATTTTTATAAAAAAATTAAATAATAATTTGTATATTAAAAAAATATCTAAAACAAATATAAATCTCTATATATATTATATAAGTAAAATGGGGTTTTTAACCACAAGTCTTATGGGAGTTTCAATATCTTAAACTAAAATTTCTAATTTTTTTATTTTAAATAATTAAAAAAAATCCTCTATCGCTTTCATTCAAGCAAAATTACACCATTTTCAACTTCTCTCATACACTATGGTTATTAATGGGATTGTTAAATTATTTTTATAAACCAATCTTAATTTTCTAAATTTTGATTTAAAAAAAAAAAACTCAGCATTTATTGATTTCTCCCAACCCACAAGCATTTTTGACTTCTCTTATACCTGCTCATACACCATTTTCAATTTCTTCCATACGCTATGGTTATTGATGGGATTGTTAAATTATTTTCATAAAAAAATTTTAAAAAATAATTTGTATATTTAAAAAATATCTAAAAAAATATAAATTCTTATTAAATCTATATATATATTATATAAGTAAAATGGGGTTTCTAACCACAAATCTTGTGGGAGCTTCAATATTTCAAACTAAAATTTCTAATTTTTTGATTTTAAAAAGTTAAAAAAATCCTCTATGACTTTCATTCAAAAAAAATAAATAAATAATAATATTAATTAATTAATATCTCTTAATTTATAACTTTCAAATGGAAAGTATATCAAATATATAAAATAAAAAATAGAAAGTACAACAATCCATTTCAAAATTCAAATTTGAAGGGCACTAAATATGGAAAGCATTTTATTAATTTAAATTTAAAATTATAATCATTTATCCCATAATACATAAGTTTTAAATAATGATATATTCCATGATTTATCTATATACTATTATAATTTCAAAATATTGTCATTTCATTAAGGTTGAAAGTTGTAATTCATTTTTTTTATTTTTTGTTAATAAGTGTTACAATATGATTGGTTTATAAATTAATTTTATATTCTGAAAATAAAATTTCAAATTTGGATTCTTACTTAAATTATGTTACTATAATTGGAATGAGATCAATATTCATTCCTTAAATTTTGCATCCTTTATTAAATTATAAAATAAAATTTCAAATGTAAATTCTTCTTCAAATTATATTACTACAATTAGAATGAGCTCAATATTCACATGTGTCATAATGATGTGTCATAATATTATTGGTCTAAATATAATTTGTGTTAAATACACGTGTTTAAATTATTAATTGCTATTAATTTTATTTTTTTTAAATTTTATAAAAAAAATTATATCCTTCTAAACTATAAGGACTTGAACAATAATATTTTTCAATATAATTTTTTTTTTAAAAAAAGAAGAACAAAACATAATTTTTTTTAGTATTTACCAAACATGGTGGATTTTATTAGGATTTTTTATTTATTTATCTCAATTGTCAATTAAAGAAATTAAAATAAAGAATAAAGATATATTTGGCTTAAATTGTTAAAAAGTTTGCTAAAATAAATTAGAAGGAAACCTTAATTTTTTATTTTTTTTATATTAAAAGTGATAGTTCGTTAAACTTTTTTTATTTTTATTTTTTAAAAAGAAGAGGGTTATAGGTGATAATTTATTATTTATCTAAAATTATTTTCAGATTAAATAAAAATACCATATTAAATTTCCCTTCTTACCTTTTTTTTATTCAAATAGTTTTATTTTGTAAGAAATTTTTTTTATTCTATTTAATATTTAATTGTAATTTTAAATTAAAAAGAATTTCTAAAAAATCATATTTAAATTATGTATGCCATTATAAAAAGTAATTTTTTTTAACATCAACTTAGTGGTAGTTTGGGAAGTGCCAAATAAGTTTACTTTTTACTTTTTACGAAAATATGTATAGAAAAGTAGAGATGTAATGTGACCCAAAAAGATAATTAAGTATATTTTTTTTACTTTTTATGAAATGCTGTGTAGAAAAGTAGAGATGTGATGTGACCAAAAAAAGATAAAAAGATTAAAAAAAAAAAAGAAAAAGTGAGCTAATATGGCACTTCCCAAACAACCCTTTATTCGATGATCCCTTTCTAAAAGGTATATTTTTCAAATATTTTCAAGAAAAATTCTATTGGAAATCTTAAGTATATTGCTTTTTCTTTTATTCATTAATATTAAATTTTTAATTAATCTTATTTATTATTTAAAAAAATAAATTAGCAAATAATTTATATATTTATATATATAATCTTGTTTTGGTTGCTCAAGTTATTTGGTGGTTCTGCCCAAGTCCACTTAAATTTAATTTGAATTTTTGAATTTCTGCATAGGTTCTCACTTAATTAAAAACTATGTTGTTCAATCTTTAAAAAAATTTAAGCTTGACTCAAGTTACTTGGATTGAGCTCACCTAAGTTTGCAATTCTAGCAAGAGAGGTTTAAAGTTACATGAATAAATTTGTGATAAATTAAAAAATAATAAATAGATTGTGAGACTTAAATTTTAAATTTCAATCTTTTTTGTTTTCATAGTTTGCATAAAAAATTTAGTTGTGATAAAATTTTGCATCCTTTATTAAATTATAAAATAAAATTTTAAATTTAAATTCTTCTTCAAAATATATTACTACAATTAGAATGAGATCAATATTCACATGTGTCATAATAATGTGTCATAATATTGGTCTAAATATAATTTGTTTTAAATACACGTGTTCAAATTATTAATCGCTATTAATTTATTTTTCCTTTTTTTTGTTTTAAATTTTATAAAAAAAATTATATCCTTCTAAACTATAAGGACTTGGACAATAATATTTTTTAATATAATTTTTTTTTTTAACAAAAGAACAAAACATAATTTTTTAGTACTTACCAAACATGGTGGATTTTGTTAATTTTTTTTTTAATTTCAATTGTCAATTAAAAAAATTAAAATAAAGAATAAGAATATCTTTGGCTCAAATTGTTAAAAAGTTAGTTTTGCTAAAATAAATTAGAAAGAAACGTTGATTTTTTTAGTTTGTTGAACTTTTTATTTTAAAAAAAAAAAAGGATTATATGTGATAATTTATTGTTCATCTAGAATTATTTTCAGATTAAATGAAAATACCATATGTAAATTTTAAATTTCTTACCTTTTTTTATTCAAATACTTTTATTTTGTAAGAAATTATTTTTATTCTATTTAATATTTTATTAAATTAAAAATAATTTCAAAAAAATAATATATAAATTATTTATGTCATTATAAAAAGTAAATTTTTTTAATATCAACTTAATGATAGTTTGGGAAGTGCTAAATAAGTATACTTTTTTATTTTTTACAAAAATATGTATAGAAAAATAAAGATCTGATATGACTCAAAAAAATATAATTAAGTATGTTTTTTTAGTTTTTATGAAAAAATGTGTAGAAAAGTAGAGATATGATGTGACCCAAAAAAGATAAAAAGACATATAAATTAATAAAAAAATGAACTAATATGACACTTCCCAAACAACCCTTTATTTGATGATCCCTTTCTAAAAGGTATATTTTTTAAAATATTTTCAAGAAAAATTCTATTGAAAATCTTAAGTATATTGCTTTTTTTTTTGTTCATTAATATTAATTTTTTAATTAATTTTATTCATTATTTTAAAAAATAAATTAGAAAATAATTTATATATTTATATATATAATTTTGTTTTGGTTGGTCAAGTTATTAATTGGTGTTTCTACCCAAGTCCACTCAAATTTAATTTGAATTTTTGAATTTCTACATAGGTTTTCACTTAATTAAAAACTATGTAGTTCAATCGTTAAAAAAAATTTAAGCTAGACTCAAGTTGCTTGGGTTGAGCCCACCGAAGTTTACAATTTTAGAAAGGGAGGTTGAAAGTTACATGATTAAATTTGTGACAAATTAAAAAAATAATAAACAAATTGTGATGAAATTGTGAGATTTAAATTGTAAATTTCAATCTTCTTTGTGTTCATAATTTGCACACAAAAATTTAACTATTTATATTATTTTGTATAAAAATATATTATTAACTTTTTTACATGTCGTGCGTAGTACGGGTCACCACTAATTTTTTTTATAGAAAATTATAAATTTACTAACCTCAGTGAGTTAATTTCAATCAATATTCAGTGATTATTTTCATTTAAAAACACTAACAGCATTATCAATGGATCAAATTGACACAAAATTTAAAATTAAGGGTCAAAATTGTGCTAATTGAAAGTGTAGTGTAATTTGCCCTTTAGATAAATTTAAAAAGTACAAAATTTATGAAAACACTATAAAAAATTCACTACATAAAAAAAATATATAAAAATTTAGTACATTGTCATTTTTTTTATTGATTTTTATTTTTCATAAATATTTTACCTTTTAAGTATATTTAAATTAAGTGTATCTAAAAAAAGCAAATAACTCCAACTTGATTGTTTTTCATATTATTGTTCGCTAGTTTTTGAACCTAAATTTTTTTTTGGATTTAAATTCTCATAAATTATTTTTAAATGGGTTTTTGTTTGTCTTTGTTGAACTGTTTTCATTAATTTTTTATTTTTTACTTTTTAGATGTACAACTAAAAAAAAAAAAATCACTAAGGCTTGCAATTAATTTAAAAATCGTTTTAAAAAAATGAAACCAAATAGAATTGAAAGGTTGAGAAGTTGAAAGGTTGAGAAGTTGGGCCCATTATAGACCAAAAAAACTTCCTCACAATCAATACATATCTAAAGGTTGAGAAGTTGAAAGGTTGTGATCTTCAAGACCATCAAACTTCCTCTGCTCTTTCTTTGGTGTGCTTACTCTTGCAACCTGTGGCTGAGGGATCGGCTCTTTGCTGAAGCATTCTTCCACAATCTGACTGGAAGGCACTCTCACGGTACACATGTATCCCTCTTTCCCTCCCTCTCTTCCCTCCCATTAGGAACAATCAATACATATTTATATGACCTTCCAATAAGACGTATGTATGCGTGGGTTTGATCAACTGATTATCGTCGTTGGAAATTTATTCAACAACTATGGAATTGTTTGATTTTGATTTTTTTTTTTTTGCATGGTTGTTTCGAATCTGCGAGCGAGAGCTGTAAATCATGCTCTGGCGATAGAGATATGAACAGAGAAAATTAGCAAGCTAGTGTTAGCACCTGTAATTATAGTTAATTTTATTAAGCTTTGATCTGTAATTTACCTCCAAATCCTTGTTTTGAAGGTTCTGTGGGGAGTTCATAATTTATTTTTGTTCATTGTTCACCATTGTAGAGTTTGTATGTTTTTGGTCTATCAACATGTACAATGAATATGCAATCTTGTTTTTTCATTCTGCTTGATATCTATTTCAACTTCACAATTTGCCTCTCTGTTTGCTGTAGAAGCCACAATGTTGCATTTCTAATGTATTTTGAGGCAAACTAAAGTGTAGGGTTATTATAATATAATTGATCAAAATAAAATTATAGAAACTTAAAAAGTGAAATTTCATGGAAACAATAATATCATTTCATGACTGATAAAATGGGACTTGAACCAAAGAATTTTTTCTTGTCAAACTTTAATTTTTAAGTCATCAACACACAGGAAAACCATGAATAAACACCAAATATATATATATTTTTTTGTGAATTTTATAAAATTATTTTCATCCCCAAAAATATATATATATAATGAGTTTTAATCTTATTTTTACCAAACTAATTTTTGAATTTTTTTTACAAACATGTTATGAAAACTTAACCAACTATTAGGTTGACATACTGAATCACACTTTTCCATATGTGTAGACGTCCCCGAACGCCCCGGGAGGGATGAACTCCCGTTCCGTTCGTATTGGGTCACTACAGTTCAAGGACTCAAATGTCACGGTTCTAAATCTTGAACCAAAGAGTTCAAATCCGGCAAATCGTTTTTGAAAACGGATTTTTTTTTGAAAGAAGTGCCAAACATGGACTGCTTTGCCAGATACAGAGTCGTCATCTAAATATTTTTTAATGGGGAAATTTAGGAAACCCTGACTCGGTGCCAAAGGCCACGTGTCCGTCATCACCAAAGTTGCCTCGGCTCGGGAACTTGGGTACAATTGGGGAAGGTCACTTCGTGAGCACCCCCCGCTCGCCCGGTCAAAGACCGGCCTCTACTAACCATGATATCTTATTTTGAAAACATTGTGTGTTCTTATTCCGGTTATTAGCCTAGGTTACTATGTGATGCTCACAGCAAACAAGTATAGACTGGGTCGCCTGAATTGGAACAAAACACTTCATGTTTGTTTGTTTGAAAATGGTTTGATGGTGCTACTCGCAGGTAGGCTAAGACGTGGATTTGCCACCCTCAGGTGAGCTTAGAAAAAATGATTTTGCCACTATTTAGTGGGCTTAAAACAAACAGTCAATGATTTGTTCCACTTCAAGTAACTCAACCTCCACCCACAGGCATTCAAGGCAGTTATATCACATAAGCACATAGCCTCATGGCAAGCATGCTATCATGGCAACCATGCTATCATGGCAAACACTCACACGCATGCAAGGATGCTAAAGCATAAAACTCACCGAGTACTCCAAGCTAAAACAGAAACTCATTAGAAATCATGCATGATCCTAAGTATACAGAAATGCCTAATGCAACACATGCAAAAATGCAACTATGGCAGGCTCGGCTATTCTAAACATGGCATATGGAATGCTACAAACTATCACGTATTCAATTTGGAATTGAAATACAAATGCAGTTTGTATGATGCGCCGAGCCCGGTGCATGCAAAACAGATGAATGATGCAAACATACTGTCATACTGTATGCTAATTGAAATATGCCCTATATCTAACCATCATAAGCAGGTAAATGAAAGGGAAGAAAGACGTGGGGTTGGAAGACCATACATCACACGCACCCACACTTATTACAATTATGCCCTCGCACATAGGGTCCAAATAAATAGTACAGTCCCAAATGAAAGAATAGTACAGTCCGAATAATACAGTCCAAATAATACAAATTCCTAATTAATTTACAAATTAACTAAGAAAACTGTAAAACTGGCATGCAAGCCAGGGACTTGCCTTGATTCCGCTCCGGATGATGAATGATGCATGCCCGGGTGCCTTGCGCGGAAATCCACTGGGATGCCCCAATTAGCCTCTGTTTTGCAACTTTTCTTGAAATGCGTGCCAAGCCTCGGAAGACTGCTGATTCTTGATTTTGCTGCAACAGAGAGCAGGAAAGAGGCATAGCAATGTATTTCACAAATGTATGCATGTCTCGATCCTCGTGCCACCAATCACGCATCTCGATGCATGATGGCCGAGGAGCCGAATTGCACAATTCAATATGGAATGAATGCATATGAAAACACAACAAAACCTAACTCCATCATGGATAATCCGGAGTGTCGGTGACTGGGGAATTGAGACACGTTCCGCCACTCGGAGTGCGGAATGTACCTCGTTTCCCGTGCCCGGGCTAACTTCTATCCCGAACACGATGCAAATGAGATGATATGCATGAATGCAACTAATATACAACCTAACATGCAAAATGTCATGAAAATGGCATGCACGATGCACGAGGTGAGACGACATACACAATGCTATGGATGAAATGGCATACGCAATGCAATAATGGGCTTACACCAACATGAGAGAGCCTCAGCCACACTCACATAAGAGGCCATCAGATGAAAATGAGACAACTCGAAATGCGTGCACGCGTGCACGCAAACCGAGGACCGACCCTCAGGCACGGGATGCCACTCTAATGAGACATGGCAAAGACATGGAATATGGTATGCAAACATGCAAAAATCAGTAGCAAAATGAGATGCAAAACAGCCCCGAAACCAGGCGAAATGACACCCGATGCATGGAATCTCTCCCGGAATGCAAAACTAGGTGCATGAAATGGCTTACAGCTATACAAAGTATGCATAATTTGATCATGGCATGAAAATACAGTAGCAAGGCAGTCCTGAGACAAGCATTTTTACAGTTTAAAGCATGGCCAAACAGCAAGCACAAGTAGGGCTAAAATGGCATACAAAAATGGCTCCGCAAATGAGGTCATGAAGCAAGTGGTAGATTCAATGCCCAAATAGAAAAAGACCCTTCTAAAACACTGAAGAGGGACTAAAAATATGCTGTTTTTCAGTAGATTACAACCCCCAAATCAGTATATAAACATGCTCAAAATGCCATGCAAGAAATAGGCCAACAAAGGGCTATAACATGAGGTATACAAAACATTCACCAAACAGCCAAAGACCCTTAATGGAACATGACAAGGGGGTCAAAACATGGCCATTTTCAGTTCTGATCATGGCCCAGAAACAGAAGCAAAATGAGCTAACAAAACATGCAAAAATAGGGACCAAAGAGGGGTGATGAAGCAAGTGATACATAGAGGTCCCCAACAGTGTTGATCCCTTCTTCAATGTTGAATAGGGGCTCAAAATAGGCCTATTTACAGTTTATGACATGCTCCAAAACAGATCACACATAGGCTAAAAATTTCATGCAAAATAATGGCATTCGAGAGGATGTTGAAGTAGGTGCAACATGGGGATCCCAAACAGTGTTGAACCCTTAAACAAACATGAAGAATGGCTCAAAAAAATGACCCTTTCAGTTAGGGTCGGAGCTCAAAACAGCAAGCAAATAGGCTAGAAAAATGTGGCAAAAATGAGCTCAAAAAGAGGGAAAATGGACTTACCCTTGTAGACCAACCCTCTTGCTGCCTCTATGGACCAAAAATATTGCCTCCTAGCCTCTGAAAAACTCCCCAAGTTGCTGGAAATGGAGTGGTGGTGGTGGTGCTAGGTGGTGATGAAGAAAGGGTGTAGAACTTGGAAGATTTTGAGGGTTTTGAAAAGAGGAAGAGGGAGATGAGTATACCAAGCTCTTAGGGATTTTTTTTTGTCAACCCCAAAACCAGCTTTTTGCAGCTACTTATGTAGACAAAAGAAGGGGAGAAAGAGGGGGAAAATGGGAGGGAAAATACAGCAAGTTTCCCCCTAAAACTTGGTCCCCCGGATACAGGTTTTTGAGGGAAAAAGGATGCATAGCTGTAATGTACCAGGAACAAGGAACAAGGCCGGCCAACTTTCTGGGCTGCAGGTGGCCGGCCGGCCAAGGGGAAAAATGGTCATGTTGAATTAATGGCCGGCCATGCTAGATTAGGGTCCTCCCATGTGTCCTCAACACAACCCTGTGGTTGAAAATTGGCAACTATGAACCAGGAGAGAGAACAACCCACTTTTCCAAGGGGTTCAAAAGGGTCAAATGGAATTAATGGCCGGCCATATGATATTAGGGTCCTCCCATGTGTGTACAACACAAATATGTGGTTTGGGGTTGAAGACAGTGGCCCTAGGGTGGTCAACATTGGCTCGGAAGTGAGAAAAAACGGGCGTCGGAGGGCGCCGGAGGAATATAACTGGTTGCTGAGACAATTGCTGGCCTCCCACCCTTCTGTGGCCTTCCTGGTGATAAAACAGAGGTACCTGCCAAAAATGAACAAAAACCGATGCAAAACGAACGTTTGGGGGCCAAAACACGCAGTTCGGGGTCCCGAAAATAGGCTGTTAAGCACTAGGAGTGGTGTTCGACCACGGAGTGGGTCTCTCGGACCTCAGTGTCCCTCAAAAGGGAGTAAATAAGATTCATGCCAAAAACCGGAGCAAACGGAGATAGTTAGGCGGTCCCGAACCGAGGCACACAGCCTGACAGCTCCGAAAATCGGGAACCGAGCTCCGAAATGGGCAGAATGGCCTACGACCACGAAATGTAGCCCACGGCCACCGAGAGATGGCCTACGAGACCTCTCCCTCCCTTTGGGTAGAGAAACAGAGAAAACCGAGCCTGGTTCACAAACCGAGGCAAGGCACAGAAAAGCCCGGAAGTCCGGGGGCAAGGCTCACGGCCGAGACTCTGAAACTTCTGAGCGAGCACGATATGCAACATCACCAAGCACTCAATCGGTGACGTCTGAGTCTTAAGGTCGGTCAAAAATGGGATGTCTACAATATGGTGTCTTCAAAGAGCAAATGCCACCTAGAGTTTCATAAATTCAATTACTTTTAAAGATCGCATGTAGTGTTGACAATTTTTATTGTGCTCAACCACTACATCACCCTCATCGACAAAATAAATAGAAAAATTTACATAAATTAATTACAAAATTGAACACAAATATTTTAAGCCCTCATTTGGCATGTTGAGTTAGGATGCTAAAGGTTAAAATAGATACAAAATAATAAAATACGTTAAAAAGTCAACAAGACAAAATGTCACAAAATCATTTCACTTTTTCTCTTACAAAAGTAAAAAAAATCAAAAATTTCAACCAAAACGAGGCTTATTAGCCTAGACTAAAAGCCAAAAAGTCAACCGACTTCCCAAATGAAGCCTAAGCCTTCGTTTGGCATGTTGGTTTTAGGGGCTAAAAGGCTAAAATAGTATTAAAAGAAAAAAAAAACAAAACAAATACATTAAAAAGGTCAATAAGACAAAATGTCACATCCAAATCATAATTATTTCATTTTTTTTTTTCTCTCACAAAAATTAAAAAAGCCAAAAAAGCCTAACACAAACGAAGCTATTTTATAAAATGTCATATCCAAATCATAATCATTTAACTTTTTTTCTCTCACAAAAATTTAAAAAGCCAAAAAGTTTAACACAAGCGAGGCTTTTTAGCTTAGGCTAAAATAGCTAAAAAATCAACCTACTTTCCAAATGAAGCCTAAATTTTGGAATTTGAAAGAAGTTGAGGGTCCGAGGCCATCACATATCCTATTTTGATGATCTAAGTCATTCACAAATGTTATAAAATAAAAAGATTATGATTATTAAATTAGCTTAATTTTTTTAATGTATAATATACACGAAATGTTTTACAAAATGAACTGTTCAAATTATCAAAATGAGACTGTGGTAGGCCCCATTGGCCTCTCAAGTTCTTGAGATCAACCTTTTATTCTTTTTTTTGAATTGTAGACTTAAGTAAGATGATTATATCTTATTCTGTAATTAATTTTTTTGCAAATGTAAGTCATACCATGCATGTGTCACATTTGAATAGTTTAATCTTTTGAATGAGTAGGTAATTAACAATATAATATAATATCAAAATAGGTAATGAATTGTACATTTAAAAATATTTAATAATTTGATTGTATACTTGAGATAAATTAGAATTTATTTAAGGATCAACTAAGGAAGAGATAGAGACTAATAACATGAAGTAAGGATCAACTAAGAAATAGAAAATGGGTTTACACTCCATAACTTCCTTTCCATCTTCCTCTGTCTACAGCCAGACCACCACTTTAGTAAACTCTGAACTGGTGAGCAACAGCAGCAGCTTTGTCTATGGACAGCAGCAGCTGCTCTCAGTGGTCTAGTACATAATTTGTTTGGATGGTCTGGTTCATAATCTGTTCTGTTTTGGCATTGTGGGTGAGCAGCTGCTGCATTCTGTCATTGACCTGGTGAGCAGCAGTAGTAGGGTTTTTGCTTAGTTGTTAGCTTAGTTTAGTTAGTTTGGTAGCTGTGTAATGGGGTTTTTGCTAATCTATTTTATGACTTAATTACCAAAAAAAAAGTTTTTCTTAGATGGCCAAATTCAAACAATTTGAAAATACATTAGTCTACATTGTACTTTGCAACTTTACCACTTAAATATGTTCCATCTCAATCTATGTTATACACTTGGAGAACTAAGGAAAGATTAGAGATAGACGACGTCATATGATTTTCTTTGTATGATAAACATTGTGCATTCCTAAATGGAATAGGTTAATAGTACACATGATGTGTTTTATGACATAAACAAATTAAAAAAACTTGATCTTTCATTTGTGATCAGACATGGACAAGAGTTGGATTGCATTGGGTAAGACACCTGATGGAAGGATGAGTCAGCCATTTATTGATGAGGTGACATCATTTATTAAATTTGCAATGGCAGTTGTTGACCAGGAAGGTAAAATTTTGTGCCCATGTTTGAACTGTGTGAACTATTATTCCCAAAATCTTCGAAACGTGCAAATTCATTTGCTTCAATATGGGATTATGCAAACGTACACTATTTGGCATGAGCACGGGGAACCACGTGTATCAAATGAGGCTCACCATGAAATGGCAATTGATGAAGATGAGGTTTTAGGTGGTATTGATGCCTTAATGGAAGATCAAATAAGAGGAGAACCCAACGATGCACTCCAGAATAAGGAAGTACAAACGTTTGATAAACTATTGAATGATGCCAAACGTGAGGTGTACTTGGGTTGCACAAACTACACTCTGTTGAAGTTTGTCATCGAGCTACTTAACATGAAGGTAACAAATCACTGGAGCAATAAGTCAGTTGACACACAGTTGGAGTTTTTAACAAAACTTTTTGCCAAAAGAAAATTTGGTTCCAAAGTCATTTTATGAAGCTAAGAAAATACTTCGTGATTTGGGCTTGTCATATGAGTTAATTGATGCTTGTATAAATGATTGTGTACTCTTTTGGAAGGAAAATGCAAGGTTAGATAAATGTCCAAAATGTAAGGCATTCAGATACAAGATCAATCGTGACAGGGGTAAGAAGATTCCCCATAAGGTGTTGTGGTACTTCCCATTGATACCAAGGTTGAAAAGATTATACATGTCAAGGAAGACTGCTGAGGACATGAGATGGCACAAGGACAAACGTATAGATGATAGAGTATTGAGGTATCCTGCCGATAGTAATGAGTGGAAGGAATTTAATGTGCAACATCCTCAATTTGCCCTGGAGCCTCGAAATGTGAGGCTAGGGTTGGCTGTTGATGGGTTCAATCCTTTTAGGAACATGAGCAACTCATATAGTTTGTGGCCTGTAGTACTCATTCCTTATAACTTGCCACCTTGGTTGGTTATGAAATATCCATTTCTTATGATGTCATTACTTATTCCTGGAGAATCACAACCAGGGATCGATATTGATGTCTACATGAGACCTCTGGTGGATGAGTTGAATGAGTTGTGGGAAAATGGTGCATTATTTTATGATGCCGTAACTGGTGAGTCTTTCCAGATGTGTGCAGCTTTGATGTGGACTATACATGATTGGCCTGCATTTGGTGGCATATCTAGGTGGAGAACAAAGAGTCATTATTCTTGCTACACTTGCAATGATGAACCATATTTTCAATCCTTGAAAGGTAAGACTGCATACACTAACCGTCGATGCTACTGGCCTCAAAACCACCTCGAAAGGCGAAAGAGTAAGGCTTACAATGGTAAGCATGAGAAGCGAAAGAGATCTTTAGAGTTACCAGTGGAAAAGATATTAGAGTAATTGGACAGAATGACATGTGTCACATATGGGAAGCATCTAAGAAACAAGAAAAGACTCCGTCAGGCACCAAATTGGACAAAGTTAAGCATCTTGTATGAATTACCATACTGGAAGAAACGGAAGCTTCGACACAACATTGATGTCATGCACGTCGAGAAGAATTTTAGTGAAAATACCTTTGGAACTATGTTAGGCATTGATAGAAAGAACAAGGACACCAACAAAGCACGGATGGACTTGGAAGATATGGGTATAAGGAAAGAGTTGTGGTTAACACGTCGTCCTGATGGAACTTATGTCAAACCTAGGGCAATCTTTTCATTGACCCCTGAAGAGAGGGAGGGTTTCTTTGAATTCTTGAAATCAGTGAAGTATCTGGAAGGCTATGCTGCAAACATATCAAGATCAGTGAATGCGAGAAATGGTAAATTAATAGGCTTGAAAAGTCATGACTGCCATGTACTCATACAACAGATTCTTCCAATTGGGATGCGTGGTTACGTAAACAAAGAGATTAGTAAAAACACTACTTGAGTTAGGTAGCTTTTTCCAGGATTTGTGCTCAAGGACACTGCACTGTAATGAACTTGAGAAATTAGAGGAACGTATAGTACACATATTATGCAAGCTTGAAAAGATCTTTCCTCCAACCTTCTTTGATGTGATGGTTCACTTGGCCGTTCACTTGCCTCGTGAGGCTATTCTTGGAGGACCGGTGCAATATTGATGGATGTACCGGATTGAAAGGTAATTGTTAAATTGAAAGGTTCGTGATTATATGTTGCATGTGTAACCTTGCTCTTAACTAATGCTCTTTTCAAGGTTTCTCGGAGCTTTAAAAATGTTTGTTACAAACCGAGCTCAACCAGAAGGTTCAATCACAGAGGCTTACACTGTCAAAGAGTGCATTAGTTTTTGTTCAATGTATGTTGATGGGATCAAAACAATGCATAATCGACCTGAATGAAATCAAGATCGTGGCGAACGTCACAAAGGGTTGACTATATTCACAGAAACTACCCGTCCTATTGGCCTAATCACAAGGGATGCTGATATGTCACAAGAATATCATGATATGGCTCATTGGTTCTTGTTGAACAATAGCCCCGAGATAGAGAAGTATCTAGAGTATGTTTTTCATTTAAATATGTGTATTCTTAGCTTTGTTAATGTAGTTAGCAGTTCATAATAATCACATTCTTTTGAGTAGGATACACAAAAATCTATTACGGACTCCATCTGACAAAGACATAACCCGTATACAATAACAAGAGTTTCCCAAGTGGTTCAAAGAGTGGGTAAGGCATTTTCAATTTTAAGACATGATTAAAAATTTGTATAAGATTTGATCATTTATTAATTTATTTTTACTATCTTGATGTACGTTATATGTGATTGTAGATAAATATATTGAGAGAAGAAAAGTCACCAGAGGCAACCAATGATTTATGGCCATTAGCAAATGGCCCGAATTTGCTAGTAAAAGAGTACTCGGGTTGCATAATCAGTGGCGTATGATTTCGTACAAGGGAAATTGACAATCACCGTAAGAGTCAGAATAGTGGTGTGCTTACGGAAGGGGATCATGAGGGAGTGACACATGAATTTTATGGTCACTCGTGCAATGTTTGGGAATTGGAGTACATGTGTCATAACAAAGTTGTATTGTTCCAATGTGAATGGTTCAACACAGGAAACACAGGTCGAAGTAGAACATTGCGAACCGATGATTATTGCATAAGTATTGATGTCACAAGTCGGTGATATCAATACGACCCTTTCATCTTGCCTAGCCAGGCTAAGCAAGTCTTTTTACCTAAATGATACGAAATGGGGACAACCTTGGCAAGTCGTTCGACGAGTGCAACATAGGGGTGTCTTTGATGTACTAGAGGTAGGTGATGGAGAATCATTAGATGAACCAGAAGAAAACGATGTGTTCCAACAAGAAAATATTGCCGATGTTGTTCCAATTGACGTCGACCCTAATGTTCAATGTTATAGAGATGGTGTTGAAGCAGAAGTTGTTACAAGGGTTAGGTCATCTGATGAAATAATGATAGAGAATAGAGCTGACAAACAAAATGAAGAGTGTGACAAACCTGATGTGGATTACGATATGGATCTTGATGTAGACTAGGATTTGTAGTTATTTTACACTTTCTATATGAACATTGTTCTTAATTAATGTAGTTGAATTTCAGTTGTGGGGTTCATCCACTGTTATGTAGGTTTATCGTTGATTGGTCATATTATGTGTCTGATGGCTTTATAATTAATTTGTTCTATGATATGTAAAAGGTAAAAACAAAAAATCATCCATCTCACTCTAGCCATATTTCAATGATTTAGAGCCTATATGACATATCCACTTGTTGAGATTGTTGTTGCTTTATGCTTTATGTATAGAAATATATAATGATCTTTTCTTTACATCTAATGTTCAATTATGCTTATCCACCAAAAAAATGTTCAATTATGCTTTATAGTTGGGCAAAATGGACACTACAAAAAAACAGTTGACCAAACCAAGTACCGCAACTAAGAAGGTAACGAACTATGAGAAACAAAGAATGAAGACAATTAATAAAAATCGTGAGAGAATGAATGCTCTAGGAGTGAAGAATATAACAACTTGTTTGAAGGCTGCGGTTCAACATAAGAAATTGAGAAAGGAAAAACAAATACCAATTGAGGAAAATGACGATGATTATCGACCGTTAGAGGCTAAAGATGGTAGTGACACTGAATCCTATGATTCATTTGAGCATGAGGTACTATACATTTATACATTGTGAAATATATTCTTTCTTGTTACTTTCAATTCATACACACATAGACATGTATATCTTTGTACATATATTCATATTTTATTATGTTATTCAGCTATTAGAGATACCATCGAGAGCCCGTTCACAATCTCATCTTGAGGCATTGACCCACACATCAGAAAAATGGGATACCTCTTCACGTCCTGAGGTGGCTAGCCATCCGCCACCACCTCTCAATGTGGAGACTCAACTTGAGGTGACTGCTGGTAATACTATTGGTAAGACACACTCTTTATTTACATTGATTTGAGATCTTAATTAAATTTGTTCACATACTATTTCAATATTATGGCTTTACAATATCAGCTGCTAAGCATGTTCATGGTCCGACTCAAGGCAAAGAAGTTCGAGGCCTTGTTGATAGAGATGGAAAGCTTAACGTGTCTATCCCTCCAGAATTTCGTGCACCGGTAGGGGACTATGCCTCAAAACTATCCTCAAAGATTGGTGTAGAAGTGCAAACACGTTTACCAGATCCAAGTGTTCGTAGGTGGAAGTATGTTGATGCCTCCATTAAGGAGGCAATGTTTCAACGCTTGAATGTAAGTTCATTGTCTACTCTATTATAGGACATTTTACTCATTTTTATAATAGGTTAGAAATCTTAATTATTTATTGTAATTATTTTATTTTTTATAGGAATTATTTATGACTCATCTATTTTTTGCAGGATCAATTTGATTTACAAGGAGACCCTGTTGATATAGAGAAGGCAATGAACACAAAATTTGGTCGAAGATTGAGTAACCATACCTATAGGTTGCACAAACAATTCATGGAGCTGAAAGAGGCTAAAGGGGAGGAGAATGCAAGAAACCACCCATCGAAGGATGTTGATCCTACCAAGTGGATAGATCTTATTGATAAAAAGTGGAACACTAAAGAATTTCTGGTAACATTTTCATCTTTTTTATTATATCAACGAAGAAAGAATTTGATTAGAATAGGGAGAGATTCCAAAAAAACTAGAAAGAAAACAATCAATTTGCTGTGAAATTCCATGTGTTCTTTTTCCTTTATCTTCTAAGCATGTAAGTGGAACATAATAAAAACCAAATAAGTGGCAAAATGAGAAAGGGAAACTATTAAACATGGATTGGAAGGCTTACATAATAGGAGATTAATTTATGGTTCCTTAAAGTGCATCTTTCACATCATAGAATAAAGAACTAAGATTTCAGTTTCTATGATTGTATTTTTTGTTTGTTATTGAGTTTGGTCTGAAGTTTCATGATAATGGTAAGCAACTAGCTGAGTAACTAATTTATCTTCTAGGTAGTGGAACATAATAAAAACCAAATAAGTGGCAAAATGAGAAAGGGAAACTATTAAACATGGATTGGAAGGCTCACATAATAGGAGATTAATTTATGGTTCCTTAAAGTGCATATTTCACATCATAAAATATAGAACTAAGATTTCAGTTTCTATGATTGTATTTTCTGTTTGGTCTGAAGTTTCATGATAATGGTAAGCAACTAGCTGAGTAACTAATACAGGGTATTAAGACAGAACTTTAGATTTGATAGAGTTGTGGAAGAAAGAAAGGGTTATGAGTTTGGTATCAGTAATTGTTCCATATCTTGTGAAATGTAAATGGATTTTTTCACAATCTATCTTGCCCATACTTATATGCCCCCTATTTGTGAACGGTGTAAATTACTCATTTTTCTTTTTTCACCCAGAAAAACCATCTTATGATGAAATCTCAACAAGTCCTCTAATCTATTTTTCAAAGAATAGAATGAAACTAGTGAATAATTTGAAATATCTTTTAAGTTGAAATGATATATAGGAAAAGGATAGACAGGAACAATGCAATTTCTTTATTATCAAGCATTAAATTTGTTTTACTAGTGATACATTTCATTGTTATATTGGTTCATTCTTCCTTACAGGAACAATCAAAAGCCAACATATTTGTCTTACTAATGATACATTTCATTGTTATATTGGTCATTCTTCCTTATAGGAACAATCAATGGCCAACATCGCGAACAAAGAAAGGATGTATACAAAACATAGGTGTGGTTCTAGGTCAATCCCTGTTAGAGTAGAAAAACTGATACGTATCCTTGCACTTTAAGAATTATATTAGATTCTTAGCTTTATTTATTGAATATTTTGTCTATCAAATTAGGCACGAGAAAAGAAGATGCTACCTGATCTGGCAGAGTTTTATAAAGAAACTCACTATAATGAGAAAACATATGAGTGGATCTTGTCTAAAGCTCGGTGTAATTATGTGAGTATATATTGCAATTTTTATTAACAAAATTTTAGAATACTATTTGTTTTAATCTTATTTAATTTTCTAATAATTATTTAATTTTTTAATATTTGATAGGAAAATATGATACAGACACAGGCTAATCACCTCTCACAGCCGGGATCAACCTCTTTGACTGCAGAAGAGCAGTCAATCAAAGTCCTAAAGCCAAGGTCTGGCTATGTGAAGGGACTTGGCATGAGACCTTCATCCTTTATTAGGAGGACCACTACCATATATGCTGAAACAAATGATTATGTGAAGCACCTTGAGATGCAAATAGAGACACAGAAGGAACAAATACAAATGCAGAACAATAAAATAGAAGATCTTGAAGAGGGTAGGAAGAAGCAAGTGGAGATAATGGCTGATGTTGTCAACTTTTTGAGGACCAAAGGATTCACTGGACACTTTGGAAGGGGAGGGGACTCATCCACAAGTGGACATACTTCTTAGTAAAGTATATTAACTTTAATATAACAAATTTTATAAAAGAATATATGTTTGAAGGATTAGAAAGTAATGGAAACATGCATAGGACATCCAATTTGTACAGGTGCATGAGATGTATAAATTATGAATTAGTCTAAAAAATATTTCTTTTTCTTTATACTTAAAGCTTCAAAAAGGCCGTCGAAAGGATAAATTATCACACAACCACAAATTTGTACAGAAACCAACAGAAATACCTTAGGAGGGACCAATATAAGTTGTATGAACTTACGGCACATTAATGGGATGCACCATTTGTGAATTAGCCTTAAAATTAATTTTTTGTTCTCATAATCTCGAAAAAAAAGTCTGTTAGAGGGATAAATTGTATAATTGATTTAATTGTAAATTGATGAGTTACTAATGTTTTTAATCTTTTGTATAATTAATTAATTACTAAAGCTTTTAATTTATTTTTTTGCAGATTAGATTGGGGTGACATTTTTGACGTGCAACAATGATGTAATTTGCTTGAATGTTCATTTTTGTTTGATAAGGATACAAATACTTTGTGGAGTTGCACTAGTTATTGTTGGATGTTTGGTAGAATTGTATAAGTTATAACTTTTGGATCTTTTGTGGATGTTGCACTATTTTATTGTATTAGGATGAAATTATTTGCAATGATGAATGGATATTTTCATTTTGTTAATTCGTAAATGTGTTGATGGCAGGTTAGGTTAAGTTGTGATGGAATTGTTATATTCAACAGGTTTCAACATGAACAGGGCTATATTTGTTGAACTAAAATTCAGATTTTGATAAAATAGGTATATAATGTGGAAAAAAATATTATGGAATTAGTGACAAAATTTTCCATCCCTAAAGAAAGTTTTTTCGTCTCTTATTTGGCTTAGGTGGAAGATTAATTTTGTCATGAATTCTTTATTTTGTCGCTAAATGAATTTGTCATGATGAAAAATATTGTCACATTTTGTCACTATTACCCTCAATGTGTGACAAATTTTTTTTGACATTATTTCATCATTTTTAATGATGAATTTGTTTTTGTCTCTATTGGTAGCTTCTTTGACAAAAAATTTTCATCTTCGTTTATATTAAACGTGACAAAATTATTTCGTCTCTATTTCTTATATTTATGACAAAATACTTTCGTCTCTAATTTCTTTCTTTAATGACAAAATATTTTGTCGCTAATTACTTACAAGTATGTTCCCAACAGAGTGTATTGGAGACAAAAAAAATCGTCACAAATTTATCATTTTTAATGATGAATTTGTTTTTGTCTCTATTGGTAGCTTCTTTAACAAAAAAATTTCATCTTCGTTTATATTAAACGTGACAAAATTATTTCGTCTCTATTTCTTATATTTATGACAAAATACTTTTGTCTCTAATTTCTTCATTTACTGACAAAATATTTTGTCGCTAATTACTTACAAGTATGTTCGCAACCGAGCGTATTGGAGACAAAAAAATTCGTCACAAATTTATCATTTTCAATGACGAATTTGTTTTTTCATTTCTAAGACCCTTTAGCGACGACGCTTTGGCGATAAAATGGGTGACAAAAAATTTTCATTGTAATTTGTAACGCCCTCAAAATAATACATATAAGCCCAACATTCATGACATCCATAGACATAAGAGAATAAAGCATATTTCCATTTATCAGAGTATTCATTACAAAAGTATTACATGTTGACAACAAAAGTAAATGCCCTATGGGCTAACAACTTTCCAAGCCAACACTTGATTACAAAAAGAGAGTACTAACTCAAAACACATTAAGCCCTTTGCTTGAATTTACATGTAATACCAAGAAGATAACAACAAAAAGATTTTTCAGCTTCTGAGCCTCCCAAGCTACGTCCTTGGAGGTGGCATATCACCTGAACTTGAAAATGATGTCCCATATAGGGTGAGCCAAAGCCCAGTAGAGATACGCTAAACCAAATATGAGCAATAACTAAAACATTAGCATTTGATAAATGTTTAACTCATATACACAAATGTACATCTCTTTCATAATCAATCCATATTTACAAATATGTTTCAATTCTATTTCCTGTTTCATTATCCAAACCAATTCATAGATATGGTTCTCTGTTTATCCAGACAGTTTAAAATGAGACTACAACTCATATTAACAATACTTCAATCATGATCAATTAATATGAGACTGCAACTCACATTATTAACACTTCAACACTTCAATTTCAAATGAGACTACAACTCATATTAACAATTCAATACTTCAATTCATCTACGTTATGCAAATGCAATTGGGATTTCGGGACTTTCACCCTGGACACTCAGGCCAACTTAGTTATCAATGGAGTCCATCCCTTATCTCCTCCCAAACGAGTTTGAGAGTACATCCCCTATCTCCTCTCAAACCATGGAGTACATCCTCTATCTCCTCCCAAACAGGATACATATGCAATGTATTTAAAAGCTCTATCATGTACAATGATCAATCTAGGCACATATTCAATGTGACAATTCAACCGTCATATTTAATGACATAGCACATTTGATTAGTTTTAGTTTTCCCTAATCAACATACAGTGTCTACAACAATCAAGACTATCCTCCACCGATAGCCCAAAGCAGTTATTTCTAAATAGATAATAAATTTATCAAACAGATAAAATATCAACATTTTCATGGGTGAGTGATTTATTTATCCAACTACACCATTCAATCTCAAAATTTCCCAATTTCATGATTTCTAACTCAATTTCATATTTCCCCAAATCAATGATTCAAATCAATTATTCAAATATAATTAGGGCACTTTCCCCCTTTTTCTAATATCAATCCTAAGGCTCAATTTCATCAATTTAACAACAATAATTCCATTTTCCAAGGTCTCACATACACATGGAGTTTAACAATTGAAAACCTCTTTTTTATAACTTTAAAACAAACCCTAACTTTCCCAAAATTCCCAAACAACACCATCTATCCAAAATACCCAACATTTATGTCAAAACTCATAGGGAGGAGTAGGTTATCCCTACCTCAAGAGAAGAGACTCAAAGGAGATGAAGGTGAAAACCCAAGATGCTCCAAACACGAACTTTTTCGGATTGAAGTGAAGCCCATACCAAGCTCTACCTTTCTTACAAAGAGACTAGGGTAGGAGACTCCTAGAACTAGATGTATTTGTGAAGAGAAGGTGTAGTATAGAGAGAGAGACAGCCGATCTAGGGTTTGAGAAGATAAGGAAATCAAAAGTGAGGAAGAAACTGCTGCTGCGAACTGATATAATCGATCCTCGCTCGAGCGACCAGACACAGACAGACCTCGCTTGAGCGCAAAAAGCCTCACTCGAGCCAACAACACGAAGCTTCAGGTCTGCAGCCTAGAAGCACGCTCGAGCGAAAAAAAGCTCGCTCGAGCGAAGAAACCCAAAACATACAGCTCTCTCGCTCGAGTGAAGGAAAGCTCGCTCGAGCCAAGAAACACAACCTTCAAGTCCAAACTTAGACGCAGATGCACGCTCGAGCACAAGAATGCTCGCTCGAGCCAACAGACAAACCACTCAAATCTCGCTTGAGCGAAGGAACCTTGGCTCAAGCGAAGGAACTAAAACACAGAGCTCGCTCGAGCGACAAAAGCCTCACTCGAGCGAAGACACCAAAAACTAGGCAGCAACCATTTGTTTCAAAACACACCCAACCTGTTACAAACCTGCCCAACACATCCCAAAACTCAAATACAAGGAATTAAAGGATGGCAATGCAACATATACAACCACAGACATCCACAGAACCGAGTCCGGAATACAATAACCAACGGAAGGAAAACCAGGATTGCTATATAATTTGTTTAAGTGACGAAATATATACATTTTGGGACAAATTTGTTTCATCTTTAAATCCCAAATTTGTTGTAGTGTTATAATGGTTGTTATTTTAGTTATGATTCAAGAAGCCTTTAATTATACTTCAAGTGGTGTTTGGTTATTACCCATTTTGGTATTAGTTATGATTTAATTATGGCTTATTGTAATGTTGGTTATGAACTATATTTTGGTTTTTTTTTTTTATTATGTCTCTAGTGATGAACTATTATGCATTTTTTTTTTTTGGATTGAAACGAACCATTGTACTTGTTTTACTTATGACATTTATAGTATCAATATCACAAATTATTATAACTTAAAAAAAGAAAAAAAAAAGTATGCATTATAAAAAGATCCAGAATATTGTATAAGCGAAACATTTCTTAGCATCAATTAATTTGAAGTCTCTGCCATATCTAATGTTATAAAAATATATACATATATATATATGAGTGTAACATTTGTTGACAAGTTTTTTTAGGAACCACTATGGTCATGGTTGAGACAGTGAGTGGTAATTTGAAGTCTCTGCCATATTGAATGTTACAAATATATATATATATATAAGTGTAACATTCCATGACAAGTTCTTTTACGAACAACGATCGTCATGGATGAGTCAGTGAGTGGAACAAAAACCCTTGTTAGAAAATACGTACACAAACACCACCAAAAGTATTCCAAACCACACGCAAAGTCGCACATACATACAAAAAGCACAACGTGGATTCCTCCGTAGATACACTTTTTTCTAATTATAAAAAATAAGTTGTAACATTATCTATTACTATTATAAAGTGTGAACAACTTGACATATTTTTAATTTTTTTTTTAATTTTAATTTTATCTTCTTAAATTTATTATACCTTCATTTGGCATGTCAAACTTTTTGACTTTTTAACTATTTTAGTCACAAAAAGACAAAATAGGCTTTTTAGCCCAACAAAACAAAATATCACATCCAAACTATAATCATTTCATTTTTTTTTTCTTAAAAAAGTCAAAAAAATCAAAAAGCCTATCCCAAATGAGGCTTTTTAGCCCTAGGTTAAAATAGCCAAAAAGTCAAAAAGTCAACCCACATCCCAAACGAACCCTATATTTTCTAAAAATCATGAAAAATCCTATATAAACCAACTATCTCTTTATTTTTTTCAGTTAAACACCAAAAAATAATATATCTGATTTCAATGAATATAAATAAATTGTCTCCCTTCTTATAAATAAAAAAAAAAAAAGAAGAAGTCATCTCCCTATTTTTTTATATTGATGATGATTTAAGAACAAAAAATAATTACTCTTTCTTAATTTCCATGTTTTCTTTTATACTGATATACATAATATTTACAATTGTCTATCATGAATCAAATCACTGTAAATAATTTTAGTTGAATCTTAAATTTGTATGTATTCCTTCAAATCTAGATAGAGGAAAGCGCATGTCACGCCCCATGTAGACACCCCACTTTTGACCGTCCTCAAGACTTAGACGTCATCGTTTGAATACTCGATGATCATCCATGCTCGTGTTCGTTTTGAGTTCCCGAAGGTCTCAGCTGCGCGCCTTACCTTAGGATCTCTCAACTTGTCTGTTTTGTGCTTTGTTGTGGACCAAGGACTTGTGTTTTTGCTTCTGAGGGAAGATGGTGGCTTGTTGGCCATCCCTACAACCCATCGGCCTTGTTTTCTTGCCATCGGCCATAAGTGGTGGCCGATTGGCACTCTTTTTGGTCAATTGGCACTCTTTTTGGTCGATCGGCCATATTTTTGAGCTGAGACCTTTCCATCTGCTTTTTGCAGATATTTTGTGCCAGCTGTGATAGCTGGTGGGCACAATTCTCATCCTTCATACACGTGTATGGAGGGATTGCATTCAAGACTCAAACTTGTTCAACAAGCTTGAGAATTGAAATTCTATAAGAAGGGAGCCTCCCCTCCCCTTCCAGGGGTTCTAAGAATTTGATATACAAGTTCTATATCTCTCTATATATTTTACCTCTCGCTCTTCTCTTACCTTGGTTTGTGCCCAAAAGTGTAAATCCTTCACACTATTGCACACAAACACCTACTAGAACACTATCATTTGGTTGCTGAGGTACTAGGGAGTTGATTTTAGTGTTCTTGGACTGGTTTTGTTCGGAAGAGGCTGCTGGAGTTGTGTTCTTGAAGGTGTTCTTCAAGGGTGAGTCAACTACCTTTTAATCCCCCATTTTGGCTTAAGCTTTTAGACCTACTTGCATATTGTTTTAAGCTTAACTCTAAACTACAAAAAGTTATGTTTTTTTATGCTTGTGATGTTTGGTTAAGGTCACTTTTTGGTTGGGGGTGGTCTACAGGCCTTGTTTGGCCTTGTTTTGAGCCATCTCTTTTGGCCCTTGTTCTAGCCTTTGCATGACCTCTCTACCACTGAAATCCAGAGGATTTTCAGTGGTGGAAAGGTGGTTTTGGAGTCTTGAATAGGAGAGAGACACCCCTCTCTCCTTGTGTCTCATTTGATAGTAAAAATGGCTCACAATAGTAGCATCTTTACTTGGCATGTTTTGGCCCCATTTCAACAAAATTTTGGTGTTATCTTAGCATGCTATACCTCTGTCTAAAGTTGGTTTGATAGCCTCTTACATGCATCATGCACTTGTAGTGTAATCCTCTCTGTTGCCTTAACATGCACCTTGTATTTGGATCATCATTCTTGCATGTTTCGGCTCAACTCAAAGAAGCTTTTAGTCATGTTTTACCATGCTTGAGCTCTGTTTCATGTTGTTTTAGTCATGCATGCATAGTTTTGTATAGCCATGGTTCAATCTAGCTTGTTAGCTTTGAGTGTCCAAGTCATTAGCATGCATTGCTTAGACCATTTTCATGATTTGGCATCATTTTATATGTGATTTCAGTCCATGTAGTGTAGCCATGCACTTGCATTTGTCATCCCTTCAACGCTTTGAAGAGTTGGTGTTTTATGCCTTAAGAGTGGACCTTTGTGCATGCCTTTATGCTTCGGCCTTTAGGATGCCATCTCAGTGGGTTTTTGGACTTATTTTGACATTCCATAACTCTAATTTTTATTGGTTAAGTCATGCCATGTTTGGTTGTAATAGGTGTAGTGCGATCCCCTTTGTTGGCCTTACTTGCATCATGCCTTATGCCCTTCATGTTGGCTTGTTTTAGCTTTGGCGCTTGCATGTTTTAGACTACTTTTGGCATGATCTAGGACTGTTTTGGTTGTCCTTGGCTCTTTGGGGCTTGATTCATGTGGCCTCATGTAGACGTCCCCAAACGCCCCGGGAGGGAAATCCCCTATTTTGTTCATTTGGGCTCACTACAGTTCAGGACTCAATGTCACGGTCCTGTATCTAATCTCGCAGAGTGCAATGCAAGACCGATGAATCATCAAAGAGTCCAAATCCGGAAAATTGTTTTTGAAAACAGATTTTTTTGAAAGAAGTGCCAAACACGGACTGCTTTGCCAGATACAGAGTCGCCACCTAAATATTTTATTTTGGGAAATTTAGGAAACTCTGACTCGTTGCCTAAGGCCACGTGTCTGTCATCACCAACGTTGCCTCGGCTCGGGAACTTGGGTACGATTGGGGAAGGTCACTTCGTGAGCACCCCCGCTCGTCCGATCAAAGATCGGCCTCTACTAACCATGATATTAAGTTTTGAAAACATTATGCGTTCTTATTCCGGTTATTAGCCTAGATTTACTACGTGATGCGCACAACATACAAATATGGACTGGATCGCCTGAATTGGAACAACGCATCTCATGTTTGTTTTTGAAAATGGTTTGCTACTCGCAAGTAGGCTAAAATGCAGGTTTTGCCACCCTTAGGTGGGCTTAGAAAAGATGGTTTTGCCACTATCTAGTGGGCTTAAAACTCACAGTCAATGCATTATTCCAATTCAGATAATCCAACCTTCACCCATGGGCATTCAGGCAGGTATATCACATAAGCATATAGCCTCATGGTAAGCATGCTAATATGGCAACACTCACACGCATGCAAGATGCTAAAGCATAAAAGCTTACCTAGTACTCCAAGCCAAAACAGAAACTAGTTAGTAATCATATGCATGATCCTAGTTCATGTTAAGATGGCTAATGCAACACATGCAAAATGCAACTAGAAATAGGCTCGGCTATCCTAAGAATGGCATATGAGATGCTACAGCTAACACATATTCAATTTGGAATTAAAACACAATGCAGTTAGTATGATGCACCGAGCCCGGTGCATGCAAGACAGATGAATGGATGCAAACATGCGAGCATAAGTATGCTAATTGAAACATGCCCTAATCTAACCATCATAAGCTAGTAAATAAAAGGGAGAAAGACGTGGGGTTGGAAGACATACATCACACACACGCACACTTATTACAATTGTGCCCTCGCTCGGAGGGTCCGAATAAATAATACAGTCCAAATAAATAATTACAGTCCAAATAAATACAAAGCCCTAATTAATTAACAAATTAACTAGGAAAGCAGGTAAATTAGCAATGCAAATCCATGGACCGCCTCAGCTCTGAATGGTAAATGATGCATGCTTGAGTTACTTGGCGCGAAAATCCATTGCGATGCCCCGATTCGCCTCTATTTGCAATTAATGCCGGAATGCTGCGCGAAGCTCTAGGAAGTTGCTGATTTCTGATTTGCTGCAACAGAGAGCAAAAAAGGGGCATGGCAAAGTCTTTTCACATATGTATGCATGATTACTCTTCAGGGAGTGTAGTCCTCGATCCTCGTGCCACCAATCACGCATCAGGATGCATGATGGTCGAGGAGTCAAATTGCACGACTCGATGTGAAATGAATGCACATGAAAATACAACAAGACCTAAACTCCATCATGGGTAATCCGGAGTGTCGGTGACCGGGAATTGAGACACGTTCCGTCACTCGGAGTACGAAACGTCCCTCATTTCCCGTGCTTGGGCTAACTCCTATCCCAAACACGATGCAAATGAGATGGCATACACAATGTGACTAACATACAACCTAGCATACGCAATACTATGAAATGGCATACACAATGCTCGATGTAACATGGCATACACAATGCTCTAACATGCAACCTAGCATACGCAATGCTATGAACTGAAATGGCATACACAATGCATGATGGACTTACACCAACATGAGTGGACCTCAGCCACACTCACATCAATGGCCATATGATGGAAATGAGACAACCGAAACACATGCAAACATGCACGGATGCAATGGACCGATCCTAAGGCACAAATGCCACTCTACCACAGCATGGCAAGGGATGCAATATGGCATACAAACACATATGATACAGCTCTGAAACATGATAAACAATGGTCCCGAATCATGCAAACATGGCACACTATGCAAGCTAGGGGGCCCGGGTACCGAAACTAGTGAAGTGCGTTACACTAGAGGTACCCAAAGCAATGCACCAAAGGCAAAACCAACCCCAAACAGACCCTAGGCAGGTTTGAAATAGTGGGAAATTGGCCTAAAATGATGACTCAACATGCATGAAAATGAAGCTCATTCATTGGTCGGTAAACAAGGCATTCACGCACAACTCTTAAGCACACTTAAAGAGATGAAAACATGGCAATATGGCATTCAAACCAGCTCTGAAATATGATGAAAAATGACCTCAAAACATGAACACACCTCAGCACATGCATGCAATGGGCCTCAAAACTCAAAGTTAAGCATGGATATTGAACTATAAGCATGCAAAACAAACATCATTCGACCATGAGGCCTAAAAATAGAGCTAGGGTAGTCCAAAATAAGCACATTATCAGTTTAAGGTATGGCCAAAAAGTGCTAACATCAAGGGTCCACAAAGCATGCAAAGAAAGCTAGTGAACCATTAGTTGTTCTACAACTATATGAAGCATATGAAGGCTCACCCAACTAACCAAAAAACAGAAGCATTTCATGCCAAAATATGCCCAAATACCCACTAAAACTCAGTCAATGCATGCAAAATGAGGGGCTCCTTTGGAAGGTCGTGCAAGGGGGTATTCTACACCTATATGATAGACAAACAAAAGGGCAAACCACCTCTGGAAATGAGTTATGACAGCCCTAAAACCCACCAAATAGGCCCTGAAATCAGTCTAGGAAACATGCAAAGAAAGGTCCCTTTGAAAGGCCTTGAATGGGATTGCTCTACACATGCATCATAGACATAAAATATGGCAAAATGGGCTCTTGACAGAGCTTAGGCAGACCTTAAAACTCACAAAATGAGGCCTGAAACATGACTTCAATGCATGCAAAAAAGAGTCCCTTTGGAAGCCCAACAATGCTAGTAAAGAGAATGAGGGGTGAAAGGGTCACCCCTCTATGATTTTGAAGCTCAAAGACACATATAAACCACTAAAAATCTACTAGATTTCAGTGGCTAAGAGGCCAAACCAAGGCCAAGGCAAATGCTCTAATGCATAGCTCAAAACATGAGGAAATGAAGCATGCAAGGGGGAAGATGACCCCAAACAGAAAAGAGTCCTTAAGAAAACATGTTTAGAAGATCAAAACAAGACTTTTTCTATTTTATGTCGAAGTCCAAAAATGTTTTCAAATAAGGCTAAGACATGATGCAAAATAAGCCCTAAAAGAGAGATGAAGCATACAAGAATGTAGGAGACCTCAAACAGAAAAGTTTCCTTAATCAAACTTCAAGAGGAGCTCAAAATAAGACACTTTTAAGTTTATAACAAAACCCAAAAATGCTTGCAAATAGGGCTAAGTTATGAAGAAAAAAAATACAAAAAAAGGGGAAATAAGGACTTACCCTTGTAGCCAAAGGGACCAGCAGCTTCTAGACCAAAATAACACACCTTCAATCTCTGAAAACCAGCCCCAAGTTGCTTAGAGTGATGGTGGAGGTGTTGTGCTAGGAGGTGTAGAGCAATGGTGCAAGAACAAAGGTGTTTTGAAGCTTGGAATAGAGAGATATAGGGAGAGGTGTATGTATGAGCCTTCACCAATCTTGGAACCCTTGCAATGGAAGAGGCACCTTTCCTTTATAGAAGAGAAGGGCTAAAGCTTCTTCAAGAAGCTTAAAACCAAGCTCAAAGATCCTCCATACATGTGTATGGATGATGCAGCACATGCCTCCCAGCTGGCACAGCTGGATCACACTCACTGAGACAAACAAGCTGAGAGCTGGCTGACCAGTTCAAGTGGTCGGCCGACCACTTGCCTTGGTCGGCTGACCAAGGGTCAAAAGGTTCAAGCTCCAAAGCTGGTCGTCCATAAAGCCCTTGAAGTTAGCTTTCCAATGCCGCAAACCTTGCATCAAAATTCCTTCTGTGCAAAAAGTTATGCCTGTTTTGGTGAAGCCGCGTAGATTCGGTTCAAACGGATTTCAACCAACCATATCTCCCCCACCCGGACTTGGCTTTAGGATATTCTTGAGTGCAAAATGAAGCCCCGGAAGTAAGCTTTCCAATGGTACCAACCTCGTATCAAAATTCCTCCTGTGCAAAGAGTTATGCCCGTTTCGGCGAAGCCGCGCAAATTTTTTCTCTCCTTCCTGGATTCATGCTGAACCACTTTTGACCACAAAAGCTGGTCGGCCATCTGATTTTCTGGTCTGCCATGTGGCCACATTGAAAACCCAGAAGTTAGCTTTCCAATGGCACCAACCTCGCATCAAAATTCCTCCTGTGCAAAGAGTTATGCCCGTTTCGGTGAAGCTGCGCAGATTCGGTCCAACCAGATTCATGCCAAACTTCTCCCAAACTAGTTTTCTCTCTCTTCTCCTCTTTTCTTGAACTCCAAACCCTCGAACAAGGTGTTTTGAAAGATTTTTCCAAGATTTCATCTCTCTTTCATTCATTTCCACTTTGTCCTTGCTCGGTTTATCGAAAAGCGCAATATTTGACAAAATGCGAGCCTTGGAACATCGTAAAAACTTTATTTCAAAAACGTTTTGAAAGAGAGGGTTTTAAGTCTAAAATCTTTTGATCAAGATTGTTTTGGTCCCAAAAAAAAAAAAAAAGGGGTATGAAGTTGAGATTTGACCCTCTCCTTGCCGAAAAAACTGAACCTTTCCCCTGCACACCTTTCTCCGCCATGTAAACCATCAGTCGCGTCCAAGTCTTAAGGGCGGTCAAAAATGGGGTGTCTACACCTTAGTACAAGCTTCTTGGCTAGCCTTAAACCTTGAGCTTTCTTGCATGATTATGCTTGACTTGTTTGTGTGATTTGGCATCATTCGTAGCATGATTTTAGAGCTTGTAGTGTTATCACACTTCCAGAGTGTCCATGAGGTGGTTCAAAAGCATCACAGAGATTTTCACAGTTTTCAAAGGTGCAAAACAGTGCAAACAAGGGCAACATGAGGCATGGCAACGGATTTTCGAGTGATGCGATCAAGCACGCATCATTCATCATTCCGAGGCAGGGCTGTGGCAGCCTACTTCAGTTTCTTGCTTAGATGGCTTTGTAAATTAATTAATTTGTTTAATTAATTAAGAGTTCTGTAATAATTAATTAGCTAGGATAGTTAGTTAATTAGTTGATTCTTATTATTTATTCGGACCCACCGTCGAGAGGGCGAATTTTGTAATAAGTGTGCGTGAATTTTGTAATAAGTGTGCGTAAGTGTGTGAATGTCTTCCAACCCTACATCTTTCTCCCTTTTACTTAACCGCTTACGATGGTTAGTTCTAGGTCATATTTCAATTAGCATCCTTATGCTTGCATGTTTGCATTCATTCATCTGTCATGCATGCACCGGGCTCGGCGCATCATACTAACTGGATTGTATTTCAATTCCTATTTGAATACATGTTATCAAGTTGCATCTCACATGACATCTTAGAATAGCCGAGCCTATCTTAGTTGCATTTTGCATGTGTTACATTAGCCATCTTAACATAAACTAGGATCATGCATGATTTCTAACTAGTTGTTGTTTTGGCTCGGAGTACACTGTAAGTGTTTATGCTTTAGCATCTTGCATGAGTGTGAGTATTGCCATGATAGCATGCTTGCCATGAGACTATTTGCTTAAATGATATAACTGCCTGAATGCCTGTGGGTGAAGGTTGGATTACTTGAATTGGAACAATTCATCGAAATGCGTATTTTAAGCCCACTTGAGGGTGGCAAAATCATGTTTTCTAAGCCCACTTGAGGGTGGCAAATCCACGTCTTAGCTTACTTGCGGGTAGTAACTTCAAACCATTTTCAAATAAACAAACATGAGATGTTTTGTTTCAACTTAGGCGATCTAGTCTATACTTGCGTATTGTGCGTATCGCGTAGTAAGATTAGCTAAATAAACCGGAATAAGAGCGCATGTGTTTTCAAAAACAAGATATCATGTTAGTAAAGGCCGATCTTTGATCGGGCGAGCGGGGGTGCTCATTGCATGACCTTCCCCTCTCGTACCCAAGTTCCTAAGCCGAGGCAACTTTGGTGATGACAGACACGTGGCCTTAGGCACAAGTCAGGGTTTCCTAAATTTCCCAAAACAAAAACATTTAGGTAGCGACTCTATATCTGGCAAAGTAATCCATGTTTGACACTTCTTTATAAAAATCAGTTTTCCAAAAACGATTTGTCGGGTTTGGACTCTTTGGTGATTTATCAGTCTTGCATTGCACTTTGCGAGACTAGATTCAGAACTGTGACATTGAGTCCGAACTGTAGCAACTAATGAACAAAACAGATTTCGCTCCGAATCTCGCGTGCGGAGCCAGGACGTTCGGGCACGTCTACAGTTTCTGGCGACTCTACTGGGGACTTAGAGAACTTGACTCGAACTCATGATATCTTGTTTTGACTACACTTATGTGTCTCTTTGCATTGCATTTGCATTGGTGCGCCTAGGACACCGTGTTTGCCGTATGCTATTCCTGAACAGTTTGCCGAAGGCATGCTTTGAGAAGCGTGCCATAAGGCTGACCGGTTGCGGGCTCTGCCACGACGGGAACACAAACCTCGATTTTTACCGGGGCACCCTTTTTGACCATTCGACCTAGTGCATATCGGAAACTGTGGTGGCCATTCCAAGCTAGGACAGGTTGCTTACCTGATTGTAGGTTGTTTCAAACTGCTGCGTGCGTAGTGAAACCCAGCTCCTGACAAAATAAGACAGGGAAACCCTACCCCAACACAGGGGTGTTTTGGTTCTTATTTGCTTGCTATGTGCTTTTAGAGTTGGCCTTTACAGGAATGCACGTATTAGTTTGCAAGTCTGGGTATCAGGCCTGCGGGCATCGGTATTTGGGAATCAGTTTTACGTGTGGGTATCATATTCAGATTTGGGGTAGTGATTTGGGAACAGTGATCAGTGGTTGAGAACAGTTCTTTCAGCTTATGTTTGCCAACTGTGTGTTGTCTTTATTTAAGCTGTTATGCTGTCCGTTTTTCTGTTCATTGTTTCCTTATTATGCTTTATTTATCTTTTTGCAAGGTAGTTTAGCACCATTGCATCTGACCAGGCAGATATTCCCCGAGCACTCTGGGTTAGAGGTCGCAGACTTAATCGATCCACGGATCTGATAGACAGACAAGCAGTGTTCCTTTCTTTACCCCCGGTTACCAGACGGAGGTCAAAAAGGAGCAGTGTATCGGTACAGCGGTCGTCAGAACAGTTGTCTGCCCCACCAGTGAATAGTCAGGCTGAGGTCTCAGTTTCTACTGCAGGGACAGATATACCGGTTGTTCAGATCTAGCAACACCCTATGGCATCTATGGAAGAGATGATGTGTCAGCTCCAGGAGAGTATGAAAGCCATGCAGCAGGATGCTACCCGTCAAGCAGAATTTGCTGCAAGCCAGGCCGAGGTTATGGCCCAACAGGCAGAGTTAATTGCCAGATTGCAGCAACAACAACCACCGCAGCAAACCAGAGCATCTGCTTCGCACCAGGTTCCTCCCCCACCAAGAGTTCCCGTACTTGGAGAGACCGTACACATCCAGGATAATACGGACGTTCCAACGGGGCCGGCTCCGCCCCGAATCCTACCCCAGCTATCCAAAGCACCTAACAACCTACTGGATTCTCCCTTTGAGTTTGAGGTGGACCCCACAGCGTTAAAAGTGAGCAAGCTAGAAAAGCTGTTCAAGAAGTCTCAGGGCGTGAAGTCCATTCCGGATATTGAGGATGGGTATACCGACTCGGCTGTGACTCTGCCAGATCGGTTTAAAATGCCGCACATAGACCGTTTCGACGGGTCTGGAGATCCTATGGTGCATTTGCCGCTGTTCTCGGACATATTGAGGCTGATGGGCCTCTCCAGATTGCAGAAGCTTTCCCTGTTTGGCCGGACCCTGTCGGGTGTAGCGGCTATTTGGTATGCAAAACTGGAAGACTCTGTTAAGAGGAATTGGGAGGAGATGGCTGAGGCCTTTGAAGCTCAATACTCCTACAATACACAGATCGAGATCACAACCTGTGATCTTGAGACGACTAGGCAAGAGCCAAAGGAGAGCTTCTCCGACTTTGTGACCTGGTGGAGGGCCAAGGCCTCGATGATGACCATCAGGCCTGTTGACAAGGACCAAATTCGGATGGTTGTGCGCAACCTCCAGCCCAAGCTCATGCAGAAGATGATCGTCCTCCCCCTCCCCACCTTTGCAGATCTACATGAGATAGGGGTGCAAATTGAGGACGCCATGAAATAGGGCCTTATTGATCATAAGAGAGAACAGCCCAAGAGGGCATTCAACTGCAGTACGAATGCAGGCACAAGCAATGCTGCAACTGCTAGAGCTTCAGATGTGAGTATGGTCACCACCACCACCACCCCAAGAACCCTTACAGCTACACCATTCACTGGTGTGTCCGGAAGTAGCTCACAAACAACCAAGTTTTCACCCCGAGGCCAAAGAACCTTCACCCCACTATATATGCCTTTGTTCAAGGCTTTGGGGGTTTTGATCAGGAAAGGGCACTTGAAGTCCCTAGAGCCACAGTCATTACCAGAAAAACTTCCCCCCTTCCATAACCTGGCGAAGTACTGCGCGTTTCACTACCAACATGGTCATGACACCAACCAGTGCTATAGATTGCATCACGAGATTTAGGATCTCATTGACAACAGGGTGATCATGCCTCCGAAGAAACCGAATGTCACAACCAACTCTCTCCCACCACATAACCAAGCTCTACCTCCCAAACGTATCAACTTGATGCGAACTAGGGTTATGTCATACGACCCTAGCATATATATCACCCCTTCTCACCTACCTAAGCCGGAGGTGTTCATTCCTGACAGCACTGACTTGTGCACGTTGGACATCTCCCAAACCCAACCTGAAACGGTGGTCGTGGCTATCGAAGATGGAATTAGGTCGACTGCAGGGGCAGATGAGATTGATGATACAGAGCTTGAGAGGTCTGCAAGCTTCATGTACAACCCGAGTGGCTACATTACATCAGCAGGCCAGGCTAGGCCGAATGTGGAATTGCTAGTGGGGGCAGAGATTTGTGTAGTCCGGGAGGATAGACCTAATCAGGGGCTAGATGACCTAGTGGATCTAGAGGAGGACATTGTGAACCTTCAATTCTTCAACGAACAAGACTCAGGAGACGTGACTGTCAACTGGTTTGGTCTGGAAGGGTCAGCAGAAGCTACCGGGTGGCTCAGCGACGAACCGGATGTTGTTGAGCAGCCTCAGTCAGAACAGGGTCCGTCAGGGACAGGGACATCAACTGTGGCCGGAAGGGCCGAGGAACAGAATGCACCGCCGGAGAGCACCGGTGTTAAGAATTTTGCTTAGAATATGGGCAGTTTGGGTACGGAAGATGCTGAACAGCAGGCTGCACTGAAGCAGTTTGAACGGAAAATGATCGAAGATTCTGAGAGGATTAGAAAGGCCAAAGCCCATGCAGGGACAGAACATGCTGTGTGCACAAGAACAGAACGTGCTGCGTGCACAGGAATGGAAGGTGCTGCGGGCACAAGAATAGTTGTAATGGAGCCGGACAGGTGTCTGTCGGCTGTCGATGACATGTGGTGGGAAGATGACGATCTATGTCTTGCCCACACTGATGAAGACTGGGGACAAAGCCAACCGGATGATACCTGGTACGTTGGCGAAGTAGACCACATAACTAGGAGCAGGCAGTATTTTAAGCCCCCGCACTTAGATCAACCAGAGGCGTCCGGAAAGGACAAGGATGCAGAGAAGCAGAAAGAAAAGCTACTCGAAGAGGAGGTTGTGCTGAAACAGCTCAAGAAGATACAAGCGGACATCTCCATCTGGGGATTGCTTATGGCCTCAAAAGTACATCGACAGGGTGTCCTTTCTGCAATGGACAAGGCCAAGCTTTCAATAGATACCACGCCTGAGCAGCTGGTAGGACTGGTCTTTCCGGGAGGAGCTTCCCCGACGTTGACCTTCACTAATAAGGAGCTGCCGCCTGAGGGCACAAACCATAACAAACCTCTCTACATCTCTGTCGAGTGTAGAGAAAAGTGCATACCGGTGGTTCTTGTCAACACAGGATTCGCTATTAATATGTGCTCGTCGAGGACGGCATATGCAATCGGGTTGAAGCCCGTAGATTTTGTGCCAACTACCCAGGTGATAAGGGCCTACGACAATACAAGCAGAGAGGTGATGGGGACCGTGCAGATTCGAACTCAGGTTGGTCCAGGACAACACGATATTGACTTTCATGTCTTGGACGTTCCCCAACCTTTAATTTACTCCTAGGGCGGCCATGGCTGCACCAGGTGAAGACGGCCTCTTCCACCCTGCACCAAATGTTGAAATACCCCCACGGAAAGGGGGTGGCTATAGTTTTTGGGAATTCGTCGATTCATCCGCCGCCAGAGGTGTCTATATCGGTTTTGGAAATCGAACATGGCACGGAGGATGTGTTCCTGTCGGGATTTACCCTAACTAAGGCCCGGGTCGTACAGAACATTTTGGCTGTTGATGAGGGGTTATATGTTAGCGCACAGTCAGTGTACCTTATGAACAAGCTTCAGCACATCCCTAGGATGGGACTAGGAAAAAGTGGCCGGAAGGGCATTACTGTATCGGCCGAAGTACCGCACAACCCGCATACCTTTGGCTTAGGCTATCTGCCTACCAAAGAGGACTGGGTGAGGAAAGGCAAAGAGATGGCTGGGAGAGCCAGAGCCCAGCAGACCGGGAAGCATTTTGAGTTGATGCATCGGCCTATCCAAGGCACCCTGAACAGACGCTTTGTCCTGGAGGGGGAAGACTTTCCATTCTGCGGCTTCCTAAAGCCATGGCTGAATGCCGAGAAAAGGCACCTACCAGGTTTCGAGATCTTCTTTGACTTGCAGTTGACCGGGGATGATGTTGCCGAAGAGCAGACAGACCCATCAGCTGAGGTTGAGCAGTGTAAGGAAGTGGATTCTGAGAGCACCGAGATTGAAATGGGGTAGCACTGGCTCGTCAACTTTCAGATCCTCCGATCGTACATGAGTGCTTGGGGGATGACCTCTCAGTGTCTATGATTAGGAATGAAACGGCTGCGAGCACATCTGCAAACATTTTGGATGCGTCCATCGCACCCTCCCTCATTTGGCAGTATGAGGAAGGATTCTTATCGAGCAGCACCAGATTAGGTAATGAGCCGGAATCTGATTCCACGAAGTCTGTGGAGTCGGAATTAGGTTCCAGCTCGTCTGAGTCTGAGTTCGGTATTCCTGGGGTGACAACCCGGATGCCATAGTCCTATCTAGGTCGTCTTTTTCTTTTTCCTTTGAGCCTGTTGTAACAGAGGAATCAGGCGACTTGGAAGTGATTAATGAGAATGAAATGGATGTGGCTTTCGAGTACTTTTTTGTGCCTTTGATTTATTGTATTAATTAGGACTTTCAAAATTTTGATGAAAATGACGAGGAAGAAATTCCTCCGGTTTTGAAATATTTGCTAGATCAGGAGCAAGAGAGGTTTGTAAAACTGCTGGTTGATGAAATCATTCAAATTAATGTTGGTACTGAGAAGGACCCGCGGCTGGTCCAGATCGGGTCCACGTTATCTTCGGAGGAGCGCGAGTGCTTAGTCGCTTTATTAAAAGATTTCAAAGATGTTTTTGCGTGGTCCTATGAAGACATGCCTGGAATCGATCCTGAGATTGTACAGCACCGGACCCCTCTTGACCCAAAGGCCCAACCTGTTAAGTAGAAACTCAGAAGGATCCGCCCGGACTGGGCTATCAAGATCAAAGAAGAGGTCACCAAGCAAATTGACGCAGAGTTCCTGCTGGTATCAGAATACCCAACTTGGTTGGCCAACATAGTTCCAGTGCCGAAGAAGGACGGCAGAATTCAGGTATGTGTGGACTTCAGGGATTTGAACAAAGCCAGTCTAAAGGACGACTTTCCTCTACCGCATATCGACAAATTAGTGGATTTTACTGATGGGCATGCATTGCTCTCATTCATGGATGGGTTTTGAAACCGGACTAGACTGTACCATCCGGTTAAATCGATGACCAGTCTAAGTTCCGGTTCAGATAGACTATTAGATTTGGACATTTTCAAGAACCGGTGATTCTTAGATAAACTGTTTGAACCTGCAATCAGTTAAACCATAAAAACCACTGGCCATTCACAATGCATTCACTTAAAATTTTTGTCGTGTCGGAGACTTGAATTTCCATTTCTGTTGGGAAAGGTTTAGCCCAAGACCACTGAACTACACACTACACTTACTATATCTATAAAGGTATATATTATTTATTATTGTTCCGACTTTATTAAAAATCATTACAACTTTCTATAAAATAACAATGCATATTATTCAAAATCTTATATTAAAAATAAACTGATAATATAAGTATATATTTTTGTAATTTAATAGCTATAGTTTATTAATGCATAATTATCAACATATTTATGATGAAATTATAATGTCACTATTCGATGTTAATGCATAATTATCCAAGTTTCAAAACATTGTGTATCACACTTGAAATACGGGATTAATTAATGATTCAGAACAGCCAATGAATATACAAAATCAATATCCAAAAGGGTATGCACTATTACAATCACAATAACAGCAAGAGATGGTCCTGTTCCCATGTATTTATGTCACATGTCATGTTGATGACCATGCCACTAATTTATCCATAGGCATAAGAATCTTCAGCAGAGATATGTAAAATTTAATATGAGTTACACAAGTGGATGGATGGATACACTAGCTGCTTAAAGGAGAAAAGCAAGAAAATAGAGAGAGATGAAGAAAGAAAGATACTAACTTCATCGGCTACAATGTCAAATAGGCTAGAACGTCTTTTTCCTTTTCTTTGCTGCTCTTTTTCTTCTTCTTCTTCTTTTATGTGTTCAATTCTTCTCTGTAGTTCGAATCACCATTTTTCTTCTCCTGACTTCTTTGTTCATCCTCTTCTCTCTCTCTATTCTGTAGTTCGACTGTTATTCTCTGTATATTTTTTATTTTATTTTTTTGTTTGTTCTATTTCTTTTCCTAATCAAAGCAAACATATGAGTGACTGAAAACTAGAACTTTGATTGAAACCTTTGACAAGAATTTCGAATCACTTCTTCTTCTTCTTCTTTTTTTTTTTTTTCTACTGCTTCATTTTTCCTACCATTTTCTTCTTCATTTTTCTTGTTCTTCTTTGCTGCTGATGCTCTTCTTCGTTGGTTCTTTTTCCTTGAACTTCGCTGAAAAAAATTATTTTAATTTGAACCACAAATGTTGTTCAGCACAACTCTATACCAATTCTTTGCTAAAAAAATGTTTGAATGCTACTTTGAATTGCTATATTTCTTTTTTTGAGGGGTCATTCTATATACATTTTGATAGTATTACTTAGTCATATAAAAATTATAGTCTTTTTTTATCATTTTAGTAGGATCTTACGATCATCGATCCGATCCTACAATCCGATCTAGCAGACCCCCAAAACAATCCTGTGTAGGATCCCGATCTTAACAACCTTGGATTCAACTTCTCTCTCTCTCTCTCTCTCTCTCTCTCTCTCTCTCTCTCTCTCTCATACTTCTTCTTCTTTTCTCTCTATTTTTTTCTTTCTTCTTTATGTTTTGGATGTTTATTGGCTGTTTGATAATCATTTTGTTTTCAGTTTATATTTACAAAAATTTTAAAAACTGTCATAAAAACTTGTTTGATAATTTTTTGTATTTATAAATGGTTGTCTCAGTTTGTAAATTTAAGGAAAAATTTTAAACTCAAAAAATGAGTTTACGTTGATTTTTAAATAGAAATTTAAAATTTTGACTAACAAAAAATTTTTTCCAATTAATTTTTTTTTCAATTAATTCTTTTTGCAAATAATTTTTTTTCAATTTTTTTTTTCAAAAATAAATATAAATATTTTAAGCCTGAACAAACATATTTTTTAGTTTATGTTTTTAAAATTTTTCAAACATTTTGTTCAAACCAAACGCATTTGTAGTTTATTTTTTTCTAAAGACAAACAAAAACTAGTTTATAAATTTTTTGTAAACATAAACCAAAAACGTAAACGTTACCAAACGCTACCTTAGTGTTTATGTTTTTTTTTTTTTTGTGGTTTTTTTTTAATGTGTAATGCTATGTAATATGCACTTTCATAACTTTGAGAATTATTCTATAATTTACCTTGATTTTAGTACTAGTATGAATCATTAGTCTATGTTAATTTTCTATTTTTTACGAAGAATGTGTGCTTGCTTCAATAAAGTCCACGCCTCTCCTTTTGGCTTGCGTCTAGGCCTCAATAGACCTTTAGCGCCTCGGTGTGCCTTGAGCCTTTAAAAGCACTCTCAGATATTGTGGATGTCTTGGTGTCAATATCCGAAGAATCTAAAAAGATCATAATCTCAGCTTAAGAACAATCTCTATCTAAAGTGCAAACGTCCCTAGTCTAGTACTGGCCTCTGGTGTTCACAAGATTTCTACTGTTTACTCTAGAAGAACTTCACCATATCGTTTTACACAACCAAACCAAACCAAAGTCTGGAAAAAAAAAGTAGGATTGTGGTAATCTGACAGCCAACATAAACTTATAGGCACACCATATGAACATGGATTCTAAGAATTTTTCAGTTAGGGCATCTCCTACTTGCAACATCAGAGTCTGGGTATTGTGGAAAATGGGCAAGAGTGAGTGAGTGGATGATGCATGCATATATATATATACACATAGAGAGAGAGAGAGAGAGAGAGAGAGGGGATGGGCAAGGATATCATGGTTTCACCCTCTCCCTCTCTATATTTCTTCTTTTGAAATGATAAATTCCAGTTCCAATTTTCCGAATTAAATAAATGCAGCCCAAGGAATGGTGAACATAAAATTTGTTATGATAATTCTTAAATGACTTGAAAACAAACAAATAACACAGAAGTAGTAATTTCATCAACCAGTGTCATGGCATTAGGCCAGAATTCAATGTAATCATTTTAGCCAAGGAAAATTCTCTTTCCCACAACATCCTCCAAACAAACAAACCAAAAGAAATCAATTGGGCAGGGTCGCATAGTGCATTATTTTGAAATGGTGAATCCAATAGGATTTTTTTTATTATTTAAAATATGTATCCAATAGGCAATGTTCCACCATGATTTAAATTGAGATACTGTAACGCCCTAATAACATAACATTAAACCCATTAATATTGACATGCATTGATATAAGAAAAAAACCCTTCCCATTCATCAAAGTTGTTCATTACAAAAAAATGATACATGTTAACAACAAAAGCAAATGCCCTACAGGCTTACAGCTTTCCGAGTTAACACTTGGTTACAAAAAGAGAGTGCTAACTCAAATACACATTAAGCCCTTGGCTTGAATTTACATGTATTACATCAAAAGATAACAAAACAACAAAAGTCTGTCTGCCTCTAGCCTCCCAAGCTATGACCTTGGAGGTGGCATGCTACCTGTACCTGAAAATGATATCCCATAAAGGGTGAGCCACAGCCCAGTAGAAATACACTAAACCAGCTATGAACAATGACTAAAAGATTAGTAGTTGATAGATGGTCAACACAGATACATCCACTTATATCACATTCCGGTTTCATGACATTTAAGTCCATGTAACATTTCATTTCCCATTTCTTTTTCAACCTTGAGTTTGAAAACACGGCTCAGAACCTGGCCAATTAACTTAATGAGGTTTAAACTCATCTTTAAAACACTTTCGAAATTCATGATGGATACACATTGTAGTGCTGTATCAGAAACATATAAAATCACTTCCACATATCTCAAATAATACACATAGTAGTGCTGTATTAATGAAACAAGACACTTCCATACGTTTCAAATAATACACATTGTAGTGCTGTATTAATGAAACAAAAACACTTCTATTTCGCAGCCTGATACACGTTGTAGTGTTGTATCACTGTCACACAAAATCCGGTTTAGAGGTCCATCCCCTATCTTCTCTTAAACCGCGGAGTACATCCCCTATCTTCTCCCACATAACACAGTGTATATAAACATAGATCATATACACAGTCAATCAATACAAAAGTTAATGTATTATTCCAACTGCTATATTCAATAGCACACTCAGTTGATTAGTTTTAATTTGCCTAATCATCATGCATTGTCTACAACAATCAAGACTATCCTCCACCGATAGCCCAAAGCAGTTATTTCTAAACAGAAAATAAATGCACCAAATGAATATATAATCAGCATTTCAACTTGGTGAGCAATAATTAAATTCGACTACACCCTTTAATTCCATACATCTTCAGGCCAAGTTTGGGAAGTATCAAAAAATCCAAAAAAACCAAAAAGTTACTCAAAAAGTTAAAAAGTTATCACTATTCACCAAAAAGTCAACAATTACGGCTGCACAACTCCCAATTCTAATTTTCCCCTACAAACCAATTTTTACAATTTTTTATTACACATTTTTCCATAAAAAGTCAAAAAGTTAACCCAAACATTCATATTTTCAACCTCAACTTTTTAGTCTAAAAAGACAAAAAGTGCACTTATTTAGGACACCCCAAACAACCCCTCAATTTCACTTTCTCAATTCAATTCTTCATTTCTCCAAATTAATTATACCAATTAATTTTAACTATGTAATTAGGGCATTTCCCATAATTAATATAACAACCCTAAGGTTCCATTTTCTTCAATAGATCATTATTAATCTCATTTCCTTCTATGCCAAACATGCATATAGATTTATATAAACAAAACCCCAACTTTTGTAAAATTACACAAAAGCCCCAAACTTTCACAAAATTACCAAACCAACTCCAACATATCAAAATGCCAAAATTCAAAGACAAAGCTCATAAAGAGGAGTAGGGTATTCCTACCTCGAAGTTTGAGCTCAAATGGAGATGAAGACCAAAACCCAACGTGCTCCAAATCCTGACTTTTTCAGATTAAAACAAAGCTCTCAACACCCTCTATCTTTTTAACAAAGGGTAGATTCACACTCTAGAGAGATCAAATCTTAGAGAGAGAGTAAGTTTAGAAAGAGAGGGTCTCAGATCTAGGGTTTGAAAAGAAAAGGGAATGAAAAAATGATGTTTAAAATCACTGCTGTCCGCTGATATAAAACAGGCTCGCTCGAGCGAAGACTTGGTCGCTCGAGCGACCAGACACAGAAAACCCTCGCTTGAGCCAAGAAGGTCTCGCTCGAGCCAACAACCCAGAAGCACACTCGAGCGACAGAATGCTCGCTCGAGCCAACAACTCAAACCCTCAGGTCTGCAACCAGATGCACGCTCGAGTGACGGACTGTTCGCTCGAGCGAAGAACAAACCAGACCGCTTGAGCGAAGAAAAGCTCGCTCGAGCCAAGAAATGCAACTTTCAGGTCCAGAACCAGACGCAATCGCTCGCTCGAGCGAAGCCACTCTGGCTCAATCCACCAGGCACAAGACTCCACTCTCGCTCGAGCGACCAAACCCTAGCTCGAGCGAAGGACCAAAACAAAGAGCTCACTCGAGCGACAAACTTCTCGCTCGAGCGAAGGTCCAAAAATCTGGGCAGCAACACTTGGCTCCCAAACACAACCAACCTGTAACAAACCTGCCCAACATATCCTATAACTCAAATACGAAGTATGAAAGGATGTAAACAAGATTTAAACAACCACCAACATCCACGGAACCAAGTCCGAATCACTGTACAACAAGGGGTAAAACCCGGGATCAGTGTACAACATCCTCTAAACAAACAAACCAAAAGAAATCAATTGGGCAGGGGTCGCATAGTGCATTATTTTGAAATGGTGAATCCAATAGGATTTTTTTTTATTATTTAAAATATGTATCCAATAGGCAATGTTCCACCATGATTTAAATTGAGATAAAATCAAAATGACCAATGGAATTGTAAATTGGAACCTATCCATTATTTTGTAGAATCAGAAATTGCCCAGTTTCAAACAACCAAAGGTGACATTCTGTTACTCCACTCTCAACGAGTTAAAACTTGACATAGAGACAGAATCATCTCTAACGGCCCAGAAGATGGAATCAAAAGCCGTTAGCTAATTTGAAACAGTACATTAAAACATTAATATATTTTAACTGATCTCTTACAATGACAGAAGTATCCAAAGCGCTCTACTATGATTGAGATTGTCCAAGTAGAGAAGCAAAGCACTCGTTGAAAAGACGATAACCACCAATGAAAAACCATGACCTTCAAAATATGAATGAACAGCTCTTCTTGTTCTCTAGATTAACCTTGTCCAAATATAGTCATTCTCAACAAAATGGAACACTAGCCAAGTTCAACAGTGATAATCCATCCTTTAAGAATGGGAAGATTTGCCATGGAAGTTTAGAAAAGCCAAATTATAGAAGATTGCATTGCCCAACGAAAATGACTGATTCCGGGTGTACTTGCAATCGGTGAAATGCAATCTTTGAAATGAGAACATGAACTCCACCATCAATGAATCTCAAACCTTTATAATAAAAACAAATGGCTACAATTCAGTGGGGCCTCGACTTGAGCATACACCATGTGTCCTAATCAGCTCTATACTGTCTGCAATTGTTGACCTAGCAGTTTCAACAAAACCAAGTGAAGCGCAGCTGCAAACAGCTTCCTCAATGTATAGAAGCATATTAGGTAAATATGGAGGACGACAATTTTTATTCATTCTATCAAGACTCTCTGAAAGAAACCCAAACTTCATCTCTTTTGCAGACGCTGCAAGATTCTTTGCAGTTCTTGTCACTAGCTCATCTTTTACTCTCAGAACATGAAGCTTGAAGGCATCTGAATCTCTTGATAAGTCCTCCAAGTAACTTCCAGTCCAATTACCTTGTGGAAGATCAGTCATCACAAAAATATGAATTGGTAGAGGGCCTTCGTGTCTTAAAGATTCTATCTTTTGTTGTAAACCCAGAAAAGTAGTCTTCCAGTGGTTCGTGAACTGCCCATCCAACAATCTAAGCTGAGCACACAGAAAAGGAGATTTGATGTCTTGGAAGCAAATTCCTTCCCTACACTCATGATCTTAGGGACGAATGGGAGGAAGCTTATCTTCTCAATTAACGATTGCATTGTTTGATCCCTTGGAGATTCATGAATATCAATGTATAGCTCAGAACCTTTATATGGTGCAGTGAAAAGACTCTCAAATGCCAAAATAGTGGCCAATTTAGCTCTGGAACCAGGTCCCAAGCGTTTGATATACATCTCAACACTTCCTGACATATGAAATTGTCTTTTTCTTCTTAAGTTGTTCATCAGGCTGGAATGAATCTAATGTCCCATCTTCACCATCTTTCCCATAAGTCCAAACGGTTGTCCTGCAATCTTCATCTAGAGCATATAAACAATTATTTACATTACCAATGTACCCAGATAATAGAGGCCTACATTGCCTCAGGGTGTCCAACAAAGACAACTGTTTGTTTGACTCTTTAGAGCAAACCAAGTCTATATTTACACCACAACAGATAGATATAAAAGCACTGAAATCTATTACTCGAAACATCTGAAGCAGTTACTAATTTTGAAATATCAGTTACATCAGCCATGGATACGTATCTACAACCAGTAAATTAAGTAAAATATCAGAAAATAACTCTAAGTTAATCTTCTATTCAATCAAAAACCAAACATGGTGATACAACTATGATAACTAAAGGCAAGCCAAGCAAACAAAAAGTTCATTATTATCACGAGATTTAGCAATATCTGCACAATAGAGCACATGTGCGAAAAATAGAAGAAAAGCCCAATTACACCTAGAACACAATCTTGAGATCCAAGTATATAAATGCATTTGTGTGTATATCTATTTTGTTATATAAAGCACACAACTCAAAACAATTTTGAAGCTTTGTCACGCCTTTTTCCCCCCAGGCATGCCTATACTGTTAACTGGTCCAGTAAATACACCAAAATAGTTTTCAAATTCAACCTATTTTACTCATTCATCAATTTGCCAAAAAATTTAGATGTAAAATTGCAAACGCCTTTGTCACACTTTGTCCTAAGAAGCACAGACACTTCTAAGAAGGAGATATGTCTATGTCGGATACCGACACTCTCGGACACATATTTGATACTCTTTTTACGTGTCCTTAATTGAAATTAAAAATATTAATTTCGGACACGTGTTCGACACTCATTTTACAATGTGTCCGTCACTTTTTGGCCATGTCTATCTCTAAAAATATAAACATGAGATCAACACTTTGACATTTGCTAACGCATGATTTTCAAAATTTGAGAATTTGACATACATATTTTATATTCTTAAAAACAATGTATGATTCTTAATAATAATGAAATGTATAATTCTTTAAAAAATATATATATATATAGATTACTTAAGAGGATAAGGGAAATGTTGCAATTATATATGTTTCCTATATTTTGTCTAGTTTTTAACTACTATAGTTCAAACCGGTAGTCTAAAAATTCATGTAAGAGAATTAGATATAAGATTTACTTAGTATAAAGTAATTATTTAATTTTTATATATTATGCACATATATAACTATATAATATAATATAATATATTCTTAAATAATATTATATCAAAATATAATTATTTGTGGCATGTCCGAGCTGCGTCAGTGTCTTACTTTTTTGGAATTTTCTGTGATGATGTATCTGTGTCATATCTGTGTCCCGTGTCCCTGTCTATGCTTCACAGCAGGCATCTGAGCAAAACCGAGTAACTAATCCAAGGTTGGTTCCTAAGAAATTATTGATGAAAAAAATAATTCTAAGTTCTGAATTTTATATTCATTATTAGCTTGAGCTATGTGAAAAAATAAAAAAAAATCATTGTGATCTCTCATTTGAGTAAAAAAGAGAAAAGAAATGATGGTTTTTTCTCGCAAATCATAATGCTTGAACATAGGGTGGAGGGAAAGAGGGTTTGGGGGGTTACGTGCCGCCCCTAGGTTTTGGATTTTTTTTTTTTTTTTTTTTTTGTGCAAACATATAGAAAATATTTTAAATAAAAAAAATTATAAAAATATTATTTAGAGTGAAATGTCAATGACATTTTTAAAATTATAAGAACAATAATGGTTGTTTTGATTGAAAATAAAGAGATTACAATATTATTATCTATGAAAATTTCAATATAACGGTGATATTTATCATTATTGATATGCAAACATAATTAATCTCAATGAAAATATAGAATTTATTGAATTGTTAGTTACATTTGACATGTACGATTCATCCTCCATGTGTTTCTTTACTATTGATTAGTGATATCACATGTCAATGATGACGTAGTATGACTATTATATTGAATTGTTACGCATATTTTGTATAAAAATTATTTTATCATTATATAATTTATTTTAAAACTTTATATCCATGATGTTTTTTAATATTGTCCATGATACACTAATTATAAATAACATTATTTTTTTTTTCTTTTCTTGAAATCAATCGTAAAAATTTATGTGAAATATTTTTGTATAAATTTTTGATATTATAATTAATAATTTCTCCTCTGATTTAATTTATTAACTCTACCACTGCTTGAACACACAAATTCTGTTTATTTCCATTTCTCATCATTTCTTATTCAATTTGTAAACAAAATATGAGCTCTCTCTCTCTCTCTGATTGGCCAATTTCCTTTTTTTTCTTTTTCTTTCTCCTCCAATTACCATCCGCTACATTTGTGTGGGGTAGTGGAAGTGGTTATTGGAGGAGGTCTCAATCACTTTCCCTTTCCTTTCTATTAGGAAAATGAGTTGGACCCCCCCGGCAAGGAGGCACCCCTTTGACTCCCTCTCCCTGATTGGTCAAATTTTTTTTTTTTTTTTTCCTTCTCCTCCAATCACCACCCGCACATTTGTGTGAGGGTAATGGGGTGGTGATTGGAGGGATCTCAACTTCGTTCTTGTAAACAACTAAAAAATAAATAAAAATTTAAAGCTCAGGCAATTCCAAAATATTGACTAATTCATTCAATTTCGAATTCGATTCTTCACAAAATCACCAATTAAAAAAATAAAAAATCAAACTTTGTAGATCCAGAACTTCAAAATTAAAACCACTGAACCCATAAATTAACACAAACAAAGTTCCAACCTTTCTTTCTTTCCCGACTGGACGACGACCCGGGAACAAAATCCTCCGACGCATACCCATCTCCGGCGGCGCCGCCGTGGTCTGGCGTGTCTCCGGGAGAGTCGTGGTTGTTTCCGGCGAGGCCATTTTGAAGGTTACCGCTACTGGATCCGGTGTAATGGGTCAAGTTACCCATTCTGGCACTCTTCCGGATCGATCCATTTTGAAGGTTACTGCTACTGGATCCGGTTCGGGCAGGTCCGAGAGTGTGGCCATTGTGGCTGCAATACGAACACCACCGAGTCATGATCCCTCCCCCTCTCTCTCTCTCTCTCTCGCTCTCTCTGGTCTCCAAATCGAACCCACCAAAACCCAGATTCGAATTCGGATTAGATACATGATCCGAGGCGATCAGTAAGGCCTTACCTTAGCCCCCAAAATTTTGACCTCAAAATAGAACCTTTAAATTTAGTAAAATGTTATAGTCTTAATTTTCTTTTTTTTCTTTCTTTAAGGATCAATTTAAAAGGTGTCAAAATATTTTATTGGGTCCATATATACTTTAGTTCATATTTATTTATAAGTGTAATTTGGCTCATATTTACTGAAATGAAAATATATATTAAAAAAAAAATGTTTGGGCTCAAGAAGAATAATATATACAATATATAGTTCCTAATTTTTTTTTTTTACCTTCTTTATCTATTCAATTTTAGTGAAATAAATAATTTTGCCCTAATTTTTTTACCTAGGTCTTTATCAGTTTTAATTAAATAATTTTTTCCCAATTTTTTTATTCTAATTTTGTTTCATTAAATTGTTTTGTTTATAATTTTAATGATTATATGTGCAAGTAAATTTTTTTGTAGCTACAAATAAATAAAAAAATTGTAATTTATCGTTTTATCTATGAACTTTTTTTTTTCAATGTAAGAGGGATCCCTATTTTCAAAATTCGTCTTATGCCCCTACATCTTAGGTCCGACCCTGATTAGGGTTATGAGAAAATTGGTAGTGGTGGTGTTCGAGAGTTAGTGTTTGGTTAAATAGATTTTGATTCAAAGATTTTCTATTTCTTTTTCTCTCTTAAAATTCGGAGATGCGATAGAGAGAGAGAGAATGAGTGAAAGAGGAGAGAGAGAGGAGGTGGACAAATATGGATCACAATACCATAAGTACATATTTTTATAATCCATCAATTCACACTCTTCGTCCAAAGCAGGAGCGTCCGGCGATGGGTTGTTTGTTTGTGTCTCGGTTTGAGGGTTAACCGTGAAGAAATCATGTGATTCCATGGGAGTGTCAACTGACTGCATAAAGGAGAAATGCAAGAAAAGAGGTGCCTAAATGACAAGTATTTGAAAAGATAAAAGCAAACAACAAATTTGTATGGATCTGAAAACAGAAACCTGACATACTGATCCCAATATGGACTTTTGGAAAAGAAATTTGCTCAAATAGGCCCCCTCTTTATGGACTTTAAAAGTGGAATAATACAATTATCATTTATGAATGCACATTCAAAACAGAGGAAGCAAAAGATATTTTGAGAAAATATACATATCACGAATGTCTTTGAAATTGGACTGGACTATACCGGCCGAGTAAACCGTCGACCAGTTTAAGTTCTGGTTCAGATAGATCATTAGAACTAGACATTTTCAATAACCGGTGATTCTTAGATAAACCATTTGAACCTACAATCAGTTAAACCATAAGAACCAATGACAGTTCACAATGCATTCACTTAAAATTTTTGTCGTGTTGGAGACTTGAATTTCTATTTCTGTTGGGAAAGGCTTAGCCCAAGACCACTGAACTACACACTGCACTTACTATATCTATAAAGGTATATATTATTTATTATTGTTCCGACTTTATTAAAAATCAGTACAACTTTCTATAAAATAACAATACATATTATTCAATATCTTAAATTAAAAATAAATTGATAATATAAGTATATATTTTTGTAATTTAATAGCTATAGTTTATTAATGCATAATTGTCAACATATTTATGATGAAATTATAATGTCACTGTTCGATATTAATGCATAATTATCCAAGTTTGAAAACATTGTATATCACACTAGGAATACGAGATTAATTAATGATTCAGAACAACCAATGAATATACAAAATCAATATCCGAAAGGGTATGCACCATTACACTCACAATAACAGCAAGAGATGGTCATGTTCCCATGCATTTATGTCACATGTCATGTTGATGACCATGCCACTAATTTATCCATAGGCATAAGAACCTTCAATAGAGATATGTGGAATTTAATATGAGTTACACAAGGGGATGATTGGATACACTAGCTGCTTAAAGGAGAAAAGCAAGAAAATAAAGAGAGATGAAGAAAGAAAGATACTAACTTCATCAGCTACAATGTCAAATAGGCTGGAACGTCTTTTTTCCTCTTCTTCGCTACTCTTCTTCTTCTTCTTCTTCTTCTGTGTTCAATTCTTCTCTGTAGTTCAAATCACCATTTTTCTTCTCCTGACTTCTTTGTTCATCCTCTTCTCTCATCCATGTTCTGTAGTTCGACTGTTATTCTCTGTATATTTTTTATTTTATTTTTTTGTGTGTTGTATTTCTGTTCCAAAGTAAACATATGAGAGACTGAAAACTAGAACTTTGATTGAAACATTTGACAATAATTTCGGATCACTTTTTCTTCTTCTTCTTCTTCTTCTATTTCTTCATTTTTCCTACCATTTTCTTCTCCATTTTTCTTGTTCTTCTTTGCCGCTGCTGCTATTCCTTTTTGGTTCTTTTTCCTTGAACTTTGCTAAAAAAAATTATTTTAATTTGAACCACAAATTTTGTTCAGCACAACTCTATACCAATTCTTTGCTGAAAAAATGTTTAAATGCTATTTTGAATTGCTATATTTCTTTTTTTGAGGGGTCATTCTATATACATTTTGATAGTATTACTTAGTCATATAAAAATTATACTCTTTTTTAATCATTTTAGTAGGATCTTTCTTTATCATTTTAGTAGGATCTTACGATCATCGATCCAATCACCCCCAAAACAATCCTGTGTAGGATCCTGATCTTAACAACCTTGGATTCGACTTCTCTCTCTCTCCCCCCTACTTCTTCTTCTTTGCTCTCTGTTTTTTTCTTTCTTCGTTATGTTTTGGATGTTTATTGGTTGTTTGGTAATCATTTCGTTTTCAGTTTATATTTACAAAAAAATTAAAAACTGCCATAAAAACTTGTTTGATAAATTTTTTGGTTTATAAATAGTTGTCTTAGTTTGTAAATTTAAGAAAAAATTGTAAACTCAAAAAATGAGTTTATGTTGGTTTTTAAACAAAAATTAAAAATTTGACTAACAAAATTTTTTTTTCAAATAATTTTTTGTCAAATAATTTTTTTTCAAATAATTTTTTTTTCAAAAATAAATATAAATGTTTTAGGCCTGAACAAACATATTTTTTGACTAAATATTTTTAAAAAATTTCAAACATTTTGTTCAAACCAAATGCATTTGTAGTTTATGTTTTTCTAAAAATAAACAAAAACCAGTTTATAAATTTTTTGTAAACATAAACAAAAAACGTAAACGTTACCAAACGCTACCTTAGTGTTTTTTTTTTTTTTTTTTTTTTTTTTTTTTTTTTTTTTTGTGTGGTTTTTGTTGAATGTGGAATGCTATGTAATATGCACTTTCATGGCATTGAGAACTATTCTATAATTTACCTTGATTTTGGTACTAATATGAATCATTAGTCTATGTTAATTTTCTATTTTTTACTAAAAATGTGTGCTTTGCTTCAATAAAGCTCGCACCTCACCTTGTGCCTTGCGCTTAGGCCCCAAGAGACCTTTAGCACCTTGGTACGCCTTGAGCTTTTAAAAACACTTTCAGATATTGTGGATGTCTTGGTGTCAATATTCGAAGAATCTGAAAAGATCATAATCTCAGCTTAAGAACAATCTCTATCTAAAGTGCAAATGTCTCTAGTCTAGTACTGGCCTCTAGTGTTCACAAGATTTCTATTGTTTACTCTAGAAGAACTTCGCTATATCGTGTTTAGTAGCATCTCATTGTTTACACAACCAAACCAAAGTCTGGAGAAAAAAAGTAGGATTGTAGTAATCTGACAGCCAACATAAACTTGTAGGCACACCATATGAACATGGATTCTAAGAATTTTTTAGTTAGGGCATCTCCTACTTGCAACATCGGAGTCTGGGTATTGTGGAAAATGGGCAAGAGTGAGTGGATGATGCATGTATATATATATACATAGAGACAGAGAGAGAGAGAGAGAGAGAGAGAGAATGGGCAAGGATATCATGGTTTCACCCCCTCCCTCTCTATATTTCTTCTTTTGAAATGATACATTCCAGTTCCAATTTTCCGAATTAAATAAATGTAGCCCAAGGAATGGTGAACATAAAATTTGTTATGATAATTCTTAAATGACTTGAAAACAAACAAACAACACAAAATTGGAGATGTTCTTGTAGGAGAGGAATGAGGAGAGAGATAATGAGGAAGAGGAGAGAGATTGGGAGGAGAGAGGAGGGTGATCTGAGAGGGGGTTTCTGTTGTTGAAGTTGAGAGATTCCATCACACACACTCTCTCTTCTTGGGTGATGAAAATTACTAGTTTTGATGTAGTGGTCTAAAAATGGTTCCATGATTTAACAGTACTGATTGGTTGTTTTATGCAAGAAAATAGAAAGAAAGAATAATTTCGTTGGGGAGAATTCTATTATACATCACCATATATAATTTTTTAATTATGATTAATTTTTTTTTTTTAGATTTTTTTAAGTTATGATTAAAAAATGAGGTATATTTTGTCTATGTTTGGCTCTGGTATGATTTTACTTTTTCCTTTTTTTTTTCTTTGTTTTAATATTTTGAAAACGTATTTTTAGATTTTATAAATATTTTAGTTTTAATACTTAGATTATATGTATTTAAAAAGTTAAAAAAAAAAATTGACTTATAGTAGTAAATAATTTTATTAAAGATTGAAAAACGCAAAAAGTAAAAAACTCTAGGGTAAATTACAAATATGAGAAATATTAGAGATTTATGTTTTACCAAATGTCTCACATGAGTATTGGACCCACATGTGAGACATTTGGAAGAACATTTAGTAAAATATTTGGATCTCTAGCATTACTCTATAAATATATCTCTTGAAGTTTGATTAAAATACAAATCCTCTCTATGATTTTGAAAATTATATTTCATTGCCTGATGTTTCTAATTTCATAACAAATTGCCCCTTTTATTAATAAATCATTAAGTCAATTAACAGTTTTTAATGATGTTAGAAATATATTTCAATTAATCATTTAGATAATTTTATTATTGTATAAGAAAGCCATTATGAATTTTATTTTTTTAGTTAATTTTGTTAAATGAAAAATTCTAATAATGGGGTATTTGTATTTTTCAAATCACATGAGACAATCTATACTTTAAGAAAGTCTTAAGAAGTATATTTGTAATTTATCCAAAACTTTAAAACAAGTTTAAAAAATTCAACCCAAACAAAGTTACAATTGAAAATTATTTTGTACAAAAAGTATATGAAAGCATCAAATGTTTAGTATTTGTGTGAGTAATTTTCTGATCACACTGTCAACTCAATGATCAGCTGGAGAGAACTGGCAGAATAGATGACACATGGCTAACCTGCAACAGAAAGAGAAGATTCCGGCGGTGGTTCGTCCACCTGGGGGCACTCCGATGATCAAGTCAGTATATCTCTCAAAGATAATCAAGTGCTAAATTCACTGCTCAAAGCATAAATTGCGTACCTTAGACCCATGGGGGTGCCTCTCTTTTATAGTTTACTCAATCCTAGTCCCACTAGAAGCCTGACTTCTATGGACTCCTATTCAGTGCTTACTTTGGACTCTACAAGTGATAAGGATAGACTCCCTAGGAATACTATCCTTATCCATCTTGAAGTCTTTCTTCATTTCAGGACTCTTGTCCTTTATCTACTCATCTCGGATTCCGATATCTTCGGAGATAACCTCGGCAAATGACCAGGACACGTGTCACCTCAGCTGACACGTCGGCGTCACCTTGCCACGTGTCGGTACTTAAAAAATATTTCCCCACAACTGCTCCCTAGGTTCTATTACCTCGGCATTCTAAGATGATGGAACCTACATCGGTACTTCCTTCAAGTACGTCGGCTTAAAGTATCTCAGCCGACGTCATCATCGTAGGCCGACATGTCTTCCAAAAGATCAAGAACTCCAAGAACTCCCTTATGAACTTCTTCATGCGTGTGAGCTGTCAAGCATCGCTTTTCAACCGTTTCACTTACGCGTTTGACCCTTATTGGATCGTATTTCTGACGCGCTTGCCAGCCGTCTTGCGTCTGTGCGTGGCGTCTGACGTATGCGTTGTTCTAGGCGCACTAACTGCTCCGTTTTGCCGCCATTTCAAAAAAAAAATTTGACAAAACCTTTTCCCCTTTCTCATTTTTTCACTTTTGCATTCAATTTCTCTTCGTCTTTTCTCTCTCTAGCTCTTAAACACGCCATTGTTCCAGTCATCAAGTTCTGCAATTACCTTCATGTCTCCCTTCCTGTGAAGCTTTCATCGTTTTACTACATCTGTAACTGTCATCTGACTTCGGCAATCTTCATACCGGCTCCATTTTTTCTGGTAAGCAACTGTTCCTTTCGTTTTCAATTCCTTTGACATTCCTCATTACTTCTCATTTATTACTGCTTTGTTCAAACATTTATCTTGCGAACCATATATCTGAATGTTTTTATCTCATGTTTCTGTTTTTGCCCAAATCTTGAACACACGCACTGTTTCACCACTTACCTATGCTTTTGTCACTGTTCTTGACCTTATACTCCTTGTATTTTCTGTGCTTTTGATAGCCCCACCTCTGTTCTTGATTCTGAAACTTCATTCTTGTTTTTCTGTTTTCCAGATTTGTGCTTTCAATCTTCATCTTCATAGATTTAGGTTTGGGATTTGACTGTAGAACCTATCAAAACTAAAACAATCTTCACAAATTCTTGCACCAATACAAATCTAGGTTTTAGCCGAGGTTCAAAAAACCTTTTTTAGATCATCTCTCCTCTGAAACCCAGTCCTTTTATTTTAAGCCGACGTCATGGGTATGTGGAGGCATAGGGTAAACACCCCAACCAAACTTGAATTTTTTAGACAGGAGTTTGAAATCCCAGCCGACGTCCATCTGAGGTTGGCTAGGGATGATGACTCCATCATGCCCACTGACGACTCCATGCCCTTCCCCGTAATTGCCTTTATCGAGTGTGGACTTCGGCTCCCACTCAACATCCTGTTTCGCGAGATTCTCCATTATTATAAGTTGAACCCCATGCAACTTGCTATAAATTCCTACCGAGTGATGAACGGTATCATAGCTTTAGCTAAACAGGAAAACGTTAGGATCACCTTAGCCGACGTTCAATACTGCTATACCATGTGCAGCCTTAACTTGAAAGAAAAAGGCTACATTTATTATCTTAAGCTGAGATCCACGGAGTTCAAAATCGTAACCGACCTCCCAGACTCCAACAAGGGGGTTGGAGACGATTATCTCATTGCCTCAGGAAATTGGGAGTTTGGTCCAGATGAGGATCTCCACCTCTTCCCTCTACCTCAATCAATTTTAGAGGGCAAGGGTAAGAGCCCTGTGTTAACACTTGGTTGTTTCTTTTCAAGTTTTTAATATTCTACCTGTTTCTAATGTCTGTTTTCCCTTGCAGCTCTCCGTCAGCTACCAAAGAACTTTCACCAATCCTTCGTTCTCAGCGAGGATTTGAAGAAACTCCTGGACTTGCCAGTCCAAAAACGGAAGGCGCCTCTGCTTCTTAATTTCATTCCGACATACAAATCAACTCTTCCCGACGTTCCTAAGAGAAAAAAGAAGAGCTTATCTCCTCCCTCTGCCACAACTCCACAAGCCGGATCAACATCTTGGGCTGATCAGGGGTCAACATCCGATCTAGTAGAACAGCCGTCTACTTCGGCTCAATATCTAATCCCACCATCTTAACGCAAACGTCACCGACGTCTTGTTCTTGCAGCCGAGATGGGTCGCGCAAAACCTGTGGCCAAAGATCTCTTAGCCGATATCCCAACTGACGTTGATGCTATACCAACTCAAACCCAACTTCCTCCCAAGCCAAAAAGAGTCAAGAAGGCTCAACCAAAGGCCAAAGTGACTCAGGCTGAGACTGAAGACACTTTGCCAATTTCACAGCTGGCTCCAAGCGAAAAAACTGCCTCTGTCCCTACGAAGAGGTCCGCTGAAGCTCTTCCCTCCGAATCCACCAAGTCGAAAAGGCCGAGGTCATCTGCAACGACCTCAGCGTCAAAGAAGCCTGATGCCCCTTGGGGCCCCTGAAATAACTTTGGAAGATAAGCTTGTAATGGCTAGTGACAGCGCCGACGATATAAATGTCGGCGTTGCACTTAGCACTGCACTGCTTCTCTCAGGCGACTTGGAACGAAACGCCGGGTTTAGTGAATATGAAAACTATGCTTTGATGCTGTAACACTCTGTTCAAGTAAGTGTTTTTATCTGGTACTTCTTCCTTTCTCTTTATTTTACACTTAGAATATTTTTTCTAATACTTCTGTTTCTTTCCAGGCCATCCAGCATGCCCACTCTTTCTCCATGCAATCTTTTCAGAACCGTGAAATGTTAGCCGAGAAAAAGAGGGAAGTTACCACACTTCAGAAAACAAATAAGGGCCTGTAGTCAAAGATGAAAGTGCTGGAGGACCAGGCCGAGGTCACCATCAAGGAGAGGGATAATGCCGAGGAAAAAGCCGGTGCTGCCGAGGCAGTAAATAAAGTTCTTCAAGCCCAACTAAAAGAGGCCGAGGATAAGGTGGCCCAAGCCCAGAAGGAGCTTGAAGATGCCTTGGCCACTAAAGCGGCCGAAATAAAAGATGCCGATGAAAAGGCCTATAATCAGGGTATGGCCGATGTGACAGAGGCCTATGAGCAACAAGTGAAGCAGGCATGCAACAGGGGTTTCTCCCTTGGTTGGATGTCCCTTCTTAAGAAGTTCAATGTCCCCGAGGACTCGCCTCTTCTGAGTGCTGGCGCCATTCCTCTTCCATTCCCTCCGTCGCCACCTCCATCTCAATCTGAAGATGACTCTGAATCTGAGGATCAAGATGAGGATGAGGCCTTGGTGAGGAAACCCAAGGAGGTTGTTGGGGCCAAGTCCCCTCCTCAAACTGAGCAAGTTCTTGACTTGACTCAAGATGAGGAGGTTGAGGAGGTTCCTAAGGAGACTGCCTTTGAGCAGGTATTATCCGACGTTCCTCTGGCCGACAAAAGTGTTGATGAAACAATTGCTGAAATTGATGCCGAGATCGCAGCGGAGAAGGCAGCCGAGGTAGCTTCTCAACAGTCCGCCGACGTCCAAACACAACCTGCTGCCGATGTTGGTGAATCTTAGTTTTCATGTTTTTCTTCTTTTGTCTTTTGTACTCTTGTACTTTTTGTTTTTCAAATAATGTAAGCTCTGCAAATGGCCGATGTTCCTCTTTGTTCTTTTGGATGTCTAATTCAATCTTCCTTCTCTTGAATGCTTGTTGTCTTTGTCTTCTCTTAACTGTTTCTGCATGATTCTATACTTAGAATTTTTTGCAAGTCTTTCCTTCTTTGTGCAACCTTCTCGAGGTGAATTACCTCGGTTAACAATGATATCGGCTAATCTTCAACTTGTAAATTGCTACAAATTTCAACAAGTGTTTAAATAATAATTTCGGTTTTAACTTCAACTTGTAAATTGTTACAAATTTCAACAAGTGTTAAGCATCACTTCAGTTTAACTTCAACTTGTAAATTGCTACAAATTTCAACAAGTGAAGATAAACAATTATATCGGTTTAACTTCAACTTGTAAATTGCTACAAATTTCAACAAGTGAAGATAAACAATTATATCGATTTAACTTCAACTTGTAAATTGCTACAAATTTCAACAAGTGTTAAACAATTCTCTCTTCTCTCTGCCCCCTAATGTGAACCTGAGTTCCACTTGGGTTCTCATTATTCAAAAAACATTATTATGCATAGTTTCATAAGTCGTGGAGAATTCTGCTAAGATTTTATTGATGACATCGGCAAAAAATAAAGCAACATCTAATGATAGAAAAATTTCAAATTACAAGTGTTCCAGGGTCTTGGTAATGCTTTGCCCTCACTATCTTCAAGCCGATATGCCCCATTGCCCAATGCCGAAGTGATTCTATAGGGTCCTTCCCAGTTTGGGCCAAGCTTGCCCTCCCTGGGATCCTTTTTGTTGCCGACGACTTTTCTCAGGACTAGGTCGCCGACCTGAAATTCCCTAGGATTAACCTTCTTGTTATAAGCTCTAGCAAGCTGTTGCTGATATACTGCAAGCTGTATGGCAGCTTTCTTTCTTCTTTCTTCTAGAAGGTCCAGATCTCAGGCTAAGAGTACATCATTAGTCCCGTTCTCAACTCCCTGGGTTCTGATCCCTGGGATGCCGATCTCCAATGGAATGACTGCTTCTGTGCCATAAGCCATGGCAAAGGGTGATTCCCCTGTTGATCTTCTCGGCGTAGTCCGATATGCCCAAAGTACATTGGGCAATTCGTCTACCCACTTCCTTTTTGTCGGCTGCAGCCTCTTCTTTATCCCATCCAGAATTACTTTATTGGATGCTTCTGCTTGTCCATTGCTTTGTGGAAAACTTGGGGTTGAAAAATAGTTCTTGATCTTAAACTTTGCACAGAAGTTTTTGATCAGCTTACTGTCAAATTGAGTCCCATTGTCTGCAACAATTGCTCTTGGAATCCCAAATCTGGTGATGATATTTCTCCATGTAAAGTTCTTGACATCCACATCTCGGATCTTGGCAAGAGGTTCTGCTTCTATCCACTTTGTGAAGTAATCTGTTGCTACCAGCAGGTACTTCCTTTGCCCAGTTGCTTGGGCAATTGCCCAACGAGATCCATTCCCCATTGGGCAAATGGCCAAGGACTGGATATAGGATTCAGGTCAGCAGCTGGCTGGTGTATCAAATGTGCAAACCTTTGGCATTGTTCACACTTCTTCACATAGGCTTCTGCATCTTTTTGCATGTAGGGCCACCAATACCCCTGGGTAATGGACCTGTGAGCTAGTGATCTGCCCCCAGTGTGGCTTCCACAAATTCCTTCATGAATTTCATATAAAAAAAATCTTCAATCTGCAGAGGGTGTACGCACCTTAAGAGGGGTCCAGTGAAGGACCTTCTGTAGAGATGTCCTTCTGCTGTCAGACTGAATCTCGCCGACTTCAATCTAATCTTGTGTGCCTCCTTGTGGTCATCTGGCAACTTTCCTTCTTTCAGGAACGCAACAATTGCGTCCATCCAGCTTGGTCCCATGTCTACACACATTGCTTCGTGCTCTGTGGTTACTGGTTCAATGCTCGGGCCCGACAAGTATTCAATCATTATTGTCCTTGCTTTTCCTGGTTGTATTGCACTAGCTAGGTTGGCCAATGCGTCGGCACGGTTGTTATCATCTCGGCTGACCTGAAACAGTCTGCAGTTTTGGAATAAGGCTGCCAGCCTGATGACCTCCTTTGCGTAGGCCGACATTCTTTCATCTCGGGCTGCAAACTCGCCCGTTGTTTGGTTCACTATCAACTGTGAGTCACAAAAAACTATTACCTCATCTGCTTGTACTGCTGCTGCTAGCTTCAGTCCTGCAATCAATGCTTCATATTCTGCCTCATTGTTTGAGGCCTTGAATCCCAATCGAATGGACTGTTCCAATATTTCTCTATCTGGAGATATCAGTACTATTCCTGCCCCCGCTCCTTGTCGGTTTGAACTCCCATCAACGAACAGTTAAAAGGAGTCGCCGATGTAAATGCTGCAGGGTCTGGGTTTCTCTTATTTCCTTTGTTCTTTAGCCTTTGGCTGGGCTTCTGTTTGTTTGTTTAGACATTGTCCATCTTGGCTCAACGGAGCCCGATGTTCGATGGACTCTGGCGTGAACTCGGCCACGAAGTCGGCCAAAACCTGGCCTTTGATTGCAGTTCTGGGCCTGTACTCCAGATCATATTGGCCTAGGGCGACTGCCCATCTGGCTATTCTTCCTGTCAAGTCTCCCTGCTGCAATAGGGACTTTAATGGATGCTCCGTCAGTACCACAATTTTATGGGCCTGGAAGTAATGGTTCAACTTCTTTGAAGCCATTACTAGAGCCAGTGCCAGTTTCTCTAGGGGTAGATACCTTGTTTCTGCGTCGGCCAGGGTTTTACTTACATAGTACACAGCCTTTTGCTCCCCTTTTTCTTCTTGGATTAGTACTGCGCTAATCACATGTTCTGAAACTGCTAAGTACAGGAACAGCTCCTCCCCAGGTTCTGGATTTGAAAGAACTGGAGCTGTGGTTAGGTACTTCTTCAGATCGGCTAATGCTTCTTCGCACTCCTCTGTCCAAAGAAAGTCTGTGGCTTTCTTCACTAATTTGAAGAAAGGTTTGCACTTGTCTGAGCTTCGGCTTATGAACCTGTTCAGGGCTGCAGCCCTTCCAGTTAGCATTTGCACCTATTTTGCTAATGTCGGGATTTTCAACTCTAGGATGGCCTTGATTTGATCTGGGCTGGCCTTAATGCCCCTCATGGTCACCAGGTATCCTAAAAACTTACCAGATCCAACTCCAAATGCACACTTAGATGCATTGAGTTGGAGCCGATATGTCTTAAGGATTTCAAAGACTGTCTGTAGATCGGCAAGATGTCCCTCAGGCTCCTTGGTCTTAATGACCATGTCGTCGATGTAGACTTCTATTGTTCGGCCAATCAGGTGCTTGAACATCTTGGTTACCAATCTTTGGTAGATGGCGCCTGCGTTTTTCAATCCAAAGGGCATTACTCTGTAGCAGTATAGCCCTTTGGGAGTGATAAATGCAGTCTTCTCTTCATCTGCTGGGTCTATAGCTATCTGGTGATATCCCCTGTAGGCATCCAGGAAGCTCATCCTTCCATGCCCTGAGGTGGCATCCACTAGCTGGTCAATCTTAGGTAGAGGGAAGCTGTCCCTGGGGCAGGCTTTGTTTAAACTGGTAAAGTCTACACAGACCCTCCATTTACCGTTCTTCTTCTTTACCACCACTGTATTGGACAGCCATGTCGAGTAGTGAACTTCTCTAATGGCCCTAGCCTCCAGAAGTCTGTCTACTTCTTCCTCTACTGCTTCGACGTGCACCAACGTCGGTCTTCTGGCTCGCTGAATTACAGGTTTGGCTGACCTGTCAACATTCAGTTTGTGGCAAGTGACCTCGGGGTCAATGCCAGGCATTTCGTAAGGTGTCCATGCAAACACCTCAATATTAGCTCTTAGAAAAGCCTCCAACTCTCTTTCCTCTAGTTCGGCTAAACACGAGCCGAGAAGAAAGAAGCGTTCTTCATCCCCATCCTGGACGAGGATTTTCTTCAGTGCCTCTTCACTCTTCTCGACTGGCTTCTTGCCGATGTCTTCTAGGACTTCCACGTCTTCATCTTCAATTTCTGCCTTTTCTGGCTCTCGTATGCTGCAGGTAGATTTCATTGCTGCCATGGAGCAATTCTTCGCCTGCAGCTAGTCGCTCCTGACTTCCTCTATCCCATGTTCTGTTGGGAATCGCAATAGTTGATGCAATGTTGAGGGAACTGCCCCCATTGCATGCAACCATGGCCTTCCCAAGATGATGTTGTAAGGGGAGGGTGCGTCAATGATGGTGAATTCTGTCTTGATCTTCCTGGTGCCAGCCTGCACCTCCAAGTTTACTGCTCCCAGTGGCCATGTTGGCGTTCCATTGAACCCAACCATTGGGCCATTGGATTGTTCCATGTCGTCTGGGTGAAGGCCGAGCTCCTTGTAACATCGGACATACATGATGTCGCAAGAGCTGCCTTGGTCTATCAGGATGCGTTTCACTTGGCACTCCCCAACCTAGAGGGATACTACCAAGGCATCATTATGCGGATGCTGGACCATCTCTAGGTCGGCTTCAGTAAAGGTTATCATTGGTCCTTGGCATTCTTCTGCCCGATGTCTTTTTTCCCCGACTTGATAGACATGTTATAGGTGTTTTACCTTCTGGGTCTCCCCTCTGATTTTGTTCTCGTTGACCCTTGAGTGAATAACATTGACTACCCGAGGTCCTCCTGCCTGAGGTTGCTGTGCTGGGGGAGGCGGAGCTGCTAGTGCTTGAGGCAATCTTGCCTGTTCTTCTCTTGTTCTGGCCTCATCGACCAGATCTCTCAGATGGCCTTGCCTTACTAAGTCTTCTAAGTGTGCTTTCAGGGCTCTGCAACCCTGGGTTGTGTGCCCCTCTTCATTGTGGTAGGCACAGCGCCTGCCGACGTTCCTCCCCATGAATTCCCCTGGTGCCCTTACTGGTGCCCTAAAATAGGGTTGGTTTAGTATTTGTTCCAGGACTTTGTTAATTGGGGCCCGAAACACAGTTGTCACCGCCTGTGCAGCCCTTAGTTCTGTTTTATGTTTGTTCGATCCGTTGTTACCTCGGCCTCGCTTCGGCGAGCCGTTTCATTTCTCTTGCTTTACCTCCTTAGTTCCCGATGTATCTTCCTCGGCTCTGGCATACTTCTCGATTCTCGCCATGAGCTCTTCCATGCTTTTCGACAAAGTTTTTGCCAAAGACTTCCGTAGTGGGCAGTTGTCTTTCAGGCCGTTCTTGAATGATACAACCGCCACTTCTTGATTACATTCGGGTATTCGGTTGAATATCTCGTAGTACCTTTTTGCGTAGGCCCTAAGGCCTTCATCCTTACCGATCTTCAGAGCCATCAATGCATCAACCCTTAATGGCTGCAGTTTGTTTGTCACGAACCTGGCCACAAACATCTCGGCCAGGCCTTCCCAAGTCTTCACGCTTCCATTCGGTAGTTTGTGGAACCAGTCTGATGCAATCTCCCCGAAGGATGAGGGGAACACTTTGCAGAACAACGGCTCGTTCCCACTATATAATGCCATTGAGTTCAAAAATAATCCGACGTGGAAGTTGGGGTCTGACTTACCATCGTATATTTGAAACCTCGGCATACTGAATCTTTTCGGCGCCTCAAACCTGTCCAATTCCACCGAGAATGGTGTCCTCGGCTTATCCGGGGAAGTTACCTCGGCGTAGTCATTCTGTTGCTTCCTCTTGAGGTAATCTCTCAAGTCTTCTTTCGTCCCCCCAGGAGCTCGGCTATCTCTTGCTTTCAATCTTTTTGGTGTACTACTTTCGGCTTCGTGGTGAGTCCTCTTTGACCCTTCTCCATGAATTGTGTCGAAGCACAACGCCTGCCCCTGAACATGCCGATGTCCCTTGGGGTCCGCCTCCTTCGTATGATGTGTTCTCCGTGATTCTTCTCTTTTTGGCTCCCTTCGTCCGACCTCCCTGGAAGGTCGGTGAGAGTGTCTTTCGCTCCCGTTGTGCTGAGGGGCTATGGGGATTGTTCTTTGCCCTCCCTTTCTGGGCATTGGCTGCTGGAATCGGCGTGTCCTGCAGCGGGAACGGCGGCTGCATGACGTTATTTTGCATCATGAAATTGACAACCGCCTGCAGGTCTGCCAATTTGTTTGCCATCTCTTTCATCTCTTCGTCCCTCCGCAGGCATCTGTCTTTCCATACCTGGAGGTCATCTTCGTTGTAATAGCCACTTTGATCTGGTTTCTTTGGTGCGTCGCTAGTCTGGCCGACGTCCTTCACTCTGTGATTCTGGTCACGAGTTTCTGTATTGTATTCGTCTCCTGTGACATCCAGGTCAATAGGTCTCCCACTCCCAGCAAGAGTGTCGTCCCCAATCTTTTCCTTATGTCCGTTGCTAGCCATCTATTCTCCTATCTTTCCCACAGACGGCGCCAAATTGTGTGAGTAATTTTCCGATCACACTGCCAACTCAATGATCAGCTGGAGAGAACTAGCAGAATAGATGACACCTGGCTAACCTGCAACAGAAAAAGAAGATTCTGGCGGTGGTTCATCCACCTGGGGGCACTCCGACGATCAAGTCAGTATATCTCTCAAAGATAATCAAGTGCTAAATTCACTGCTCAAAGCATAACTTGCGTACCTTAGACCCATGGGGGTGCCTCTCTTTATAGTTTACTTAATCCTAGTCCCACTAGAAGCCTGACTTCTATGGACTCCTATTCAGTGCTTACTTTGGACTCTACAAGTGATAAGGATAGACTCCCTAGGAATACTATCCTTATCCATCTTGAAGCCTTTCTTCATTTCAGGACTCTTGTCCTTTATCTGCTCATCTCGGATTCTGATATCTTCGGAGGTAACCTTGGCAACACCGAGATAACCTCGGCAAATGACCAGGGCACGTGGCACCTCGGCTGACACGTCGGCGTCACCTTGCCACGTGTCGGTACTTAAAAAATATTTCCCCACAGTATTATTTTTACTTTTCTTAAAAAGAAAACCACGAAAGTGAATTTGATACCAAACGGGAACTACTCGGGAACTACTCTCATTTTATTGATGTTAAAAAATATCCATTAGAATGTCTTGACAAAAAAAAAAAAACCCAAAATAAATGTTTCAAATTAAGACCTCTTTGGAAAGGTAATAAAAGAATTAATTTATTAACTTATTTGGTTCATATCATTTCTTTATTTTTTTGTACATTTTTTTTTTAAAAAAAAAGTTAATAAATCAAAAAAAAAAAAAAAAAAGTCTCCTTCCAAAATAGACCTAACTGAGCTTGATTATTATTGTTTTATCATTCAGTTCTTTTTTCTATCTATTATGTCTATATAAGGACATCTCTAACGGTGTATCTTTTTTTTTCCATTAAATTTGAGTAAAAATTTAAATAGAAGTTTCATTTAATATCAAATGCTCTAACAGAGGTATTTAAGACTATCAAACCACCAATTGACTGGGCAGACGACTGGGCAGATGTCCGACCGGTCAACCGGCCAGTGTAAGTTTTTCACAAATTTAGTGATTTTTTTTCACAAAAATTATACCTTTTCAGTGTATTTATGTGAGGCGTGTCTAAAAATTAAGAAAATTGCTTAAAATATTAAAAAATTCAATAAAAATAAAAACATACAGAAAATAAAAAAGAAAAAAGAAAAATTTTCTGAAAAATGAATTCTAGAAACCAAAACCAAGCAGAGTGTATGTTTTTACAATTGCAAATTGTTTCATTTGTAATACACTTTTTTTATCATTTTATTAGTGAATCAAATGAAAAATTGAATATTATGTAAAAATGATCATTTCTAGTAAGCCAAATAAAACATGTGAGATACAATCTTGCTCGACAATATGGTATTGGAGGGCAACGAACAAAAAATCTACTAACTCAAAATATTGAATTAGAATCTTACCCAAACAACTGACGTGTGCTATGAATTCGACTTTTATATTGTGAGTACTGTACTTAGAATAAATCTCAATTACACCATTGATTTTGTAAAGTAAATTTTTTGAATGTTTAATGTTATTGGGGCAGTTAATTAACCAAGTCCCCACTCATGAGCTTTTTAGATAGTTTCTTTCTTTTTTTCCTTTCTTCATTTTCACCCCTCCACGTAACTAAAACCTCTCTTTTGTCTCAAAAGACTTTTGACATATGCACATACAAAAATGTTGGACATCCAACATGGTCCAACTCATTGAACTCAATGAACCTATTGACATCATATTCCATTGTGAAAGTGGTTAACCAAAAGCCTCTCAACCTGCCCATGTCCCACCCATGGAAAAGTTTCCTCACCCATTTATATTTTAGTCTCGATGCCCTCCCTGAACTCTTTTATACTCTTCTTCATCATCCAATCCATGCAAAAAAAAAATTCCCTTCTCTATATAGTCAATGGAATCCCAAAAGTAAATTTACATTGTCTCTAGCTCTTAGTGCCACCAAACTCTCTATAAAAAAAAAAAAAAAAAAAAAAAAACACAACACCTTGTACATTGAAAACCATAAACTTGGTAAAACTACTAATAGATTCTCTCATTTCCCTTTTTTCTTAATCTTATACTCTATACATTTGATTTTTCATATTTCTCATTGTGTTCTAACTCATTCTTATCCATTTTTTTTAGACCATAATAAGCTAAACAGGCCTTAAATCCAAGATATGAACAACAACAACAACATCAATGTCTTATTTATCAGCTGGAGAACCTTTTACCTCTCCCACCACCACCTCCGACCCCCGCTCATTTCCCGCCACGCCATCCTATCCTTCCTCGATCCGGTGCTCCTCGACTTCATTGAACTGAAATTTCAAGGAAAAAATGTTTCTATATTCGAAACGCACCAAAAGGACATCTGGGTTGCCATTGCTAGTCTGATCTTGTATTGCTTCGCCTACGAAGCTGAATTCCAATTACCGACCTATTCCTATGAAATTCTTCGTGGAATGGTGGTGCTTGGTTCGGTTTCTTCAGTGTCTTTGACTTCTATTCTTTTCCCAGGTGATGGTAGACATGTGTTCTGTCTGTTGTATGCTTTGTTTTTGGCAAGCGAGTCGGCAGTGATTCGCCACCGATTCCAAATGGTGTAGAACTAGGTTTATCAAAGAATAATCGGTTATCTTCTGCGAGAATGGCGGCGACAAATAGGCCGTGACGAGAACAGGATAGACCTGCTTCCACGGTATGTATAAGAAATGAAAGCTATGGTGGATTGAGTGTTGTTTATGAGTCTATATAAGTGTCTATGTTATGTTATGTTATGCTCTGTTCTGTTAGTTCCCTGTTTTGTCCTTTGATTTTTCTCTATTTAGCATAGATTGTTGGTTTATGTTGTTGTTCTGGCCTCGTTTGGGAAGTGGCTATTTTAGTAGGCTATTTGGCTTTTTGGCTATTTTAGTGGCTATTTTAGTTTTTGTGTTTGGGAAGATGAGATGATTTTTTAGTTGAGTTATTGTATTGAAAAGTGTGTTGAAATGATATTTAAATTTAAAATGACAGATTTATCCCTAACTTTTTATTTTTTAAAATTGATATAAAGGGGCAAAATGGTAATTTCGCCCTTGCTGCAACACTGTCCGGCTGTGACAGTGTAGGCACAGCCTACACTATCCGGCAGCAGCCTATTTTCTTTTTTTCTTTTTTTTTCTTTTTTTGAAAATCCATGCACAGTGTTGCTTTTGGGCTAAAAAATCAAATGAGGCTATAATAGCCTAATTTTCGGAATCCCAAACAGCGCCTCTATGTTGTATTGGAAAAGAGTTCAAATTGTTGCTATATTAATAGATGATCTATTTGAATTGAATATGTTTTTTTTTGTGAAGGTTTTGATGTCAAGTGAAGATGCTGTTGAATTGTCTAACGTACTTTATCAGTGTATTAATAGATCATCTATTTGAATTGAATGTGTTTTTTTTTATTTATTATAAAGGTTTTGATGTCAAGTAAATATGCTGTTGAATTGTCCGAGTTACTATCTGTGTCTGTAATGCTAATTAAGATTGGCATAATAAGGCTTCTACAAACCCATTTTCTTGTAAAATTTCCTAAAATAAATTAAATAAACACACACACATATCCTTGTCCTTTTTTCAAAGTTTCTACATGTGTAAACATCTTAAAAAGTTATGAAGTAATGCCTTAAATGTCAATATCAGATACTACTCAGAGAACAAATGTGTAAATCAGCCTTTTGGTCCCTTTGAACCAGATTAAAATAGTGAATATGAATTTGAATGGTGTAATTATGGATTTCTAGAGGGAGATTTGGATTCGAGCTTATCGAGAAGTATTAAACGCCTAATTAAGATTTAGCATCCGCCTGGGTCAGGATGGGCTGGGCTATGAAAATGATGTCTAAGCATGTTTGCAGATTAAGCCCAACAAGTTTTTTTTTTTTTTTTTTTTTTTGACAAATCAAGCAAAGTCGTAAGTCAAAATCTTAGCTCCAAGTCCTTTCCAACAAGCTTGGCCTAGATGGGCTAACGGGCCTGGGCGGGTTGTGAAAATGGTATCCATGTTTACTTGTGAGCTAAGTCCAACGACTTTTACCCCTAACTGCTAGCCTAGTTTATCAATGAATTTTCCCCAATATGCCCAACTCAAGTTCACTTTTATCGACATCTCTCATTTGCCCTCCTCGGGAGGGCCTAAAAGTTTCCACCTAGGACATGGTTCCCGTTTATCAAAAAAAAAGCCCAAGGAGCTTTTTCCGACGAGTTAAACTTTGCAAACTAAAACCTTAAGCTCAAGCTCTCTTATCAACTGGGTTTGACCAAAATAGGCCAATGGGTTAGGCACATATGCTTGTCTTGATGAGTCGAGATTCAAGCCTATTTTTGTGTATCGATGTTGATGATTTAGAATGAGATGAACTACTATCAATAATTTAGCCATTCAAATTGATAATTCGAAAGATTAAAGTAGTATAAAAATGATAGTATAAAGGGATCAAATAAATTTTTTCTATAGAAGGTATCATAGTGTCTGAAGTCATTTAGCAATCTAAGAAACTCGTCAAATCTTATTGGATAATTTGATGATAATGATTCTGATGGTGACACTCATCCGTCGATCAGAACAAGCTTTGAATAACATTCACAAGTTTGATTGATGATTTTTCCCTATTAAAAATATGGCAATTTAGGACACAGAATGACACTCATGTTCTCGTATTGTTTTGTGCCCACTATTAATCATATGTTTTGAATCATTTAAACACAACCCCTATTATTAAACGGGCACAAAAAACATAATAGTTACTCCTGTTCCAACGTCTATGATTGTAAAATAGCAACTGCAAACAGTTTAAAAGGATTCTTCATTCCTGCCTTTCAAACACATGAAACCAACATGCCTTTCTAACGTCCCATCTTCACCATCTTTCCCATAAGTCCAAACGGTTGTCTTGCAATCTTCATCTAGAACATATAAACAATTATTTACATTACCATTGTACACAGATAATAGAGACCCACATTGCCTCAGGGTGTCCAACAAAGAAGACTGTTTGTTTGACTCTTTAGAGAAAACCAAGTCTATATTTACAACACACCAGATAGATATAAAAGCACTGAAATCTATTACTCGAATATCTGAAACAGTTACTAATTTTGAAATATTAGTTACATCAACCATGGATACGTATCTGCAACCAGTAAATTAAGTAAAATATCAGAAAATAACTCTAAATTAATCTTCTATTCAATCAAAAACCAAACATGCACTACAAAAAAACTAATTATTTACGGCATCATGTTTACGACATACATTAAATGCATGTCGTAGTTAGTATATTCTACAATATTTTTTTTTGCAAGCCGTTAATGTTTTATCAATAACAACATACATACCATCTATATCGTTAATTTATATATTTATGGCATACAAAAGTATGCCGTAAATAATATATGTTTTCATGACTTACAAAAATATGCCACAAAATATTTGCACTTAAGACGAGATACATTTCATATTGTAAAATATTATAATCTTATATGACATGCTAATGAATGTCGTGAAAACTTCTTTAAAAAAAAAAAAAATTTCAATCCGATTTTTTTATGACATGTAAAAGTATGTCTAAAAAATGTATATTTTCACGGCATACAAAAATATGTTATAAAATATTTGCACTTAAGACAACATACATTTCTTGTCGTAAAATATCAAATTTTATATTTTTTTGAATTTAGTGATTTTTTTAGAAAATTAAAAAATATTTTCCTTCTAAGTACATGAAAATTATTTGAATTTAAAAAGTAAAAAAAAGAAAATTATTTAAAAACTCTTGCCACACTCCCTCTCATTTTAAATCCATACCTGTTTTTGTCCTAAACCCTCTCATTTCCTAGGGAAATTATATTTTAATTATAAATAATAAAAAAAATTTCTAATATTCTTAAATATTTATAAATTTTTAGTAGATATGAGAAATTTTTATTTTTATTTTCAATAAATTAGAAACTTATAAGAGATTTTTATTGATAAATCACATTTAGAAGTGTTCTAACCCAAGAAGTTTATGAAGAATTTTTTAACACACTTAGTCTCATGTATTTATATTTTTATTCCATAAAGTCATTTTTCTTAATTTACACTATTTTCTTAGACTCTTATACTCTTATATTTAATATTGATATTTAATGTTTAGGGGAGGAGAGAAAAGGGAAAGGACTAAGGCATATTTCATACACAAATTAAATAACATTAATGTTATTATTTTATATTATTATATAATGTGAATATATTTTTAATTGACAATAATTAAAAATAATATAAACATTTTCTCTCATCTGATGTGAATATATTTTTAATTGACAACACATTATAAATAATATAAACATTCTCTCTCATCTGACATGAACGTTCACAACACCTTTTCGAAAAATTCTCTCATCTAATGTAGTGATGTAAATATTCACAACATGTGAACCTTCTTGTTTTTAATTAACAACACATTAAAAATAACGTTCATTATATTTTTAATTAACAACAAATTCTTATTCACAATATGTAGTGATGTAAATATTCACAACATGTGAACATTCTCTCTCATCTAATGTAATGATGTGAACGTTTACATTCGTATATTTTAGTATGAATATTCACATCATGTAATTAACAACATAATGACAAAAATTCATTTCAAATTAATGTAAATATAATGATGTGAATATTTATTTCAATTACACGATGTGAATATTCACATCATGTAATTGACAACACAATGACAAAAATTCATTTCAAATTAATATGAATATAATGACAGTCAACATCCTGATGCATGAGAACTATCAAAACATAATGATAATCAACATTAAATATCAACATTAATAAGGGCATAGGAGATTGAAGGTGTTTTGATATTCTTACCTCAAATAGGACTTAATAGAATAATCAAAAATAATATGAATTAAATGAAATAAAACTCTTAAAAATAGAATTTATCCAAAAAAAAAAAAAAAAAACTCCCAATTTATAATCTAGATTTTTTTTAATAGAAAACTAATTTATAAACTCAAAAATGATTTTTCCCCCGATTTTTCCACCCCTCGAACAGCTCGAAAGAGAGAAAGAGAAGAGAAAGAGAAAGAGAGAGGGCCCCTCCTTCGCCTCCGCCGCCGGCGATCGATCTACGTAGCACGACCGGCCGATCGTCGCAGCAGCTGGTCGCAGCCCGTCGCAACAACTGGTCGCAGCCCCGCCGCAGCTCGTCGCAACGCCGCCTTCAACCACCGTTGCCTCCGGCTCTGCCTCTGCCTCCGATTTCTCTATCTCCCGCCGCAACTGTCTTCTTCTTCCTTTTTCTTCTTCTCTTCTTCTTCCTTCTTTCTTTTTCTTTCTTTTCTGATTGAAAAAAAAAAAAAAATTCAAAACAACGAAACCACGTCGTCGTTTTTTGATTCAGGAGATTCGGCTACATAGCACGGCTCTTATAAACTTATATCACTATATCATTCACATACCCTTCTCTCTCTCTCTCTCTCTCTCTCTCTCGCTCTCGGCGTCTCACACAAACACATGAACGCCTCTCCAGCGTTGATTACCCTTCAAGTTTGATTCCCCTCCATAAATCCGTCACCGCCGCCGTTGGGCTTGGCATCTCCGGTGGCAGATTTCTTCTACGGCGAGGTCGTTCGATTCCGATTTCATTGTGAGTTCGATTCATCGTCTCTCTCTACACTCTCTTTCTCTACATGTATAAACCAATCGTATATAATTTCTGATTTGTTTGATTATTTTCTCCATTAATCGTTTCTAATTTCTGATTATTTTCTTAACTGATCTGTAGTTTAAATTACACAAATCCGGATCTTTCCTCTCTCAATCACAAGGTAATTAATTCGTACATCTAGAGAGAGAAATTACACAAACTGCATATATATATCTGCTACGTGATCAAAAGGAAGACTACAGATAATTAATCTGATAGATTTTACATCAGGCATGGAATTTAAGCTCTTGTTTTCACCGAGCTCGACGTTTATTTCGTGATACAGATGATCAATTGCTTCTCTTTCAACCTCTTGTCCTCTACCCTTGGTAATAAATTCCCACCTGAACAATTTGATCTCTTCTTCTTGAACTTCAGAACGATTTCACTTAAATATGTTTGGTTTTGCTGTTAAAATCATAAAGAATATTTTATGTTATTAACCTTTTCTCTCTATTATTAAGTTGCATTCCATTTCAATTTCAAGTTTAGAGTTTGTATCTATGAAGAATTTATATCTACTTCATGGTGATAGAATTTTCTGTGGACCTCTTGTATGTCTAGTTTCAATTTTTCTGTTGATAACAATATGGGCACAAATTTGTATGAAAAAGGAATTTGCTTATAAGAAGATGAAAATCTTCTCAGCTTTTTTGTAGGTTATTTTGTGTTCAAATTGAGTTATGACAAAATGTTAATTATTAATCTTTGCATAAAGGGGGTTTCAATGTTTTTTTTTTTTTTTTCCCTTTTTTGCTCTGTTCTTTGTTTCTGTTGGTAAGCTTGAATTTTCCTTGTGGTTAGGCCACTGCTTTTGTCTCTCTTATAGTATATTGGAGCCATTAGTGTATTATATTTATCAAACTGCAATAAAGTATTACAAGAGAGAGGGGGAAGAGAAAGCCACTGCCTTTGTATCTCTATTATTTTGGGACTTATACAGTTTGTGAGCTAAACAACAGTATAAGCAGAACTACTTGTATGACAAAGGCAGCTTAGTTGTCATTCCATCTGATGTATGTTATGGTATATCAATCAGTCTAGTAGTTGTTGTTGTTGTTGTTGTTGTGTGTGTGTGTGTGTGTGTGTGTGTTTTTTTATTTTTTATTTTTTATGACAAAGGGACTTGTACAGTTTGTGAGCTAAAAAGGGAAGACAACAGATTTATTCGATTCAAGAAACTGTCTTTTTTTTTTTTTTCTATTTCTCTGTGCATTCTGAGCAACTACATGGGGATATGGAATTTTTATGGGGAAATAACGTGACATGTAATAATTTTTAATGATTACTACTGAATGGTAATTTCGCCAATTTTTATCTTACAAGCACTGACAGAGTTTTAGTATGTTGACTAGTTATATAACAGTTAGACTTTATTTGGCAAATGCCAATCTACCTATGAGTAGTCTCTAAGCAACCCTTTTGAATATTGTAAGTTAAAACGACTTCCCAAAGTCCCATCTCAAATTGGTTATGCTTCAATCAGCAGGGACTACTGACAATGGAAGGAATTTTCCTAGAATAAATACTTCACCGGTGGAGATATTGAGTGCTGACGTATCAGAGCCACCATCGAGTCAGGTTAAGTTGGAAATATCAAAAACCGAGAAGCATAGAAATAACAATATACTTGCTAAAGAGGCCGCACAAATTTTTGATGATAAAATTCCTGTCCAACAGAAGGTATAATTCCTTTTTTTGGTTGCACACTCATTGCAAAAATGGTCATTAATGTTTGACTTGAATAACTAAATTGATGTTTTACATCTTTTTTCAGTCTCAATTTATGGTGATAAGGACTTTATATTACATATTCTGATCAGGTTATAGAAATATATTGAAGAGCCATTTGTTCTTTATAATGCATACATATATGATGTCCTTGTTTAGATGTGCTATTGGGTCACTTCATAAATAGGAGGCTGGACCATTCAACTGTAGATTTCATTTTATCAAGAGAATTAGGAGATGGTTGGGCACCTTTATTTATTTTGAATAAGCATGGATAATGGGACGCCATGGGGGCATTGAAGTAAATGAATATTGTGCTCATCTTTTTCAATAGTTTACATTGCACCTTGTTTGGAGTAGTGAGAGCTAAAGAATCATGACTCTGTATGTGTTGATTGTTAGTTGAAATTGATATTTGTGTTTAGATTTTGTTCATGTTGACATTTCTATTTTTTGCTTTATGTTATGGAAATATATTGTGAAAGGGTGCTTTCTTTTGTGTTTAAAGATATTACTTACAATTGTCTTCATTTGGACCTGTACCTCTCCTGCAAAGTCATCATCAGTATTAGTTCTAGTTAATTATTTATTTGTTACTCTTTCTCAGGCCTGGAGGATGGCAATTTCCCATTTGGACCAGTAGAAGGTACTTTGCTGCAAATTGACTTACCATTCATTTAAGTACATTTGGTATTTTTCATTTATTTTTTTGTCAAGTTAAAAGTGCAGATCTCATTTATTTTTTTAGCTTCAAAATGATTTTCTTTTCTCTTACTGGTGAAAAACAACTTTGCAAGGGTATTTTATTTTTTCTCTCTCTTAAGCCATTAGTAGGCTTAACGGTACTAACCTTGTGTTGTCAAAATATCTAGCTGAATTCAGTCATTTTTTTGGGGACTTCTTATCAGGTACTAACCTTGTGTTTCAAGATGTTTTCTCCATTTTACTGCTCAATTTGTAGAGTGCATTGCATGCATTAATTCAGTTCTGGAGTTAATTGAGATCCAAAATTAAATTTCTATATTTGGAGGGAAAAGTATGGTTGCGTTTGGTAGAGCTTTCCAACTATGATTTGAGAGTAAGAGTTGTATTTTGAGTTTGTGAGTTTGGAAATTATGATTTGAGTGTGAAAAATTTGTTTGGTGAAAGAGTTTTGAAAAAAGTTTTGAATTGAGTAGGGAATTTTTTATGTTAGATATGATATTTAATACAAAAACTTACAACTTATAACCAAACATTTCAACTCAAAATTCTATTAAAACACATAAAAAAAATTTAGAAATTCAAAAAAAAAAAATTTCGAATATATAAAAATTGACATATGTCAATTGCATAAAAAAAAAAAAAAAATTGCACTGTTCCGGTCAACCGGCCGAACGACCGGTGGGACGTCCGGTTAGTCCAAATTTCCCCACTTTCGACCGCGTTTTCAAAAGTAAGCGTGGAATTAAGTTTTTTAATTCGTAAACAAACGTCGTGTTCAAATTAAGCTCTGGAACGTTAGTTCCAGAGCTGTACCAAACACAGCCTATGATTTTGATGATGTTTGGTGTTGGGTTTGGGTCCATCAAGTTCACTAGTTCAAATGGTGGCTTCATATACCTTTTGCACAGCTGTAGATCTCTTGACCTTTTTATAAAGCTCATATGCAGTCCCTTTGTCTGAAATACATCAGGAAGCTGATACAGCATACTTGATCTGGGCTAGGAGTCACAAATAACAATGTGTTGTTTGATATATCTTGGTATTGGTGTTTTTCAGAGTCCTTTAAATAATATTATTGTAATTTTATTCTTACTAAACTTGCATAGATTTATTTGATAGAATTTGAGTCCTTTTAAGTTACTACATTGGGTTGGAGTGGTTTTAGAAGACTTTCATATGGTTTGTAGATTTGATTGCTGCAAAACAAATATTAGGCTCTCAAATATGAATGAAATGCAGATTTGAGTTATTGTGTGCTTGTGATCTCTAAGTTTATATTGCAAGGCTTCCTATTTTTGACCAAAACAATGTAGATAGATTTTCATAGCAGTGACTGAAAGTCTGTCACTGCTGAATTTGTTCATTGCAGCGACAGATTTTCTTGCAGGAAATAAGCTCTCTGGCAAATTTGCAGCAACTCTTTCTTGCTGGAAATAAGCTCTCTGACAAAGACATGTGTTTTTGCTTCTTTAGCACCAGTATATTTTATGATATGGTAATGCATTCCATGGGAAACACTGTGAGTATTGAAGGCTTTGTTTAGTATATAGGGAAGGTTTATGTTGTCACTTTACTTTTGTGTGGTAAAAGAAAATTTCCTTTGACTTATCAAAAATAAAAAATAAATTTCCCTAGATGTGTACTTTGCATTTTCAGGAATTTGATAGTGGAAAATTTTTAGGCTATGACAGGTTCATTTTCTCATACTTTAAACATTTGTCTCATTTTCTGCATTATTTTGGAAGGTCCATGTTGTGTTTATTGTTACAATAAATTTACAATGCTTATTGTTAAAAGAATTACAGATAACAATAAATTCACAATGCTTATTGATGGTTTTTTTTTCTTCTTCTAGGTTGTTAAAAACTTCATCCCTAATTTTAGTTTTGACAATCATTACCGAGTCCTTTTTTTTTAGGTATCCAACAACTGAAATCTTGCGACCTCTGTTGCTCTGTGATTTCAAGAAGTAACTGTGAAATTATGTATTAGCATTGCCTTTACATTTTGATCCTGAAGTGATAATAAATGGGGTTTTTTTTGCACATTTGGACGAGTCTGGATGGATGCATTACTCTCTCTCTCTCTCTCTCTCTCTCTCTCTCTCTCTCTCTTTTATTTTATTTTTATATCCTGACTGAGTTTTTTCTTTCTTGCTCAAGATCCAAATAACAAGAACGTGGTCAATTGTGATGAAAAGTCGAGGAGTATTTTGTTGGGTAAACCTCAAGTTGAGCTTGCTGAACTTCCTACACTGATCAAGCTGCATTTCCCAAAAGAGGCAAAATGATTTTAACTATTTGAATTAAGGTGCTTATCTTCTTTAAATTCTCCTTATATACATTGCCAAACAATCTTGCTGCTTCACGTTGTGATAAATTAATTGGCGAGATATTTTTATGTTCCATTTTGTTACTGGCTAAATGGATTCAGCTTTTGATTTCCATATTATCATTTTTTAGCCAGTTTCTTATTTGAGTTTTTTATTTGGACTTACTGTTTTTCCTTATAATATCTCAACTCTGCACCCATATACCATGGTTGATAAGTACTTAAACATCCTAGAGTTGACCTTATTCTTGGCAGATTTTGTGGAATTACCTTCAAAGAATCTCAACTGCCAATTGTTACAAATGCACACATATCTCTCTACAACAGTAGGAACTGAACCCAGGTACACCTGTTGTGCTCTCATATTATTCTTGTTTCAGGCCTCCTTAACCACAATGCTAGGATGGCATTGCACATCTGAAGTAAGTTTGAAGATACAAAAGTTGGTTTTGTTAACTGCAACTGTATTGCATAATTGTGAGAACTATACAATTTTGGGAACAAAATCTTAATGAATATAGACTAATTAATTCATATAAATACTGAAAACAGCACTGATGATTACATATGTTACAATATACATAAGGAAATTATAGGAATACACCTAGGGAATTCTTGATGGTGTAATCAGCGACAATACCATTTGTTTTCTCCATAGGATGGAAGGAATCCCAGAATACATATTTATTGGCATCTGTACAGGTGAAAGGGTTGAATTTGTCACACATGTAACCCATCTCAAACAAGCCAGTTGCACAACATGCTATTACTGCTTTGTCAAATCCTGTCACGAGGAATACTAACATTAATTTCAGCATAGAAAAGTCAGATATGAGTAATAATTTTGAATTTGTATGGAACACAACTGAATAATGACAATTGAGGATTAATTCCTTCCTAATATAGGCCAAGGTATTTGAATTATGTATCCTAAAAATAATATATGCTCGAAAGAATTGATTATCATTCTGTAGGTTGTTGAGTTTGCCCTGGCTTTGCAGGGAGTTGGGTGCTTTTCTGTTGTTCTGGAATGTGTGCTTGCACTTGTTGCTGATTCTGCAACATTTGCTCTTCGAATCCCTACAAGTGGTATTGGGACAGGGCCTTTCTGTATTGGCCAAGTTAATTGATTCTTTAGCTCTCTCTACTACTCTTAATAATGAATTAAACTTGATTGGCTTGTGTTGTGTATAATCTTTTTACTTTCATTTGTACATATGATTTGCTATCTAATCTTGTAATTTGCTTTTCAAGTACTAAAGTGGGCATTTTAGTGATATCGTGTGTTCATATATTGAGTTTACTCATGTAATGAACCTTGAATTTGCTGTTCTTCTCTCTCTCTCTATATATATATATATGTATATATTAAAAATAACCTTTTACGACATACAAAATTATGTTGTGAGAAGTGTAATAATTTATGACATACAAGAAAATGTTTTAAAAGATTATATACGGCATACAAAGTATGTCAAAAATATATTAAAAATAACATTTTACGACATACAAAATTATGTCGTGAAAAGTGTAATGATTTATGGCATACAAGAAAAATGTCGTAAAAAATTATATGCAGCATACATAGTATGTCATAAATATATTAAAAATAACTTTCTACAGCATGCAAAATTATGTCATGGAAAGTATGATGATTTATGGCATGAGAAAAATGTCGTAAAAAATTATATACAACATACAAAGTATGTCATTAATGTTTAATTTAGTACTTTTTACAACTTTACCTGCATGCCGTAAATGACGCTCAATCTTTCACATGTCATATAATGGCATTTGTGTGCATGCCATGAAAGTTTTTACGGCATACATTGCAAGTCGTAAAAATTTAATTTTGTTGTAGTGATGGTGATACAACTATGGAAACTAAAGGCAAGCCAAACAAACAAAAAAGTTCATTACTATTACTAAATTCAGCAATTTCTCCACAATAGAGTACATGTGCAAAATATAGAAGAAAAATCCAATTATAGCCGGGACATAATCTTGAGATCGAAGTATATAAATGTGACTGTGTGTATATCTATTCTATTATATAAAGGACACAACTTAGAACAATTTTGAAGCTTTGTCACGCCTTTTCCCCTAGGTATGCCTATACTATTAACTAGTCCAGTAAATACACCAAATAGTTTTCAAATTCAACCCATTTTACTCATTCATCAATTTGCCGGAAATTTTAGATGTAAAATTGCAAATGCCTTTGTCACACTTTTTTTTCTTCTTCAAGAAACCCATATTGTTAACTACTCCCATAATATATGTTTCCAAATTCAACCCATTTTCCTCATTTGTCAAATTGCCAAAAAATTTAGATGTAAAGTTGCAAAAAATTAACAGGACTTAATTAGATCCACAATCAATCTCGAGAAATTGAACAATTCACATCTATACAAAGTTCTATATATAAAGAACGTGTACATATATACATATATATGATCTCAAATTACTTGCCTGCGACTCTGAATGAGCTCAATCATGTGGTTCCAGAACGCAAAACGAAGCTGGTTGGGACTCAAAACCATAAATTTAGGGCAACTACCGAGAACAACAGCGTGGTGATCCAGCACCGGAGGGACAATTAGGATTCGATTGAGTATCACGGCCATCAAAATGGCGTACTTGAACTCAAACAACTAGTTGCTGAACCCACTGTGGGGTGTACCAAAGGAATTTCTCTCCAGCTAGGGTTTGCTGTGAGGTGCAGAGGTGGGGGGGATTTTTTAGGGTGGAGAGGAGAGAATTGGAAATGTGCTTGTAGGAGGGGAAGAAGAGGAGAGAGATGAGGAGGAAGAGGAAAGAGATTGGAAAGAGAGAGGAGGATGATCTAAGAGGGGGTTTCTTCTTCCATCTGATGTTTGTTCTGTTGTTGAAATTAAGAGATTCCATCACACACTCTCTCTCTCTTCTTGGGTGATGAAAATTACTGGTTTTGATTTCAATTGGTGGTGGTGGTGGTGGTTTAAAAATGGTTCCTTGATTTAACAGTACTGATTAGTTGTTGAGAAAATATGCAAGAAAAAGGAAAGAAAGAACAATTTCTTTTGGGGGCTTAATTACCCCCCAAAAAAAATGTGTAGAGGATCTTAACGCGTTAAGCCAACTCCTAGCAAAGTAGTATAAAAGCCACAAACGCTTCAAGCATTGAAAATCAAAGCTTGGTAGCCTCGTAACTATTCCATTCCGTTCTCTCTTATCTCAATACTCTATACATTCGATTTTGCCTATTTCTCACTGTTTCTAACTCATTCTTATCCATCTTTTGCAAATCATAATCAGCCCAACAGGGCCTTAAATCCAAGACATGAACAACAACAACATCAACATCTTATTTGTGAACTTGAGGAGCTTCTACCTCTCCCACCCCCACCTCCAGCCGCTACCTACTTCCCACCACACCATCCTCGTCGTCCTCACTCAGATGCTCCTCGCCTTCATCCAACTGAAATTTCGAGGACAAAATGTTTCTTCATTCGAAACTTACCAAAAGGCCATCTGGGTCGCCACTGTTAGTCTGATCTTGTATTGCTTCGCCTACGAAGCTGAACTCCAATTACCAACCTATTCCCATGTAATTCGCCGTGGAATGATAGTGCTTGGTTCGGTTTCTTCGGTGCCTCTGACTTCCATCATTTTCCCAGGTAATGGGAGACATGTGTTCTATCTGTTGTATGCCCCATTTGTGGCAAGCGAGTCGGCAGTGATTCGCCATCGATTCCAAATGGTGTGGATCTGAGTTTATTAGAGAATCATCAGTTATCTTTCACGAGAATGGAGGCGGCGAATGGGACGTGCCGGGAACAGGAGAGACCTGCTTCCACGACATCTGTAAGAAATGAAAGCTATGGTGGATTGAGGGTTGTATGTTTCTCTGTTCTGTAATGCTCTATTCTGTTACTTCCCTGTTTTGTGGAACTGGGTATCTGAGTTACTTTATCTGCGTATGTAATGCTAATTGGGATTGGCAATAAGGTTTCTGCATACCCATTTTCTTGTAAGACTTCCTAAAATAAATTAAATAAAAACACACAGATCATTGTCCTTTTTTCAAAGTTTCTACATGTGTAAACATCCTAAAAAGTAATGAAGTAATGTCCTAAATGCACTGCTTAGAGAACAAATGTGTAGATCAGCATATGAATTTGAATGATATAATTAGGCCAGTAAACAGATCGGATTCGGATCGGATCTATTCGAGAAGTATTGAACGCCTAATTAAGATTTGGACAAATATGGAACACAATACCATAAGTACATATTTTTATAATCCATTGATTCACACTCTTCATCCAAAGCAGGAAGGTCCATTGATTCACACTCTTCGTCCAAAGCAGGAAGGTCCATTGATTCACACTCTTCGTCCAAAGCAGAAGCGTCCAGCAATGGGTTGCTTGTTTGTGTCTCGGTTTGAGGGTTGACCGTGAAGAAATCATGTGATTTCATGGGAGTGTCAACTGACTGCATAAAGGAGAAATGCAAGAAAAGAGGTGTATAAATGACGAGTATTTGAAAAGATAAAAGCTAATACCATATTTGCATGGATCTGAAAACAGTGCTTGCTTTTATCTTTTCAAATACTCATCATTTATACACCTCTATTCTTGCATTTCTCCTTTATGCGGTCAGTTGACACTCCCATGGAATCACATGATTTCTTCACGGTCAACCCTCAAACCGAGACACAAACAAACAACCCATTACCGGATGCTCCTGCTTTGGACGAAGAGTGAATCAATGGACCTTCCAGCTTTGGATGAAGAGTGTGAATCAATGGATTATAAAAATATGTACTTATGGTATTGTGATCCATATTTGTCCAAATCTTAATTAGGCGTTCAATACTTCTCAATAAGATCGAATCCAAATCTTAATTAGGCGTTCAATACTTCTCAAAAAGATCCGATCCGAATCCGATATGTTTACTGGCCTAATTATATCATTCAAATTCATATGCTGATCTACACATTTGTTCTCTAAGCAGTACATTTAGGACATTACTTCATAACTTTTTAGGATGTTTACACATGTAGAAACTTTGAAAAAAGGACAATGATCTGTGTGTGTTTATTTAATTTATTTTAGGAAGTCTTACAAGAAAATGGTGAAAAACCTAAGTGATTCATGATTAGATCAAGAACTAATTGTACCAATTCCCAAACAACAAAACTTACCAATCTAAATCATCAAGCACTTACGAATATGATTTAGATTGTTGTTTCTGAAACAATAAATCGACACAAACGATATTTATATGGAAAAACCACAATTGGAGCACCTCCAATTGTGAGCACCTCCAATTGTGATCAAAAAACCACGGGCGAAACGCCATAAATCAATCCACTACTGAAGAAAGAAAGATTACAAAGATAACAAACAAATTATCCAAACACTTCCAATTTGTCTTCAAATCTTTTGTATATCTTTCACCGCAACCTTTGTCTCAGAATTGATTAGACTGATGTTGAATCCACAACATCCATTGTCGAACCAACAACTGCACATAGCATCAAACTCCTTTGATTACTCTGTGCTTGAATTTTCAGATTCCACCGAAGAAGAATACTCTCAAAGAAGATCAACCAAACTCCTTGATGTGTGCTTATAAGAACATGAGTTCAAAACTCAATCAAACATTAAGGAAAACCAGAAAAATATCCCCAAAAGAAAATCCTAAAACCCTTAAAGAAGATCTAGAAAACGTAACCCTAGATTTAGAACAACTTAAGGTTTTATAGAAGCAGAGATCGCGAGGTCCGCTCGAGCGGGGACTCTATATCAAGTGTTCCAAAATAGGATTCACGCTTGAGTGTAAGAACCCACGCTCGAGCGTAATAACACACCACTCAGTATATTTTGCAGACAAGCCAAAATACTGTGATGGTGGAATCTCCGCTCGAGCGCCACTTTCCCCGCTCAAGCGGGAAGACCAAAAACATAAGAAAATTACAACTCAATTCAACCCAAGATTGTCCACGAAATTTGACAAGAAGTAGGGTCCTAACAAATGGGTTTGTAGAAACCTTATTGCCAATCCCAATTAGCATTACATACATAGATAAAGTAACTCAGATACCCAGTTCCACAAAACAGGGGAGTAACAGAACAGAGCATAACAGAACAGAGAAACATACAACCCTCAATCCATCATAGCTTTCATTTCTTACATATGTCGTGGAAGCAGGTCTCTCTTGTTCCCGGCACGTCCCATTCGCCGCCTCCATTCTCGTGAAAGATAACAGATGATTCTCTAATAAACTCAGTTCCACACCATTTGGAATTGATGGCGAATCACTGCCGACTCGCTTGCCACAAATGGGGCATACAATAGATAGAACACGTCTCCCATTACCTGGGAAAATGATGGAAGTCAGAGGCACCGAAGAAACCGAACCAAGCACTATCATTCCACGGCAAATTACACGAGAATAGGTTGGTAATCGGAGTTCAGCTTCGTAGGCGAAGCAATACAAGATCAGACTAACAGTGGTGACCCAGATGACCTTTTGGTACGTTTCGAATGAAGAAACATTTTGTCCTTGAAATTTCAGTTGGATGAAGGCGAAGAGCATCTGAGTGAGGACGACGAGGACGGCATAATGGGAAGTAGGTGGCAGCTAGAGGTGGGGGTGGGAGAGGTAGAAGATCCTCAAGTTCACAAATAAGATGTTGATGTTGTTGTTGTTCATGTCTTGGATTTAAGGCCCTGTTGGGCTGATTATGATCCGCAAAAGATGGATAAGAATGAGTTAGAACACAGTGAGAAATAGGCAAAATCGAATGTATAGAGTATTGAGATAAGAGAAAAGGAAATGGAATAGTTACGAGGCTACCAAGCTTTGATTTTCAATGCTTGAAGCGTTTGTGGCTTTTATACTACTTTGCTAGGAGTTGGCTTAACGCGTTAAGATCCTTTACACGTTTTTTTTTTTTTTTTTTTTTTTTTTTTTGTGGGTAATTAAGCCCCCAAAAGAAATTATTCTTTCTTTGCTTTTTCCTGCATAATTTCTCAACAACCAATCAGTACTATTAAATCAACGAACCATTTTTAGACCACCACCACCACCACCAATTGAAATCAAACCCTGGGGTTTTTTGTGTAATTAACCTAATAATTTAACAATCCCTACACTAGCATCTATCATCAAAACAAACACAATTTTACTTAATCCCCTTACTAACAATCCTATCTATCTTACATCTGAAAATAAACAGGTCCTATAAAGCTTAAAGTGTTTCCATGTAACCAACTTTTTGACTTATTTATTAGGGTTTAGATTCTCTAAAGTTGATCATTTCAATTTGAGAGAGTATTTCAATTTGGTAGACTCATTTTGGGTCAAACCTTTTTTCTTTTTCTTTTTTAATTCAAATTTCAATGAGTAGAATATTCATATAAAAAATTAAGATGATCAAATATTGATACCTATACGTTTGAATCACAATTATATTATAAAAAATAGATGGCTACTCTTGAAATTGTAATTGTCGTCTATTTTTCTTTTTTTAAAAAAAAAATTGTGATTCAAATATATAGTTACCGATGTCTAATCATCTTAATTTTTTACATAAATATTTTACTCAACAAGTATTAAAATGTACACGGTTCGGATCCAAGATTAGGCTCACCAAGCCTAGACGCTTCTCTCAAGTTGGATGGCCAACTTGAGAGACTCAAAGTAAAGGACTCGAATCATTGAGATTGGTCCCAAAATAAACCCACCAAGCCCAAACACTCTCTCAAGTTCACCGTTCACTTTTTAGGACTCGCTAAGTAGAATATTTTCTCAAATTGGCCATCATCGATCTCAGTGTTACAAATCTTTCACTTTTTAGGACCCATTGATTAGAATATTCTCTCAAGTTTGCCATCCAACTTCAAAGAGCGTTTGAGCTTGGTGAGCCCATTTTGGGATCGATCTCAATGATCTGAACTGTTCATTTTTAAGACTTATTGAGGGAAATATTTATACAAAAAATTAAGATAATTAGATATCGGTAGTTATATGTTTCAATCATATTCATTTTAAAAAAATAAAGGAAGAATTACAGCTAAGTCCCGTTTTAGGAAATAATGGTACATTAAGTCCTACTTAAAAAACTTTTTACCATTAAGTCCCATAATAAGTTTAAATGATGAAACTACCCTTACCAAATCAAAAACACAAAACATAAATCGCAGATTTCATTCTTCACAGTTCATTCGCACCATTTCACACCCTCACAGATTTCATTCTCACCTTCATCAAATTCACCTCACATTTCGTCTTACTTCATCAATCTCGTCTTAGATTTCAGAAGAACAAACTAGAACATCAAACATTCTGAGATCCGAACAACCAAAATGGTAAAAACAAGTAAGATTCAAGTATCTTAAACCTTAGTTTTTGCAAAATCTTTCATTTTCGAAACTTTTGTTTTTGATTTCCATTTCAGTTTGAATGTTGAGTTCGAAACTTTTGTTTTTGTTTTTCTTTGTGAATTTGAGAACATTCACTGTAATGGTACCAAAATCATGTCCTCAAGCTTTCAGTTTAGGTTTCATGGTTGATTTTGGTACAATTGCTGTGAATATTGTCAGATTCTGAATCAATTTGACTGAAAACCCCTAATTAATCATATTCTCTTGCTTCCAATTTAGATTTGAATGTTGATTTTGGTACCATTGTTGTGATTGTTCTCAGATTCTAAATCAATTTGAGTGAAAAACCCTAGTTAACCATATGCTCTTGCTTTCAATTTAGGTTTCAATATTAATTTTGGTACCATTGCTATGAATGTTCTCAGATTCTTAGTCAATTTGAGTGAAAAACCCTAGTTAATCATGTTCTCATGCTTTCAATTTAGATTTCATTGTTGATTTTGGTAAAATTGCTGTTAATGTTCTCAGATTTCGAATCAATTTGAGTAAAAAACCCTCATTAATCATATTCTTTTGCTTTCAATTTAGGTTTCAATGTTGATTTTGGTACCATTAATATGAATATTCTCAGATTCTTAATCAATTTGAGTGAAAACCCCTAGTTAATCAAGTTCTCATGCTTTCAATTTAGATTTCTTTGTTGATTTTGGTACCATTGCTGTTAATGTTCTCAGATTTCAAATCAATTTGAGTAAAAAACCCTCGCTAATCATATTTTCTTGCTTTCAATTTAGGTTTCAATGTTGATTTTTGTACCATTGTTGTTAATGTTCTCAAATTCTTAGTCAATTTAAGTCAAAAACCCGACTTAATCATATTCTCTTGCTTTCAATTTAGGTTTCAATGTTGAGTTTGACACGATCACTGTGACTATTATCAGACTTTGAGTCATATTGACTGAAAACTATAGCTAATCTTGTTCTCTTGCTTTCAATTTAGGTTTCATTGTTGATTTTAATACCATTGCTGTTAATGTTCTCAGATTCCTAGTCAATTTGAGTGAAAAACCCTAATTAATCACATTCTCTTGATTTCAATTTAGGTTTCAATGTTGATTTTAGTACCATTGTTGTTAATGTTCTCATATTCTTAGGCAAATTGAGTGAAAACCCCTAGTTAGTAATATTCTCTTGCTTTCAATTTAGGTTTCAATGTTGATTTTGGTACCATTGCTGCGAATGTTCTCAGATTTTGAATTAATTTGAGTGAAAAACACTAGTTAATCATATTCTCTTGCTTTCAATATAGGTTTCAATGCTAAGTGTGGTACTATTGTTATCAATGTTCTTAGATTGGGAATCAGTTTTAGTGAAAAACCCTAGTTGATCATATTCTCTCGATTTCAATTTAGGTTTCAATGTTGATTTTGGTACCACTGCTGTAAATGTTCTCATATTTTGAATCAAATTGAGTGAAAAACCCTCATTAATCATATTCTCTCACTTTCAATTTAGATTTCAATGTTGATTTTGATACCATTGCTGTGAATATTCCAAGATTCTTAGTCAATTTGAGTGAAAAACCCTACTTAATCATATTCTCTTACTTTCAATTTAGATTTCAATGTTGAGTTTGGTACCATTGTTGTTAATGTTCTTAGATTGTTAGTCAAATTGAGTGAAAACCCCTCATTAATCATATTCTCTTGCTTTCAATTTAGGTTTGAATGTTGATTTGGTTCCATTGTTGTTAATATTCTCATATTCTTAGTCAATTTGTGTGAAAAACCCTACTTATTCATATTCTCTTGCTTTCAATTTAGGTTTCAATGTTGATTTTGGTACTATTGCTGTGAATGTTCTCAGGTTTTGAATCAATTTGAGTGAAAAACCCCTCATTAATCATATTCTCTTACTTTCAATTTAGGTTTCAATGTTGCTTTTGGTACCATTGTTATGAATGTTCCCAGATTCTTAGTCAATTTGAGTAAAAAATCCTAGTTAATCGTATTCTCTTACTTTTAATTTAGGTTTCAATGTTGAGTTTGGTACCATTGTTGTTAATGTTCTTAGATTATTAGTCAAATTGAGTGAAAAACCCTCATTAATAATATTCTCTTGCTTTTAATTTAGGTTTCAATGTTAATTTTGGTACCATTGCTGTTAATGTTCTCAGATTCTTAGTCAATTTGTGTGAAAAACCCTACTTAGTCATATTCTCTTGCTTTCAATTTAGGTTTCAATGTTGATTTTGGTACCATTACTGTGAATGTTCTCAGATTTTGAATTAATTTGAGTGATAAACCCTCATTAATCATATTCTCTAACTTTCAATTTGGGTTTCAATGTTGATTTTTATACCATTGCTATAAATGTTCTCAAATTCTTAGTCAATTTGATTGAAAAATCCTAGTTAATCATATTCTCTTGCTTTCAATTTTGGTTTCAATGTTGAGTTCGGTACCATTGTTGTTAATGTTCTCAGATTCTTAGTCAATTTGTGTGAAAAACCCTCATTAATCGTATTCTCTTACTTTCAGTTTAGGTTTCAATTTTGATTTTGGTACCATTGTTGTGAATGTTCTCAGATTCTTAGTCAATTTGGGTGAAAAACCCTAGTTAATCATATTCTCTTACTTTCAAATTTAGGTTTCAATGTTGAGTTTGGTACCATTGTTGTAAATGTTTTCAGATTTCGAATCAATTTTGTTGAAAAACCCTCCTTAATCATATTCTATTGCTTTCAATTTAGGTTTGAATGTTGAGTTTGGTTCCATTGCTATGAATTTTCTCAGATTTTGAGTCGATTTTGAGTCAAAAACTTGACTTAATCATATTCTCTTGATTTCAATTTTGGTTTCAATGTTTGAGTTTGACACGATTGCTTTGAATCAATTTGACTGAAAAACTCTAATTATTCATGTTCTCTTCCTTTTGATTTAGGTTTCATTGTTGATTTTGGTACGATTGCTATGAATGTTCTCAGATTCTGAATGAATTTGAGTCAAAATCCCTAGTTAATGGTATTCCCTTGCTTTCGATTTTGGTTTCAATGTTGATTTTGTTTTTATTGCCGTGAATGTTATCAAATTTAGAATTCATGAGAATGACATTGGAGTGATTCTTTTAGGAACATTCTCAGTGTTAATATGTCTTCTATGTTGATTTTCCGTATAGGAAATCAACTCCTGAAAACAGCAAGACTGAAGAGCAATGCAAGGCAAACAATAAGAAGGCATAAAGAATCAACTTCGAGGGAGAAAAGGCTAACGGGAAAGTATAAAGAATGGAAAGTAACTTTCAGATCAAACATGGTGACAATACTAAAGCTGTTATAGCACATCAAATTAGAAACGAGCATATTAAAGGGTTGAAGAAAACCCGTTCTGGTTATTGTTTGATGCAATATTGAAGAACAAGTTGAATTATAAACAATGCAGAAAATATGATGATATTGCATTCAAAATAATTCAAACATACCAATCAAGCAGCAGTGGTTCGTTCCAATTAGGACCGGAAACTGTAAAGCTAACAACAGAAGACATCAAGTCCATTTTCAGTATATCTTGTGTTGATGAGCCGATGAATCTTTGTTGTGGAAATAAAAGTATATCATCATTTTTGACAAGAAGATCCATACAAACTGAAAGGCTATCAAGCACAAACATCATGGACTTGTTGCAAAAAACATTGAAAGGCAATAAGAAAGATGACAATGAAGATGTAATTAGGATGGTGTGCATGTATACTTGTTTGAAGCTTTTTTTTTCTCTACATCAGGAATGACAGTTGAATGGGTATTTCTTAATTACATGGAAGACATAAACTCAATGAGAAAATACAATTGGGCAGAAGCAATAAGGAACACATTGATGTCTTCAATTGAAAAATACCACAAAAATCCAACAAAAGTCACAGGATGTGTTATGGCTCTCTTAGTAAGTACATCTTTACTCTAATCTATTAGTTTGTTGTTAATAACAGAAAGTACTATTTCTTATTCAAATGACAAAAATTCCTTACATTTGGTTTGTAGTATTGGTTGTGTGAGCACACACTGATTATCCACCCTGAAGTTAGCGAAGCATGCCTAAGGGTGATCAAGTGGAATCTTATCAAATTACATATACGTATGAAAGTCATATCACTACATGAGCTGACAACAAGACAGGTCACATCCTCATCCCATTTGAATTTCAATTCAAATTGGGAAAATTCCCTATTTTTATACACTAAATTATTACTGAGAAACATTTTTGTTTTCCAAACTTCAATTATTAAAAAAACTAATATCTACTATATGTTGACCTACAGGTAACTAGTGCTCAATTGAGTGAGGAAAGTGATGAAAAACATGATGACACTGAAGAAGAAGAAGAAGAAGAAGAAGAAGAAGAAGAAGAAGAAGAAGAAGAAGAAAAAGAAAAAGAAGAGGAAGAAGAAAAAGATGTTGACCAAAAAGAAGAAGAAGATGCTGACAATAATGAAGAAGAAGAAAAAGAAGATGCTGAAAATACTGAAGAAGAAGAAGATAATGAAGAAGAAAAAGAAGAAGATAATGAAGAAGAAGAACAAGAACAAGAAGAAGATGGTCAAGATGCTGAAGAATGCCACCAAGAACAAAAGCCAGTAAATAAGAAATTATAAAATTCTGAAAGCATAGAAACTGCCAGCTATATAAGAGATGAATGGGATGTCAATCAACAAGACACAAATGAAAACTTTGATGGCTTGTGCAACATTATAATCAATGATGCACCTGTGGGAGAAGAACATATTGGTCAACAAACACTTGAGAAACTTCAAATTGAGAACAACAATTTGCAACTTGACAACACAGTGAAGACTGTCTACATAAAGAAACTTGAAAAGGATAACAAGCTACTCATAGCACAAATACAACAATTGAAAGATGAAAATTCTCAATTGCATAAAAAGAGGTCCATGAGATAACACAAGAAGTTTGTGCAATAAAGAATTCTAGGACAGATGTAAAGAATAAAGGTCATACAATAAACGATGAAAATTCTCAAGTGGTGTAGACAGAGGTCCATGAAAATTCTAAAGTGGTGGACAAAGAGCTCCATCAGAAAGAGGTCCATGAGATAACGCAACAAGCTTTTGCAACAAACGATTGTGAGACAAATGCAAAGGATGAATGTGATACACAAAAAGATCAAAATTCTCAGTTGCAGAATCAATTAGTAGAGGAAGAGGTTCATGACTTAACCCAACAAGTTTGTGCAATAAAAGCTGATGATCTGACAAAATCAAGACAAACAAATCTGCAAAAATTCCATGATTATAAAGATCAAAGCCAAAGCAAAGAAGACTGCTAAGATATCAGATTATGAGTATGGAGGCAAGAAAGTTAAAGTTAAGAAAAAGAAGGAACACAAAGATGAAACAATTTCTAACAAGTATGTTGTGGCTCAATTGCTACCTGATGAAGATAAATATAAACTACAAATTCTTTGGAAATAAAAGCAAATAGAATCAAGGTGTAATCTTACATAAATCTTGCAATTTTTCATATAGTACAAGATATGAAATGAAACTGAGAAATAACTCTATTGTCCAAAATTATTTTGAATTAATTATTAATACATTTTTATTGTTTTGTAGTGCTTGTATATGGTTTGACAGAAAATATCACAATTGTGTTTATTAATGATATCAAGAGCTTAATAAAAAAGGAACGACATATCCAGTTGTGTATGTATAAAATTTGTAATTTTTTAACACCAAGAAACTTCTCATTAATATATTAACATCACTTTTGTGTTCCCATTTGATAGACAATTGATGCATATGCTGAGATTTTTAAAGAGATCCCCAAGCATAGAATTCTGGTGATGGAGCAGAGCACAATGGCAAATCTTTCATACTGTCAAGTCTATACGTTATCTTCCTTTCGATTGTGGTTTCAAAGTTGATTTTTTTGTGTTTGTTATCATTGTTGTGAATGTTCTCAAATTTTGAGTTTGGTATCATTGCTGGGAATATACTTAGATTTCGAAACAATTTGAGTGACATATCGTAGTTAACCATGTTTTGCTTTTGATTGAGATTTGAATATTGAATTTCGTACCATTACTGTGAATATTCACAAAATAAAGCTCATAATCTTCACTTATGGTCACAAAACAACTCGGTCAGTTCATCATCATTAACCCCTTACCCAATTACCATTTCATTTTCCATTCTTTTCAAGTAATTTCTATATGCATTTCTCCTCTATAAAGAATCACACAATAAATTGTAATTTCATAAGTTCATTACGAGTCATACACATTATCACCGACTCAACACATTTCTCAACACATTCCACCTTTTGCAGGCTTGATACGGTGAGATAGCGGGCACCCAACTCACAACACTTTCCACCTTTTGCCTACTTGATATGGTGGGATAGCGGGCACCTAACATTCATGTTTTTCCACATTTGTCGACTCGATATGGCAGGACAATTGGACACCCAAAAATATTTCTTTTTCCACATTTGCCAACTCCTAAAATGGTGGGGACGTGGACACCCAAAACCATGTTTTTCCGCATTTGTCGACTATAAAAATGGCAGGCTCGTGGACACCCAAAAAATTTTTCCCACATTCGTCTGGCAATATGCACAGACAGGGCAATTGGGCACCTTGACTCCCCGCGCAGGTACCAATTACCACACAACACAACTCAACTCAACTCAACATAACTCAACACATTTCTTAAATCTCCACTTCATCGTTTTATTACAAATCGCATATCATCAATACAATTCACAATTCAAAATTCCCAAACTCAAACTCATCTCATAGCACAACTTAGAATATCAACAACAAGAGTTCAATCACAATTTTTACATGGATTTTCCAAACATTTTCAAAATTTAATTAAACATGGATATGTACAATTTAACACCTTAACTTCATGACGCCACTTTCAATTTAAGCAAAAACAATCAACCATTTTTATGAGCCAAACTAGGGGTTTGGAAGAAATTGAAGCTTTTCACAAAAACACTTTTTATTCCAACTCTTCTATTCATCATTCACCCAAAATCATAACCGAACCCAAAAAGGTAAACCCCAGAACATCAAATCCAAACCCCAATCTCATGATTTATCACATGTGGTGACTGAGTGCGCTAAGCGTTTCATTTTTTTTTCCCTCGTTTAACTTTGGGTTGGTTATGTTGGGATGTCGGTTTGACTTGGAATCTTATTAATCACTTGGGTTTGTTGTGTATGGGAATCCTCCTCAAAATTTTGTTCGTGATTGTCCCGGTGTTGAATTTCTCTGGTTTCGGAGAGTGCGAGATTAGGTCCGAAGTGCCTAGAATTGAGCTGAGAAAATTCTAGGCTAGAAGACCAGGGCCGCACGTGCAGGAGGTGTGACATTTTCAGCCTTGCACACTGCATTATATGCAGGTACGGGGCGAAGTACGGATTGGAGGGCCGCACGTGGAGGGATCAGTGCCGCACGTGTAGGAAGCAGGCTCCGCACATGCGAGGGCACGTGCGGGACGCTGGGCAGTCCGAAATCTCTGTTTTTTTTTTTCTCTTTAGGGCTGTGTGTGTATCACTTTTAGCCCATCTCTCTCTCTCTAAAAATCATTTCCTCTCCCTTCTCTCTACATTCCATACACCTAAACTCTTCAAACTCTTGATCTCCTTAGATCCATTGCATCTTCAACCCAAGTTCCTTCATCAAAGTTGAAAAGCTCCTCAAGAGCTACATAGTGTATGGTGGAGATTGGATTTTGGCACCATCAATTTCTAGGGTTTCATCTCTTTTCTCCTTCAAAACTTAAGGTAGGGAATTACTTAGAGTTATATATATGTTTTTGCAAGTTTTTGGTTGATCTTTGAGAGTTATCCTTTGTTTATTTCGAAAATGGGTTTTTGGCTTAAGAAATTGATGGTCTTGAAGAAAAAATCCATCTTTTGTTCTTTTTAAAGATTCTCTTGAAATGTTGAAACACATGGGTTTGAGAATAATGTATTTAGTGAGGTTTTGCAAAGAGATGACGTAATGTTGAGGTTTTTGTGAAAAACCTAGATATAGGGGTTTTTGGGGAAAAAAAAATGTCGAGATTTATGAAATTTTCTTGGAATTAAGTGAAAGTGTGAGTGAGAATTCTATATTGTTGTTGCAAGCATGATAACTTCTAGATGTATGAGGATTTGAAGACTATACTTGAATTTATTGTTAAATGCATACACATATGTAGCTATGAATTGGCACATTGTTGAGTTTCATGAATTATGAGAATTGGGATTTGGAAAGGTTGCTACGTGTTGATAGATTTAATTAAACATGTAGCATTTTTGTGAATTAATGTTGAAGGGAAGAAAAATGGGAAGTGTGGTTAACATTTGTGTTGTTGTTGAGATACTTAAAGATTGAGAATTGTCATGAAGCATTGTTCATTATTGCATTACATCCTCTTTCAATTTATAATTATGCATTTTGAATTGAGTTTGGAATGTTTACATTGAGAAAAGAATATTTTGAAAGGGGAATTATTGAAATACTTTGGAGTAAATACGTTGGTATGTCCAAATAGGAGGTGTAAATGGAATTGATAAGTTGATCTGAGTGTCCGGGGTGAAAGACCAAAAATAGGCACCAAGGAGGTACCACTTCCCTTCCGGTTAGCAACCGATAAAGTGCGGTTTTTGGTAGTGCTAGTCAAGCCTACTTGCAAACACCAACCTAGGGATTACCTGAGTCGTATTTACCGCCCCATTGAATAAAATTGTAAATTTTAGAATTGTTGAGATTTCAAGCTTTTGTTGAACATGGTGACTTTTTAAAGGGCATGTAAATGAAACATTCTTTTAATTGGCATTGCATGGCATTTTCATTTAATATTGGAAATCTTGCATAAATGTATATACCTTGTTAAGGATTCTCTACTAGGCTTTATGCTCATCCCTATGGGATTTTGGTGCAGGAAAAGATGTGGTGATCCCGCCGAGGCGTGGACACATTTTGGTGAAGAGTAAATAACTCTCTTTTTGTTGTAATTTATTTTGCTAGCCAAGGGCTATAAATGTATGTGTAACGCCCCGAAATAATATCACATGAACCACCCAGCAAGTTGTAATGCCCCGAAATAATACCACATTAATCAACATTCACCGAATTAAATAATGTCATAACACCAACATTTACATCATATACCAACAACATTTATACAAAAGTTCCACATGCAATTTTTTACATTCAAGGATATAAAGATACATGAATCTATAGCATGTGAAACGTCTAGTCTCAACACAAATAAAATGCCCTTAAAGGCTTACATCTTCCAAGGCAATAGCCCGGTTACACAAAATGGTCTCTCGGACCCAAACACATTAGCCCTTAGCTTACAAAAAGATCACAACAAAAATAAGAGCTATGTACTCTTTACAATTATCCGCCCCCTCAACTTGGCGGGGTCACCACATCTTTACCTGCACCAAAGTCCCAAAGGGGTGAGCATAATGCCCAGTAGAGAATTCTAACAAAGTATATACAGTTATGCAACTCTCAATAAAAATGCATATGTCCATGCAATGCCAAAATTCATTTCATGCTCCTCTTGAAGATTTCCATATTTGTTTTCGACTCAAGCTTACTATCATAACACATTTCAAAACTTCCAATTTTTTTAATCAATAGGGGCAGTAAATACAGCACTGGTAATCCCTAGGCTGATGTCTGCAAATTAGCTCAACAAACACTATCAAACTGTCATTTTTACCGGTATTAACCGGACGGCTCGACACCTATCCGCGCGATTTTTTGGTCTTTCACCATGGACACTCAGGCCAACTTATCAAAGTCATCTACACCCTCTAACTGGACATACCAACGTATTTACCCCTTTCACATTTCTATAGTTCTCATTACAATACATTTCCCTTTCATGAAGTGAATGATCTCAATCTAAATACACCATGCATGATAGTAAATCAAATGAACATGCAATGCAACCATTTCTCCATGTCTCATGGAAAATTCTCAAGTCGTTCGAACAACATTACCAAACAATTCCATTCACCATTTCCATGTTCTTTCAACCAATGGTCACGAGTTTATTAACATTTGACCATGCACAACTATACAACCACAATCCATGCTCTTTCAACATTTACTTCCATTTAAATCAATGCGACATGTAGATGCTAATCTCTACTCTCAAAATCTTTTGTAGTACAAAATGTTTCTCCATCAATAAAAAGGGTTACATCTATGTATATATGCAGACATTCATACCCATCTAACATTTCATGCACATTAATGATAATATATCAAATGAGAATGCGACGCCATAATTAATGTCTCATAACATTTCTTCATTTTCAAATATCTCTATAACAAGATCCATAACTTTCAGTTTCTCATTTCTTCTCTTGCAATGTTATTTCACAACATAAACCACATGCCTTCCATTTATAGCAACAACCACAATTACTTGCCATACTCAATTCATAGCACATAATCATTTATCATTTTCCAACAAATCCATGTTCTAGTGTTTAACAAGTATATAAAAATAACATCTCATTTCTCTTACCTCACATAGATAGTCATTTCTCTAAACATTAATGAAATTTACTTTCATTCTTCCTCTTGACATAAAAGAATAAAGAATTTCATAGGTATATTTCTTATTTGCCAAAATCCCCAAATTTTAGGGTTTTTCATCAAGACAAAACACTTCTCATTTCCTTGGTAAATCCCAACTAAAATCATATTTCTTAAGTTTTATGAGTGAACTTTCAACATGGAGTAACAAGGATAGAGTTTTGGAAACCAACATTTTTAGATTTCTCTACACTTTGAACAAATTCTTAGAATCAACACAAAACTTTGAGAAAAACTCTTAAACCACCATCAATGTAGCAAAACATGTATATATAACTCAAGAAATCCCTACCTCAAGGGTGAAGAGGAGACAAAGCTCGAAAATCAACCTCGTTGAAATACGATCTCCACCGGTCAAGACGAAGCCCTCGACACGATCGTCATTTTGGTATAAAGAACTAGCATCCAAAACTCAATGGGTTTCAAGGGATCAAAGGAAATGTAAAACTTTGAGGGTTTGGGTAGAGAGAGATGAGAGAAAAAGAAACAAAGATGATATAGAGAGAGAGAGACCAAATCAGAAAATGAAAGAAAAAGGAGCAAAAGACCAATACATAGCTGTATTGCACGAAAAGCGAGGCAAAAACACGCTCTGCCACACGTGCGGTCCTCCCCGCACCTTCACTTGCGCACCTGCCTTTTAGGCAGTGTGCACACAGCACTTCCTCCGAACTTCCCGCACGTGCGGCCTGATCTCCCGCACGTGCGGCCCTGGCCCTTCCAGCTCGAAAAACTTCGGCTTCACTCCCAACACTCCGAAGTCGATCCCGCACCTTCTGAAACAAGCGAACACTCAGAATTGAAACAACTACAATCGGAAAAAGAATTCAGAAAGAAATTTTCAACGAAAGTTTACCCGACATCTTAACAACAATAATCCCAACCTAACTTAGAGAGAGTGAGGCAAAACACGCACAGGTCATTACAGTGTGGGTTTGTGAAACAATTTTTGTATAACCGGGCTTAAGCCTTGGAAATTGTAAGCCCATGAGGGCATTTTATTATTTTTGGGATTTGATGTTCTACATGCTATAGATTCATGTATTTTTATACCATTGAATGTATAATTCGCATGTGAGACTTTTGTACAAACCTTATTGATTAATGGTGTAAAGGTTGGAATTTTGCTATTATTCCTTAATGGGCGTTGGTTAATGCACCTAATTTGTGTTGGGTTATTTCAGGGCGTTGCATCACAAAATGCATAAAAGATAAATTTTGTATAAGGAAAAATATCATAAATTTATCCATAAATGAAAGTATTGAAAAAGAACTAGAAATCCCTACCTCAAAAGAACAAAAGATGAGAAAACCTCTAAACAAACGGCTCAACACTCAGCGCAAGACCTACATATCACACATAGCATGTACTTGAAGATTTAGAACATAAATGATGTAACAAACGGCTTAAACGTAACTTCAACCTCATGCCTAGCTCAAATCATTGCTAACATGCTCTTAGAGTGCTAAAATGCAAGTTCTAGATGTCCCGAGGGTCCCATATGCAAGAAAACATGAAAACCATGATCAATTGAAAACTTAATCCATGAATTAAGCCTAATTTAATGATTTCTGCATCATAAATTTGAATATAAAACTCATCTTCAAAATAATATTCTCAAACTCAAATTAACCAACCTTAATGGAGTCCTAAAGCTCCAAAAATAAGTAAAATAATTTCAATTGAGAATAATTCAAGATTCAAAACAATCTCCAAGTTTTCTTATTCGTAAATTTAACATGAAAACTCATCTTTAAAAATCATCAACAAACTTCAAATTCCTTTCATAAAATGAGTCAAAAGGTTCTAAAAACATGTTAGATAACATTAATTGAAAGATTTACTCAAGATTCAAAACAAATTTTCAAAATCTCTCATTTGCTATTTTAAACATGATGAAACTTTCTTGAATCTTCAGATACACATGCAACAAATGCTATAAGCGCAATCAATGCAAGATTTCTACCTTAAATTTACAATAAATGCAATGATACATGCATGATTGTGAGTGATTACATGAGAATCCATCTATTTCAAACCCTAGCATACAAAACTCATGAAATCTCCTCTCAAAACTTCCATATACATGCAATTGATCATACAAAACAAGATTGATACATGATTTCTCGTATAAAATCATGAAAAATGCATGAATACAAGGATGAAACACAAGATAGATGCATGAACTCATCAATCTCAAGCCCTAGATTGCAAAGTTCCATGAATGTCTCTACAAAATCCAAAATACAAACTCTAGTATATGAATCCATGCAAAACAAGATCAAAACATGAAAAAAATGGAGAAATCTTACCTTAAGATGAAGAAATCAAGAAGCCCTAACTTCTCCTCTTCCTCCTCTCTCTCTCTCTCTCTCTCTCTCTCTAAGCTCTCAACATTAAACACAAAAGCTAACACCAACTCACCCACATCTTTATTTAATCCAAAAAGATGACTAAATCATCCAAACAAGGCCTTAACTTACTAAATTAAAATTAACATAAAACAACTCATCAAACTAATTAAATATAGTTAATCTAATCATATACAACCCTTAATTACACAATTAAACTTGAATTAAGCTCATACCGATTAAATTACAATTATTCAGTCATATTTAAATTACTGAATCAGAAACTTATAAACATATAAATTTTGCAATTAAACATGAAATAATGATTTATATATAAATTTCATAGCTATAAATTAATCTCACAAATGTCAATTTAGATTGTGAAGTCTTAAACAAAATTTCTGAATCAATTTGAAAATTAGTGAATCAGACAAATTTGTGCTATCATAAATTAAATTCTCATACATGCAATTAAACATGAGACATGACTCATATGCGATTATCATGATTATAAATCAATCCTATACATGACAAATTAAATATTTAAGGTCTCATATGAATCGAAATTAATCTCTTTATCACATAATTCACACAACACTTATACTAACACATGAAAAAGCGATTATCACAAGGCAAATTAACAATTAAATAATCAATTAAGCAAAAGTAAGGTCGGGGTGTTACATCATCCCTACCTTAGAAAGTTTGTCCTCCAAACTTGCCTTACCATAAATGTGAATCAAATCCGATTCCCACTATCAACTCATTTCCATATCTCAAAGTCATAACTCTCCAAGCCACAGAAAATTTCATATCTGAATCCGTAACCATTTTCAACCAGTGATAGTCCGAGGTGACTATTGGTCAACTTACTTCCAACGTCAATCAATCAACTGCACAACCTTCCACATTTGACTATCAAACATCATAACAACACAACACATGTTCAATAAGTAATTAATCCACAAAACCTAAGTTCATTGATTTTTTCTGCCACAACTTCATTTGTTACTCAACCTTCAACATAACATTTTCCAAAACATTGAAATTAACCAACAACAGTCTAACAACAATTCATGATGCACCTACTCGCCATCGCCATGCTACAAACACACTTAACACATAAGCACATATTCCTGTTATGCACAACAACTAAAAGCTTAATCACATAGTTGAGCCAAGTCCACAAAGATCGTTACTCGTCGTGGAACTCCCAAGGATCGGACGTGTTTCCAATGAGACCTCAAAGCAAGTTACTAGCCACTAGTACTATCCAAGGCACTTAACTCCATGCTCACATAAATGGAACACTTAAAACCCTAATGCATATGTCCTCTACATGCGACATCCTCACCAAGCGAAAGAAAAACCACTTCCCATGAGCCCAAAGTTTTCAAACCAGGATCACTCTGATACCAAGTTGTCACACCCCGTATTTTATTACTCAAATGACATTACCAATATTCATTATTTAAGTCCATTTGCAAATAACAATTCATCTTTTGATGAATTGATGAATAAATAAATATACATGTTCCCTCTCATTACACAACAGTGTCATTTACATACAAATAAAGGGAATGCCCTGAGGCTTACATCCATATTACATACAAGAAAAATACTGATCTCTGAACTACAAGTATATCGTACAACCTCGAAATAAAATCATAAGACTGCACAAGAAGGAAATTCCATATCCTGATATTTGAAATCTTCAATTACCTGTGAAGTTCATCAATGTGGGATGAGCACTAATGCCCAGTAAGAATCTCATAGTTCTAAAACAATAACTAACACATAGATAGAAATGATCATGCATGTAGGGTAATACTATATAGTAAGGTGACGTTTTGTATGCCCAAAATATTATACGTAGAGTATCATTTTCTCAAAATTTATTTGAACATTCAAGAAAACTTTCTGCTATAAATATTATCTTTCGTCATTAGAAAAACCATAAGTTTTCTTTGAAAATAAGTATACTTAAGAAACAACATCATTTTAAATTTATTAATCCAATTCCAAGACATTCCTCAACTCAAATACTATAACTCTATAACATTAAAGTCCAAGTTCCCCTTATATTCAAAAACAATCGTCGTAAACTCTATTCCGACTTGTTTATCCGTTACATCACATTTACATTTCTATCATCAATAGTAATTCAACTTAAATCAAGAATATAAACCCCTTTCAATTCAATTTCTCAAATATTTACAATTGATTTCAAATCCTTCTTTCAAATAAACATTCGTCTTCAATTTATGAAATAAATCCTCAACCTAATTGAAAACCCACTTTAGACCAAAATTTAAAATCTAGGATTTTTAAGAAAATTAGGGCTTTTCCTCATTTTTTTCACAAAATCTCCAAATCATCATAGATTACTCATCAATTCATGAAAATACTCAAAACATTTCAAACTTGAGCGAAAGCCCCATTTTCTCTTTTATATATTTCAAAACAAAATTTTAACACATACGTAGCTATAACTATGAAGATACCACATAAACACACCAAATCATAGATATACAAAGATAAAGGTATTCCTACTTTGTTCTTTTCTCCTTTCCTTTCCTAAAACATCTGATTAAGAAGACTCATCATTTATAAGATTAAAGGATTCATCCCTTATAAAATCACTCTTCACAAGTTCACACAAGATTCTTCATTTTTACTTAAACTTTCAACCCAATTACACCACAATTACCATAAGTCCACAATTCTTAACTCAAATTGATATTACTATTATTCACAAAATAAAACTCATAATCTTCACTTATGATCACAAGACAACCCGGTGAGTTCATCATCATCATCAATCCCTTACCCAATTACCATTTCATTTTCAAGTCTTTTCAAGTAATTTCTATATGCATTTCTCTTCTATACAAAATCACACAACAAATTATAATTTCATAAGTTCATTACGAGTCATACGCATTATCGTCAACTCAACACATTTCCCAACACGTTCCACCTTTTACCGGCTTGATACAGTGGGATAGCGGACACCCAACTCTCAACACCTTCCACTTTTTGTAGGCTTGATACGGTGGGATAGTGTAACAAGCCCGCGGGGGGGCCTCGCTACAGTTCGGACTCGATTTTTGTTGCGGTTCTCAATCTCGAACCAAAGAGTCCAAATCCGGCAAATCATTTTTGAGAAAAACAGATTTTTTGAAAGAAGTGCCAAACATGGACTGCTTTGCCAGATAACAGAGTCGCCACCTAAATATTTTAAAATGGGAAATTTAGGAAACCCTGACTCGGTGCCAAAAGGCCACGTGTCCGTCATCACCAAAGTTGGCTCGGGAACTTGGGTACGATTAGGGAAGGTCACATCGTGAGCACCCCCGCTCGCCCGGTCAAAGACCGGCCTCTACTAACCATGATATCTGTTTTTGAAGACATTGTGTATTCTTATTCCGGTTATTAGCCTAGATTTACTATGTGATGCTCGCAGCAAACAAGTATAGACTGGGTCGTCTGAATTGGAACCAAAACATCTCATGTTTGTTTGTTTGAAAATGGTTTGCTACCCGCAGGTAGGCTGAAAATGCAGATTTTGCCACCCTCAGGTGGGCTTAGAAGAACAATGGTTTTGCCACTATCTAGTGGGCTTAAAACAAGCATTTGATGAATTGTCCCAATTCAAATAACTCAACCTCCACCCACAGGCATTCAAGGCAGTTATATCACATAAGCAAATAGCCTCATGGCAAGCATGCTATCATGGCAACACTTACACGCATGCAATGATGCGAAAGCATAAACACTCACCGAGTACTCCAAGCCAAAACAGAAAACTGATTAGAAATCATGCATGATCCTAAAATATACAGAATTGCCTAATGCAACACATGCAAAGATGCAAACTATAGCAGGCTCGGCTATTCTAAACATGGCATGTGAAATGCAACAACTAACATGTATTCATCTTGTAATTGAAATACAATGCAGTTTGTATGATGCGCCGAGCCCGGTGCATGCAAAACAGATGAATGATGCAAAACATGCTGTCATACTGTATGCTAATCGAAATATGCCCTACATCTAACCATCGTAAGCGGGTAAATAAAAGGGAGAAAGAAATGGGGGTTGGAAGACATACATCACACTCACACACCCTTATTACATTTATGCCCTCGCGCAGAGGGTCCGAATAAATAACACAGTCCGAATAAAAGAATATACAGTCCGAATATACAGTCCGAATATTACAAAATTCTAATTAATTAACAAATTAATTGATAAAAGCTGTAAAACTGGCGTGCAAGCCAGGGACTGCCTTGCTTCTGATAGATGCCGCCGGTTGGGCTGCCTGGCGCGGAAATCCACTGGGATGCCCCGATTAGCCTCTGTTTGCAGTATTTCTCGAAATGCGCGCCGGACTCCGAAAATTTGCTGATTCTGGATTTTGCTGCAACAGAGAGCAGGAAAAGGGCACAGCAGTGTATTTCACAAATATATGCATGCCTCGATCCTCGCGCCACCAATCACGCATATCGATGCATGATGGCCGAGGAATCAGATTGCACAATTCAATATAGGATGAATGCAGATGAATGCTATAACAAAACCTAACTCCATCATGGGTAATCCGGAGTGTCGGTGACTGGGGAATTGAGACATGCCCCGCCACTCGGAGTGCGAAACGCGCCTCGTTTCCCGTGCAATATGCATGATATGCATGAAATGCAACTAATATACAATCCTAGCATGTACGATGCTATGAAAATGAGATGCCTCGAAATGCGTGTCCACGGGCACGCAAACCGAGGCGATGCGGAATGACATGCGAAATGTAATGATGGGCTTATACCAACATGAAGAGGGCCTCAGCCACACTCACATAGGATGCCGTAATGATAAGAATGAGGTGCCTCGAAATGCGTGCCCACTGGCACGCAAACCGAGGCAATGATGAAATGCAAATCGGATAAAACCGAAGTGCCTCGAAATACGTGCACACGGGCACGCAAACCGAGGCGAAGGCATACGCAATGCAAACTGGATAAAACAGAATGTCTCGAAATGCGTGCACACAGGCACACAAACCGAAGCGGAGGCATACGCAATGCCAATCGGATAAAACAGAATGTCTCGAAATGCGTGCACACAGGCACGCAAACCGAGGCAGAGGCATACGCAATGCCAAGCGGATAAAACAGAGTGCCTCGAAATGCGTGCACACGGGCACGTAAACCGAGACAGAGGCATACGCAATGCCAAGCGAATAAAACAGAGTGCCTCGAAATGCGTGCATACGGGCACGTAAACCGAGGCAGAGATATACGCAATGCCAAGCGGATAAAACAGAGTGCCTCGAAATGCGTGCACACGGGCACGTAAACCGAGGCAGAGGCATACGCAATGCCAAGCGGATAAAACAGAGTGCCTCGAAATGCGTGCACACAGGCACGTAAACCGAGGCAGAAGCATACGCAATGCCAAGCGGATAAAACAGAGTGCCTCGAAATGCGTGCACACGGGCACGTAAACCGAGGCAGAGGCATACGTAATGCCAAGCGGATAAAACAGAGTGCCTCGAAATGCGTGCACACGGGCACGTAAACCGAGGCAGAGATATGAAGTGCAAATCGGATAAAATCGAAGTGCCTCGAAATGCGCGCACACGGGCACGTAAACCGAGGCAGAGATATGAAGTGCAAATCGGATAAAACCGAAGTGCCTCGAAATGCACGCCCACAGGCACGCAAACCGAGGCGATATGTGCGATGCAAAATCGGATAAAACCGAAGTGCCTCGAAATGCGCGCCCACAGGCACGCAAACCGAGGCGATGATGTAATGGGATGAAATGGCATACGGAATGCAACGATGGGCTTACACCAACATGGGAGAGCCTCAGCTCACTCACATAGGAGGCCGGCGGATAAAAATAAAGTGCCTCGAAATGCGTGCACACGGGCACACAAACCGAGGCAATGGCATACAAGCATGAAAACGCAAATTGGGCTTACGCCGACATGAGAGGGCCTCAACCACACTCACATAGGCTGCCAGAATGATAAAAATGAGCTGCCTCGAAATGCGTGCACACGGGCACGCAAACCGAGACAATGCATTAAGGCATGAAATGACATGGGAAATGACATGCAAGCATACGAAACAAATTTCAGCAGCTAAATGAAGGGGAAACAGCCCCAAAACGATGATAAAAATGCACCCGATGCCGGGAATGCTCCCGAAATGGGATATTTAGCCCCCGAAATCGCCTACAGCTATGCTATGCATGCAAAATTGACACATGACAGCAAAAAAAGTAGCTAGGAAGTCCCAAAAATAGCACTTTTCTAGTACAAAACATAGCCAAAATGTAAGCATAGACATGGCAACAAAAGCATGCAAAGTTAGTGGCCAAAAGAGGGGTATTAAGACAAGTGATATATGCAAACCCCAAATGGACAAACTTTCTTCTACAACATTGAAGATGAGCCAAAAATAAGCACAATTTCAGAAGATGACATCCTCAAAATCAGAATACAAACATGCTATAAAATCCATGCAAAATAGGCTCCAAATAAGCTATATCATGAGACATGCAATGCATACACCGAACAACAAAACTTTCTCCATGAAATATGTAGAGGGGGTCAAAATAAGACCCCTCTTAGCTCTGACCAAGAGCCAAAACCACAAGCACAAAAGGCTACCAAATATGCAAGATTTAGGGCCTAGAATGGATTTCAAAGAGAGATGGTGTATAGAATGGCCAAATGAGGTTGAGCCCTTCTACAATGTTGTATAGGGGCTCAAAAAAAGCACAAAACCAGTAGGGGTCGGAGCCCCAAAAACAAATGCAAATAGGCCAAAACTAGTATGCAAGATAATGGCATAAAAGCTAGGTATTGAAACAAGTATATCATGGAGACATCAAATGAAGTTGAGCCCTTCTACAAAGTTGTAGAGGGGCTCAAAATAAGCCTAAGACCAGTAGGGGTCAAAGCCCAAAAAAACAAAGGAAATAGGGTAGAAATAGGAAGCAAGAAAAGGGTAGAAAAATGGAATTTGAAACTTACCCTTGAAGACTAGTCTTTCTTTGATTCTTGACTTGGATTTGTTGATCCTTGACCACTGAAAATCACCTCTTTGCTGCTGGAATGGTAGTGGGGATGGTGGAGCTAAGGGTTGATGAAGGAATGGCCTTGACACTTGAAGCTTTTTTGGAGTTTTAAGCTTTGGAAATGGAGGATTTTGGAGAGGTTTTCTTGAGACCAATTTTTCCAACCTTGAGGAAGGAGCTGCCCAGCCCCTTTAATAGGCAAAAGAAAGGTGTAAAAGGGGAGGGAAATGGAGACAATCTTTCCCTCCCAAAATATCCCCGGATAGGGAGATATTTTGAGAAAAATATCCGGACAGCTGGAATGGGCTGGAAAGCAAGAATCTGGTCGGCCAGGTATTTTTTTGCAAGGTGGCCGGCCAGCCACCCCCCATGGCCGGCCAGCCACCCTACATGGCCGGCCAGCCAGGTGAAAAAATGAAGTTTTGAATTAGTGGCCGACCACCATGCAAAGGTGTCCTCCTAGGTGTGTAGAACAAGGATCCAAGGTTGGAATTTGGCAACACTGAAGCAGGAGCCACAACATAGAGCTTGAAGGAGAGGCTCAAAAATGAAACTCAAATTTTCTGGCCGACCACCAACTTTTAGGGTCCTCCCATGTCCCCTGATCACAGATATGTAGCTTTGGTTGGAAGAAAATACCCCTAGGGTGTTCAACATTGGCCCGGAAGTGAGAAAAACGGGCTCCGGAGGAGCGAAACTGGTTATCTGGGATAATTGCTGGCTTCTCACCCCCCAGTGATCTTCCTGATGTTGAAACAGAGGTACCTGCCAAGTTTGAACAAAAACTAATGAGAAATGAACGCTCAGGGCCAAAACCGAGCAATTCGGGATCCCGCAAATGAGCTGCAGGTGCCGGAAGTGGTGTTCAGCAGCGAAGTGGGTATCTGCGACCCCAGTGTCCCTCGGAATGACAAAACAGAGGTACCTGCCAAAAACCGGAGAAAACGGATGCGAAATGAATGCTCGGGACCAAAACCGCGCAGTTTGGGGTCCCGAAAACCGGCTACAGGCACCAGAAGTGGCATACGGCCATGAAGTGGGCATCAGGGGCCCCAGTGCTCCCTGAAATGATAAAACAGAGGTCCTCTACGAAAACCGGAGAAATCGGAGATGGTTGGGCGGTCCCGAGCCGAGGCACACGGCCTGACGGTTCCGAAAACCGGGAACCGGGCTCTGAAATGGGCAAAATGGCCTACGGCCACGAAAAGTAGCTCACGGCCACCGGGAGATAGTCTACGGGACCACTCCCTTCCCTCAGGAAAGAAAACAGAGAAAACCGAGCCTGGTTCGCAAACCGAGACAAGGTAGAGACGAGGGTTCGGGAGTCCGGAGGCAGGGCGCACGGCCGCGACTCTGAGACTTCTGAACGAGCACAGTATGCAACATCACCGAGCGCTCAATCGGTGACGTCTGAGTCTTAAGGTCGGTCAAAAATGGGGTGTCTACAGATAGCGGGCACTCAACATTCATGTTTTTCCACATTTGCCAGCTTGATATGGCAGGACAATTAGACACCCAAAAATATTTCTTTTTTCACATTTGTCGGCTCGATACGGCAGGGCAATTGGACACCCAAAAATATTTCTTTTTCCACATTTGCTGACTCCAGAAACAACGAGGATGTGAACACCCAAAACCATGTTTTTCTACATTTGTCGATTCGAAAAATGGCAGGCTCATGGACACCCAAAAATAGTTTCCCACATTCGTCCGACGATATACGCAGACAAGACGATTGGGCACCCTGACTTCCCGTGCGGATACCAATTACAACACAACACAACTCAACTCAACCCAACTAAACTCAACATAACTCAACTAAACTAAACTCAACTTATCACAAATCTCATATCATCTCTTAAATCTCCACTTCATCATTTCATCACAAATCTCATATCATCTCTTAAATCTTCACTTCATCATTTCGTCACAAATCTCATATCATCAATACAATTCACAATTCAAAATCCCCAAACTCAAACTCATCTCATAGCATAACTTAGAATATCAACAACAAGAGTTCAATCACAATTTTTACATGGATTTTCCAAACATTTTCAAAATTCAATTAAACATGGATATGTGCACTTTAACACCTCAACTTCATGATGCCACTTTCAATTTAAGCAAAGACCATCAACCATCTTTATGAGCCAAACTAGGGTTTTGGAAGAAATTGAAGCTTTTCAAAAAAACACTTTTTATTCCAACTCTTCTATTCATCATTCACCCAAAATCATAACCTAACCCAAAAAGGTAAACCCTAGAACATCAAACCCAAACCTCCAATCTCATGATTTATCACAAAATGCATAAAAGATAAATTTTGTATAAGGAAAAATATCACAAATCTATCCATAAATGAAAGTATTAAAAGAGAACTAGAAATCCCCACCTCAAAAAAAGAAAAGATAAGAAAACCTCTAAACAAACGGCTCAATGCTTAGGGCCAGACCTACATATCACACATAGCATGCACTTGAAGATTTAGAACATAAACGATGCAACAAACAGCTTAAACCTAACTTCAACCTTATGCCTAGCTCAAATCATTGCTAACATGCTCTTAGAGTGCTAAAGTGCAAGTTCTAGATGTCCCAAGGGGTCCCATATGCAAGAAAACATGAAAACCATGGTCAATTGAAATCTTAATCCATGAATCAAGCCTAATTTAATGATTTCTGATTTGTAAATTTGATCATAAAACTCATCTTCAAAATATTCTTCTCAAACTCAAATTAACCAACCTTTATTAAAGCTCCAAAAATAAGTAAAATAATTTCAATTGAGAGAATAATTCAAGATTCAAAACAATCTCTAAGTTTTCAGATTCGTAAATTTAACATGAAAACTCATCTTTAAAAATCATCAACAAACTTTAAATTCTTTTCATAAAATGAGTCATAAGGTTCTAAAAACATATTAGATGACATCAATTGAAAGATTTATTCAATATTCAAAACAAATTTTCAAAATCTCTCATTCACTATTTTAAACATGATGAAACTTTCTTGAATCTTCAGATATACATGCAAGATTTCTACCTTAAATACTATAAACACAAATACTATAAACACAATCAATGCAAGATTTCTACCTTAAATCTACAGTAAATGCAATGATACATTCATGATTGTGAGTGATTGCATGAGAATCTATCTATTCCAAACCCTAGCATACAAAACTCATGAAATCTCTCCTCAAAACTTCCATATACATGCAATTGATCGTACAAAACAAGATTGATACATAATTTCTTTCATAAAATCATGAAAAATGCATGAATACAAGGATAAAACACAAGATAGATGCATGAACTCATCAATCTCAAACCCTAGATTGCAAAGTTCCATGAACTTCTCTACATAACCCAAAATACAAGCTCTAGTATATGAATCCATGCAAAACATGATCAAAACATGAAAAAGATGGAGAAATCTTACCTTAAGATGAAGAAATCAAGAAGCCCTAACTACTCCTCTTCCTTCTCTCTCTCTAAGCTCTCAACATTAAACACACAAGCTAACACCAACTCACTCTACATCTCTATTTAACCCAAAAAGATGACTAAATCATTCAAACAAGGCCTTAACTTACCAAATTAAAATTAACATAAAACAACTCATCAAACTAATTAAATATAGTTAAATCTAATCATATACAACCCTTAATTACACAATTAAACTTGAATTAGGCTCACACCGATTAAATTACAATTATTCAGTCATATTTAAATTATTGAATCAAAAACTTATGGACATATAAATTTTACAATTAAACATGGAATAATGATTTATATATAAATTTCATAGCTATAAATTAATCTCACACATGTCAATTTAGATTGTGAAGTCTCATACAAAATTTCTGAATCAATCTGAAAATTAGCGAATCAGACAAATTTGTCCTATCATAAATTAAATTCTCATACATGCAATTAAACTTGAGACACGACCCATATACGAATATCATGATTATAAATCAATCCTATACATGGCTAATTAAATATTTAAGGTCTCATATTAGCTTTTCCGAATCGAAATTAATCTCTTTATCACATAATTCACACAACACTTATACTAAACACATGAAAAAGCAATAATCACAAGACTAATTAACGATTAAATAATCAATTAAGCAAAAGCAAGGTTGGGGTGTTATATAGCGATTACGAATTGACTCGACCCTTGTTGTAATCTAGATACGAGTTTCTTGGTTTCATACTATTGAATATGTCTTCCTTATCTTCTTTTCTCTTAAACTTGGCTGTTGGATTGTTGTGGTTGTGTTTGGGACAGGTTGGTTATTTAGTTTCCCAACTGTTGTTGTCCAGAATTTTGCTCTTCCGCTCGAGCGGCACTTCTAGCGCTCGAGCAGGCTTTGCAAACTCTTAGTACTTTTGCAGGTCTGCAAACTACTGGGAGGGTGTATTTTATGCTCGAGCGGTATTTCCTATGCTCGAGCGGGTGTGCACTCGAGCGGCCATCTATCTGCAAAACTATTGGATGTGTGTATTTTGTGCTTGAACAGTCATTTCTTGTGCTCGAGCGGAACAACTTATTGTGTCTAATGCTCGAGCGTCAACTCTTGTGCTCGAGCGAACTGTGAGTATATCAGTTCGTAGCAGCCTCCTTTTACATCACTTTTTTATCTCTTTTCTCTCAAAACCCTAGATTGGGACCCTCTCTCTCTAAAACCTACATTCTCTCTACTTTTTCATTTAGATCTAGTGATTTCTCTACCCTTGTGACTTTGTTAAAAAGGGTGAGCACTTCAAGAGCCTTGTTTTAATCCGAATCAATCTTAGTTTCGGCGTCTTTGGAGTTTCTTCACTTCTCCTCCAGTCTTCTAAGCTTGAGGTAGGGATTTTCTACACTTTCATATTGTTTTTAACTTAGTTATTTGATGTTGTATGGACAAGAGTGGGATTTGGGATATTTTAGACAAACCTAGGGTTTTTATTTAAAATCTCAAGAAGGGTTGTCGAATGAATGTAATGGAAATGGTTATGGTAGTAGATATGAACTTGTATTATGTTAAAATAGTTGATTTTAGTGTTTGGGATGAACTTGGAAAAAAAAGGGTTTTGCCTTAAATTGTCTCCAATATTGACTTTGCATTAATAATGAAATTGGTATTGTAAATGTGAAATCAGAGGGTTATTTATATAAACAGTGTAATTGGATATTATCTCTGACCTATGAAAATTTGGCTAATTTATCTACTTTTGAGATTATATATCTGTTTAGAAATATCTGTTTTGGGCTATCGGTGGAGAATAGTCATGATTGTTGAAAAAATTGCATGAGGATTAGGCGAATTGGAACTAATCTCTTATTTGGTTGTCATTGAATATGACAGTGTTATAATACATTGTATATGTATGATATTTGGGAGGAGAAGGGGGATGTACTCCATATGTGGGAGGAAAAAGGTGATGGACTCCAATGAATTAAGTTCGCCTGTGTGTTCTGGGTGTAAGTCCCGAAAACCACGCATATACATGGGTGCCGATTCCCGTGGATAAAATTTCTGTAAAATGGCAAATTGAAGTGTTGTGTATTGGTTATGTAGGCTTGAGAATCACTGAGTTGTAGTCTCAGCTGGGTTATCCGGATAATACTAAACATGACTTATGAAATAAGGTAAAATGAATTGATATGAATGAAATTGAGATAAGATGGACTGGAATAAAAGAATTTGGCATATTATGATCTTGTAAGATCTAATTGATTCTATAATGGGTATTTGACATGCATTTCATGCTTATATTTTTGTTAAGATTCATATATTGGGTTAGATTGTTTCTACTAGATTTTGGCTCACCCTATTAGAAAAAACCATTTTCAGGTGCTGGTGACATGCCTCCACCAAGATAGTAGCTTGGAGAGACTTGGAGCAAGGGCTCATTTTTGTTGTATTTAATTTGTATAGCCAAAGGCTTTAACTGTATTGAGCTAGACTCGTTTTGTTGTAACCAAGGAATGACTTGGAAAGATGTAAGCCGTTAGGGCGTTTAAATATCTGTTCAACTTTCATCTTTTGATTACTAGTAATACATGCTATAGATTCAGGATAGGATATTTATGAATGTATATCGCATGTGTCACCTTTTGTATATTAACTCTAATGAATAAAAGTATGTTGTTTCGATTCTATTTCCGCAAATGAGTTGGGTTTGTCATATTTAACTTGGGGTATTACATGTTACAACATACCTATAAACCAGATCGGCCTTCTTTTTCTCTTTATTCTTTCTTTCCTTCGCTTCGTTCTCTTTTTATTCTTGTTGAATTGAAGTGTCCAGAAAGGGTTTCCAAATACTTTTCTTCCGATGTTGACATTTTGTTTGTCCCAGAGGGTGCATGGGTGAGTTCGGGGTGCCGGGGAAGAAGTTGAAACTTTGAGCTGCTGGGCCAGGGCCGCACGTGCAGTATTGTACCGCACGAGCGGCCAACTGGGCAGTCCGAAACTCTGTTTTTTGTATCATTTTGATCCAAATATATCTCTCACTATACTCATCTCCCTCTCACTCTAAAACATATATTTCTCCTCCTTCTCTCTAGAAAACCTCTTAAACATCTACACCTCTTTGATTTTGCCCATCTTGGGTCAAGAACATCATCATCTCCTTCAAGATCTTGAAGAATCTAAGCTAGGGTTTCATTTGGTGAAAGCAAATCCAAGGCTCTCTCTCATCTTCAAACTCTAGGGTTTCATCTTGCTCCTTCTCAAGCCTTTGAAGTAGGGTTTCCTTTGAGTTATATGTGTATTTATGCAAGTTTCTTGTTGATTTTGTGAAACCCTCTATGTATTTCAAAAATGGTGCCTAGGGCTCAGGAAATTGTTTATTTTTGCTTAAAGAAAAACTCATCTCATCTTCTTTTAAAGAATATTTGAGAAGTGTGGAACCTTGTAGATTGAGATTGATATGTATGGAGAGAGTTCATAAAGAAGATGAAAAATGTTTAGATTTTGTGAAAAACTAGAAATTGGGGCTTTTTGTGAAAACATGGAAATCCATGGAGTAAAATATCCTTTCTTGTGTTGAACTGGGTGTGTGAGTATGGAGTTTATATTTTGGTAAGAAAAATGATAATTTCCTTGATATATGAGAATGAGGAATTTACTTTTAAGATTGTTACTAGTGGCATGGAAAAATAATTTATTGTGAGAAGATAGTTATTGAACACCATTGACTTTGAGAATTGAAAACTTGGAGGTTGATATTGAAAGTCTCACATAATCATGGAATGACTAGAATGTTATGAAATATGTATAATAATGAGCTAATGCTACGTGTTAATTGACACCGGTGGAACATGTGATTAATTGTGTAATGGTATCGAAGGAAGGTAAAGGAAGAAAGGCTATGGAATGTCATTGTTGCATCATATCTTCATGTAAATTTTGTCATTTCTATATATCATGGCATGAGTTTTGGAAAACATCTACATTGAGAAATGTTATATTGTAATAAGAATTATGAGAATGTTAAAGGGGTAAATATGTGATAAGTCCGGATAGGGGGTGTAGTTGTATTTGATAAGATGGCCTGAGTGTCCTTAGTGAAAGACCAGAAAATCGCGCGGATAGGTGTCGAGCCTTCCGGTTAGCACCGGTAAAAATGACAGTTTGGTAGTGCTTGTTGAGCCTACTTGCAGACACCAGCCTAGGGATTACCAGTGATGTATTTACCGTCCCCTTTTGATTTAAAATTGGAAGTGTGGGAAATTGATGAGGTTATATAAATGTTGACTGAAAGTATAGTGATTTTCAAGAAAAACATAGTATGGGTTTTCCTTCAAATGGCATGGCATAACATATGCATTTACATAAAATATTGTGAATCTTGCATAAATGTACATACTTTGTTAAGGTTTCTCTACTGGGCTATATGCTCACCCCTATGGGTTTTGGTACAAGTAAAGATGTGGTGATCCCGCCGAATTGAGGGCGTGGAAGTATTTTGAGAAGAGTAGTGCACTCTTATTTTGTTGTGATTAATTGTAAAGCCAAGGGCTATTTTGGTTTGGGTCCGAGAGACCACTTTTGTGTAACCAGACTTATGCCTTGGAAGATGTAAGCCCTTAAGGGCATTGTATTGTTTTGAGAATGGATGCTTTACATGCTATAGATTCATATGTTTTGTATCGATGAATGTATACCCGCATGTAAAATCTTTGTAAGGACTCTAATTTAATTATGTAAAGATGGGCAGATTATTGTTATTGTTGAGTGGATGTTGATCACTTGCGGGTAGTTCATGTCAAATTATTTCGGGGAATTACATTAACTGTATTGAGCTAGACTCATTTTGTTGTAACCAAGGAATGACTTGGAAAGATGTAAGCCGTTAGGGCGTTTAAATATCTGTTCAACTTTCATCTTTTGATTACTAGTAACACTTGTTGTAGATTCAGGATAGGATATTTATGAATGTATATCGCATGTGTCACCTTTGGTATATTAACTCTAATGAATAAAAGTATGTTGTTTCGGTTCTATTTCTGCAAATGAGTTGGGTTTGTCATATTTAACTTGGGGTATTACATGTTACAACATACCTATAAACCAGATCGAAAATCAAACATCTAGGAAATCAATTCTTCAATTTATAAATCAAAATCGCACCTAACAAACTCCAACATATTTCAACTCAAAAAGAGTCAAATACGAATATGTCAAAACACCGAAATCAATTTATGTACAATGGCGAACCAAACCAAGAAATCCTTGGAGATTCTTCGAGATTCGAATCTTCATCTGCTTCCATAACTGATTTGTTTTTGTTTCTAATATATAACGTCAATGTTGTTATATATACACTTGTTTGGGTTGAAGGGAAAAAACGTCTTTTTACCTGTAAATAGGACTTATTGGTTCAAAATCTTTTTAACAGGACCTAAGCTACTGCCAAATACGTATATAGGACTTTTAAGTAATTAATCCTATATTTGAACTACACTTTTATAGTTAAACAGAACGAAAACTATACTGCATATTTCGTAATATATATTTTAAATAGTTCTATGTATATGTATACATAGATATATATTATTCTTTTGTAATGCATACATTGTAACATATTTCAAAAAATATATATGAGCATATACAAATAATTTAATTTAATTTTATAAAATATTATTTAAAAAGAACAAAAATTAATTCGTGCAGTGCAAGGGTTAACAACTAGTTAAAATATTATATTTAATATTTATATTCATTAATTTATTTATCATATTACATCTTTTAATTCTCATTAATTATTATCCTAGTAGACATTAAGTTCTATGTAAAGATATGGATTATGTGTGTATTACTAAAGTGTTGTTTTGGGTTTACTTTTTTTTGGCTTATTTTTTGTTTTTACTGAACTTTTTAAAATTTTGTTTTTTAAAAATTTGGATTTCTAGATTTAGCTCGACAAGATGAACTGGAAAATTATAATTTTTAAAAAAAAATTCCAAAAAAGACAAAAATAAGCAAAAATAAGCAATCTTTTTTTTTCCCCCTTATTTTGTCTTTTTTAATTTTCTTTTGAATTTTTTTTAAAAAAATATATAATTTTAGATTCCTCTCGAGAAGACTGATTGAAAAAGTAAAAAATTTTAACATAACTTTGAGAAAAAAAAAATCACTACAAAAAAAAAAAAAGATAAGGTACCTAGACAACTGGCACAGGCCGTCTACAATGTGGCTAAAGCAGCTTCCATAGGGAGAAGTAAATTTTGTATGTTGTTTTGTTGATTGTACTAATTATACTCTACCAAAAAAAAAAAAAATCAATTAAAATAAATCAATTTAAAAGGATAACAATTTCATTGTTATAGAAATTAATTGTAATAAATTAATTCAAAATGACAACATTTTAATCGCAATATAAAACTTCACGCATAAGAAGTCAAAATAGCGAACCCCAAGGGTTGGATGAGTTGTTAAAATAACGGCTTGCGTAATCAAAGGTTCTAGGTTCGAAACCTATACCAACCTCCTTATAGCCCTTGATTGAAATTGGGGGGTGAGGGGTGGGTTCCTCGATATCCTCCCCAAGTTAGCTTGTAAAGTCGGGTCATAAATAGACCCAGCCTTGGGGATTCCTGATCCAAAAAAAAAAATTTACAATTTAGCAAACTTCACAAGTAAAATATCTTTTAACAAACTTCATAATTAAAGTTTAAATAGAAACTTTATAATATAAAAATATTGTGTACAACATAAGCAAAGATATCCATGTCAAAATGACACATGTATAGTGAGTTAGAATGGGACAACCTTCAATAAAAGAATGTTTCTAAATTAGTATTATAACTGAGTAACCTTTTCACTTTATCAAATTTCAAAGTTTCAAGAATGGTAAATGAATATTTTGATACAAAAGAGTAATCATCCTAGCTTTTTTTTTTTTTTTTGTTAAAAAAAAAGAAGAAGATGACTAATCATCCAGTTTAGAATGAAAGAGCCAAGCATCAATACACAGAGAAAAACAACACAATCCCAACATTTTTAATGGGGATTAGTCGCCTGCAACAAAATCACTCCAATGCTTGAATTCCCTTTAAAAAATCAATTAAAAGAAATCATAGTAGGAAAAATCACATCAAAATACCTCTAAGAAATAGAGAAACCAATAACTATGAATTAAGAGGAATTGAAAATAAAAAATAAATAAATCAATCAATAAAACCCTTCTTGATACATATGATCAAGCACCTTTCAATTTAGTTCCCAAGTATCTTGATTAGTGTATATCATGACTTATACGTTCACATGTTGCTGCTTAATGAATATGAATATGAATTGTATCGAGAAAAAAAAAATGAATATAAATTGCTAATGTGGGGGCTGAATAGAAGAAAATGTTAATCGGCAAACAAGGCACATCCAAGCCCATCCTTGATAGGCCAAATTTAGCCAAAGCCCACTGGGTTCAAACAAGTTATTGCTAAGTAAATGCAAATGGACTGAAGAGTGTACCGAGTTAAGGGTAGGCCATGCATCTAAGCCGAGTATATTAGATAAGTTGGCATGACCCCTTTAAGTGGACCCAAGCTATCCTTTTCTAAAAGGTATAGTAGCGAGATGGGTTCTGACATGGTGATGATAAAGGGCTAAACTACAGGAGAAAAAGATCTAGAAGAATGACCTTATAAAATGAGGTAAAGGGAAAGGAAAATGTATGTTCTAACAACTAACACTCTAAGAAATTAAAGCACTTTACCTTCTTTCTAAAAAAGACTAACTGGCTCGTCAGAGTCCTAATTCCGGCACCCCCGGTCGGAGTTTTCTTCTATTTTAGGTAGCATCACAGGGATCTTTCCAAGGCTTGTTTGAAGTGAAGGAGTATTTTAAAACCACCCCTCACAGCTAAGTCTAAGAATTCACAATTTAGCAATTCCTTAGTATAACTCTTCTTTCTTTTCTTTTTTTAATTCAACAAGAAGAATTTAACAATTTAGATAATACACGAAAGGAAATGAACATAAATAATTACATCTAATTTGGAAATCCCATTACAAGCAGGCTCACGACAAAAAGCTTTCCCCAATTAGTCATTATACAACAATTTACTAAAGTTGAGGCAAACTTTAATTTTTTAGATTTTAAAACAACATAGGACATGTACTCGAAGTTTTCACTATCATTGTTTTTCTTCAATACACTCATCACAACAAAAGAATGCGTAATGAGAAACCCCAATTAAAAAAAAAAAAAACTAAATGCAAAGATGTTACCAGCTGCAATATCATGGACAATTGCCACTTTTATACGCCTGAAATTTGAAAGAAAAAACAAAAATAAAAGTCAAAGTCAAAATCTATCACCCTAATCGAGTTCCAAGGATTCACAAAAAATAAAACAATTAGATGAGATCGAACAATTTATGTTGGTGATGAGAAGAGATTGAACAATTTATGTGTAATAAATTTTTATATTACAATTTATTAGGTGGTTCCTAATAACATTAGAAGGCTTTTTTAAATCTAACAATTAGAAGGCTTAACCATAATATGAAAATTACCACCACCTCAATAAGATAAAAAAAAAAAAAAAAACTGGAATGATTGAAGAGATCGTACTTGAGTGCTCAAAGTTGTGATTTAAAACATTCCCTACAAAAATAATGCACGTTGTGTAAAAAAACTTTAAGTAAATAAAAATCAAACTAACATTAAACAATCAAGGGTGAGTTAAGTCAAATTTTCCAAATGAAAACAACTCTTTCATTATCATATTAACAATTAACGAAAGGATCAAGATAGACATTATACATAAATTGAAAACCATTACCTAATCACAAACATAAACATTAAGAGAGACATTATAGTTTGCGCAAGAATGTGTATGAATTGTGTTTGGTAAGCAGACATTATATCCAAATCATCACTTACCCTCATCCAATCAAACCACCAATTAGATGGTTGCAATCAAGAATCAAATAAAAAGCTTCCAAGAAAGAAAAGGAAAGAAGCAAATTGATATGTATGCAATTCCCCTAATATATTCTCTGCCACTAGAATCCTTAAACCAGTTAATTGATCAAATGAAAAATTAACCGTAAGGATAGATATGTGTTTTTTTTTAAATTATAGTCCATAACTACAAAACTGGGTGAGGAATAAGCCTGTGAAACCGGACAAAACGTAGGTTTTTGCTTCGTGTTGCCCTGAAGCCAAAATATTGGTTCTGCCACTACACCCATTGGCAATATAGACTTAGGTTTTTGCTTAATGTTACCCCCAACACAAAATACTGGTTCTGCCACTAAACTCATTGGCAATATAATTTAATTATGAGGCTAGGCTTGATTGTTCTAATGCTATGTCCTGAAACCATAATGCTGAAACCATAATAGAAATATAAAATTAGAAAATATTGTTCTAATGCTATGTCCTGCGAAGATTAATATATTGAAACCATAATACAAATATAAAATTAGAATAAACAACACCAAGAACAAAGAGATTATCACTATGTTTAGGGACCAAGTTTAAAATATTAACCAGCTTTTAGGAAGAGTTGTCTCAGTTTACAGGTGATGCTACATTTCCTCCTAGCAAAGGAACACTAAGGAGGATGTGCTCCTAGTAGTACTTGATTTACCCACTTGGCATTTATTGGGTTACTAAGTAGAGTAAATGATCTTTTACAAAATTATAGAAGCCAAAAATCAACTCAACAAAAGCAAGTGACTCCATCCTATTGTTAAGCTGCCAATTGGCCACGTAACTATTATATTTAGTATAACTCTCTATATGAGAACCCCAAAATCATAAAGAAATAACAAATATCAAATGAAATAGAATAAACCAATTATAGATTAAAATCCCCCATTTATGTATGTGATGACAAATTAGATCAACAGTGTGTATGGTTGGAAATGGAGAGTTGAAAAAAAAATAAAAGCAAAAATAGAAATTACCATAGAACTTATCCTAGCTTAGTGTCATCGGTTGATCTCACTCCACTTGTCTGCACACATAGACAATGGAATTATCTAATGAGAAAAAAATAACAACAAAAATAAGTAAACTTAACAATGTATCAATCAGAGACCCGATCACAATGGGTTCATTACCGCCATGGGTCTTCTCAATTATAGCAACTAATGTTTTCCTTTTATCAAAACCAACTAAAATCTGAGTGTGAGAGTGCAATCTAACAAACAATCAAAGTAAAATACCTTTTCAGAGTCTAGTTGAAGATTGACGATGGTTGAGTACTAAGTAGGCATCACTCTAGGCCAATCCACTACCGCTGATTGGTACCAAAATGTATTGATTCCAGACTTAAAAAACAAAAACAAAAACAAAAGAAGAAGAAGCTACCAAAAGGAACAGTTAAGAAACAGCATCACTACTCTAGAAGTGATAAAGAAAATAACATGATCATAACTTCATATTAGATACTAACCTTATTGAATACCCAAATTTCATCATTAGCAATTGGTTTTGGTACACCATGTCCATTATAATGGAAGAGAACTCTATCAAAATTGGCATTCAAGCTAATAATGTGCTTGCTTACATGTCATGAAGAATTAGTCAAAACATTATTTGATTGTAATAACCCCGATCCGTAATTAGCTACTAATCCGTAATTAATGATGCTAATGAGAGAATTAAAATAAATTATGGTTTATTATGTAAATTGCACGATAGTCGGCTTTCTATCTGTTACTTGTAGAAATATCTGTTTGGAATTCCGCTTTAATATGTAAATTGAAAGCCTCATCGGCATCCGAAACCGGAATTGATTACATCAATAGGTTATTTGGCATTTATAGAATCATATGGCAAGTTTTATTAAAAATCGATTCGGAACGATTCATTAAGTTGTGTTTGGCAAGCCTTATGTTTTAATTAATGTATTTTAGCATCATAGCTATATATTTGAGCCCTAAGCTCATTTTTTAGCTCAATTCTGTTACCTCTTAGTGCCAAAATTTGACATTCATTTTAGAGAGAGAGAGAGAGAGAGAGGAAGGGATTGAAGAAGAATTGAAGGTTTTGTGTTGAATTCATCTAGATTGTGCTAGAACAAGAGTGATTCAAGGCTGTAGGTAAGATTGCAACCTCTAGATTGTGCATCTAAGTCATTTAACATGGGTTTTCTTCAAGATTATGTGTTTAAGTTGTGTTCATGAGCTTAGGATGAAGGAATTGTTGCTAAGTTATACATGCATGTATAAATTTGTCAAGAGCTCCCATGTTTGAGCATCATTCATGCCATTAGAGATGAAATTACAAGCTAGAAGTCACATACATGTTTGAATTATCATGTTTTGAACCTTGTTTCATGTTTTGGAAAATAATTTCTTACATGCATGGAGTTTATGACCTCAAATTTGCTAACTTCCTGAGTTTTGGAGAAAAGAGTTGTATGTTCTACATGCATGGAAGTTTTGGTTCTAATTTTGGTAAATTCATGGGTTTTGACTAAAAATAATTGGTGAAAATCATATATTCATGTTTATGAATAAGTTTTCCAAGTTTATGAACAAGCTTTGCACGATTTTGCCATTGAAACTGCATTTTGAAGTTCAAAACTCTGTTTTTGGAAACCCAGAATTTCACAGTCCGCTCGAGCGAGGAAACCTGCGCTCGAGCAGAGATTACGAGCTCTCAGCATTTTTTTTCAGACATGAGCTCTCCGCTCAAGCGACCACTTGGACGCTCGAGCGAACCCTTTGCATGTTGTTGATACACTCGAGCGTGGGAGTTGTAGCTCGAGCGTGGATTTCGACCAACCAGTACTTTTTCTAAGTTTGTAGGTCACTTGAGCGGAGGAAGTCATGCTCGAGCGTCCCCTCTCATTTTGCATGCCCGCTCAAGCGAGGAAGTCTACGCTCGAGCGGGGACCTTATTTTCAGAAAATTTTACCAAGTGTTCCAAGGCATGTTTTGGCATTCTCATTGCATCTTAGGCATTCCTAAGCCTTAATTAAGCCATATTAAGGAGGTTATGGATTAGAAACACACTAAGGAATGAATGTACTAAGTTATGAGACTGCAAGTGTGTGTGTTTTAGGCATATGGTAAGAAAGAATAAGAACCAATGTATTGAAAGCTAACCCTTAATGGCCACTTGAATGTGTAATGATAAGACATGGTTGTGTTATGTATTTTGTGATTGTAGGTCAAGACTCGAGGATTGATTGACCGCTTACTGGAACCACTGTGAGTAACGTTATCGTAAAGATACGTTCATATGAATTATGTTCTAAATGAAATATGATAAGTTCTGATTTCTGAAATGATATCTGTTTTCGTGAACGAACATCCCAAGTTTGAAATCTATTATGGCATCCATAGATAGTCCCAAGTCATGGAGGACGGCATGAAAATGCGGGTCCATGACATACAAGTTTATGAGATCTCGTTAGCCACTTCATTGTGGTGATGTGTGTTTAATCGGTATCCGGAACCGATTACTCTAGTCGGAAGACGTTCTGTGATGTGTTCTATGGGATGTACCATTATTATGTTCTGATATGAGGATGATTATGCTATGATCTGTTTTCTGCTTATGATATGTTCAGATTTCGTTCACTAACCCCTTTACCTTAATGTTATTCACTGGGCTTTAGCTCACTGTTTGTATTTATATATATATATATATATAGGTGAGCATTCTAGAGTTTGAGCCTCAAGGCTTTTGTTTGGACCTGTGTTCTGTTGTCAGCCAACCCTTGTGCCTCACATGGAGGTTCCCGAAGTGTCCTGTGTTCAAGTTCTGTTGGTTCTATGTATATGTATGACTTGTTTTAATTCTGTTGGCTGGACTTAAGATACTGTAATGTGTGTGGGTATAATGTATGAATGACTTTTGATTAAGTATATAAAGTTTTAAATATTCTGTTTCATATAAGTCAGCACAGCTCATTGGACAACTATATTTATGTATTTGCTTCCGCTAGCCCCATAATCTCGTTAATCTGTTCAGAGGCCTTTGGTAATCAAGGATTACTGGCCGGTTACGATGCTAAACCTATAGGGGCGTGTTTGGGTCGTGACAGAGTGGTATCAGAGCACGAGTTATACCACACACACGTGTCCATATGAGCTATAGGATGTCCTAGAAATGAAATAGGGACATTGCATTATCATGTGTAAGTGTGTGAACTGTTATGAACACATTTTTATTGGATGTGAAACGAAATGAAACCTATGTGCATGATCAAAGAAGTTAAGTGGAATAACATGTAATGTTAATTTCAATACCGAATGTGGAATCTATGTGAACATGAATGTACAGAAGTAAAGGATCATGAGACCGTATCTGAATTGAAATGAAAGTATAAACCCGTCTGATATGAAATGAAATGTGGAATCAATGAGAGCTTTCCTTATATTAATAAGTACCCTGTTTGTGTGTAGCCCATGGAAAGGACAAGGAATATAGACGAATCTGAATCTTCTGACGCTAGAATTAGCCGGTTAGAAGGAATGGTTGAAGCCTTAACCGAAAATCTGAAACAACAGCAACAAGGGCAAATGCATGTACCTAAACCAGCTAATTATGATATGATAACACTGACACAGAAATACAATAAGATGAAACCATCGGAATTTCAGGGAGGTATTGAACCGTTGAAAGCTGAGGCTTGGGTCTTAGAAACTGAGAAAATATTTGAGGTATTTCTGTGTACTGAGGCACATAAAGTTTTGTTGGCAACCTTCACACTTAAAGAAGAAGTTAGGAGATGGTGGATGTTAGTACGGAATGATAATGAGGGTGTGACATGGGATAGGTTTAAAGAAATTTTCTTCAAAAAATATTTTCCCCAATGTATCCGGGATAGGAAGGTATCCGAATTTGAACAACTAAAACAAGGCAAAATGACTGTGGCTGAATATGAAACAAAATTTACTAAGTTAGCCCGATATGCACCCCACATGATAGACACTGACTATAAAAAGGCTAGGAAATTTGAAGGTGGGCTTGACTTAGATGTGTTTGATCGAGTTGGCGTCTTAAAATTGCCAAAATACGTGGATGTTCTTGATAGGGCCTTAATGTCCGAGGCAAACATAGCAGCCTTGAAAATATCAAAGCCAACATCATCAACTGAATCTGAAAGAATGAAACAGAAGAAACAGAAAGTCGAAATGACTGGCAATTCGATGACCTCTGCGAATGAAAAATCTAGGGCGAAAACTGTGAACAAAGAAAGCCGGGGAAGCAATGTGAACAATGGTATACCTATTTGTAAAGAATGTAGGAAACAACATTGGGGCATTTGTCGCCGCTTATCAGGGGCTTGTTTTAGATGTGGTCAGAAAGGGCACTTGGCTAAATCTTGCTCGTGAGCTCATCCGAACAACACTAGGCTTAATGCTAGTACGACTGGTTCTGTTCCTACACGCTAGTTCCAGAAAATGCTCGGAATACTGAAACAACTGACGCAGGTATTACCTTAACTATGTGCAATTGTTTATATGGGAATTTGTGTGGGAGTGTACATTCCTTAACTTGATATAGATTGTGGGCATATTAATTGAACCAATTGAATTATGAGAATTATGAACCCCTAGTTATTGACTGCCTCGAAAACTTGCTAAATTTTATGTGAGATGCTCGGAACCTTATAAACTTAACGAATCACCTGTGCTATGAGAATTATTAGTACTTGTGAACAACGAGAACTTGCTGGGTTAAATCCTTGTACCGTATTGCAAAATGTAATATGAACTGTTAGGTATGACCTTTGAACTATGCTAAAACTATCAAACATGGGAATACATTATGATTGACTATAATTTGAGAAAATCTGTATGATCGTGACTTGAACTGAATCGTTATATATATTGACTGACATCATTGAATGATTAGACCTATGAACTCGAATTATATACGTGAACCATCGTGTATGGAACTTCTGAAATTGAGAACTTATGTCAGGTTGGAAGAATGAACCTTTGCTTATGAATTTGAGAACGAATGCCTAAACGATAATTGATTCTAGACTCATATCCGTATACATATGTCCTTGGTTGTACACTTTGAGACCTACTGCCTAATGTGAACTATGTGTGCTGCTTTAGACCCTTTTGTTTAACAACTACCTATGCTATGGAGAATGTTTGGACTTATGTATCTGCATACCTATGCTTGTGGATGTTATTAGACCTTGGACATACACATATATGACTGTACCTTTGCTCAGATGATTGATATGTTATTTGTTTTGATAATTTGACCATTGAGACTACGACTCTGGGATTGTATGACTAAGTAAAGACCCCATGTGATAACCTCTAAACTGTGGACTGTGATTGTTGAACATTGACAAGACTGCTTGACTAGACCAGTGAGCCCATGCTTTAATGACTGTATGACCAATTTGAAACTTCTGTATAACAATCTACTATTGTGTACCTTATGCTTACATAAAAAAGTCATTTGGGAAATTGCTATATTGACTGTAATGCTTACCTCTCGATGTGAATAACTGCATGCCTGTGCATTTACCTGTAAAATTATTGGGAGGAAACACATTGTATATGACCCGAAACACTTTGACATGAACTACTATGATCCATGACTCTGACGTGACTTTGAGAATTGATGAACTTAGAACTAAGGTACCTTGATTAGAGATGATAAGGATAGAACTTTTACCTGATCTAACCTGATAGAACCATTGTTTGATGAGACCCTTGCTTAACTGATGGAACTTTTGTCTGATGACTCACGCTTTGAACTTTTATTTAAAATGACTGGGCAGAACTTTCAGTTGATATGACCTGGTTGAACTTTCATTGATTTGATCTGAGGAGACCCTTATTGAGAGCTATTATCTGATTTGATTACATTATGGGGGATTGCGAATTGCTTATGATTGAATGACAGGGCTGTATTGCTAAGGGAATTAACTGAATGGAAACGTGAATCAATCTCAAACACTTAGGAAGAATGTGAACCGTCAATAGCGGACTATGTGATTATAAATGACTTTTTACCATACGCCTATAACCAATTGGAAACACGCGAATGAGATTATGGAATTTGGTAACTTATGCTTGGAGAATATGGGAATACGGTATATATGACATGTGATTAATTACCCGGTATTACCGTTATGACTATGAACTTGTTTGACTAGAGAACGATTGCTTTGGTGTTACTGTACTTCAAAACTGATGGAATTTGTTGACAACAGCCTGGTTTGATTATAAACTCTGACTATCTGGAAGTATATGTAATCAGTACGACTGCTTCTGTAGTGACACATAGTACGATTGAATCTGTGGAAACTGAGGCTGATGAATAGTATATGAATGAATACTTCGGAATCTCGTTTACTGCTATGGGGTTAATGCACGAAGTTGCCTGGTACTCCTGATAACTTTAGCATAACCTGGACTGACTATGGTGGATTATCGAATTGAGAACCAAATTGAATAAAGACCGAGTGAATGACTCGGAAATGAATAAATCAGATCTCTGTAACTTAACGGGGGAAATTACTTATGAAAATGGAAACAGTGCAGATCTATAACCCCAATATAAGTAGTGTGAGTAATAATACAGTAAAATTGTGCACAACTGTATTTATGTTCTGTGTCACGAAATAAGTTTTGTTTTCTGAAATGCTATAGGCTACATACTGAATGCGTGTTCAATCTCTGATATGTATTCGTGACTCTTGATATTCTGTGATATCTGTTGGCTGATACCCGGTATCGGAGGTTCCTTTATGGAACTTATATCTGTCTGCACTCTGTTACCCATACCGGAGGCCCCGTCATGGGGGCTCAGCTTCTGTTCTGTTAGCCAGATTCGGAGGTTCCTTTATGGAACTGGTTATTTATAACCATCACGTGTCTATATCTGTTCTGTATCTGCTATGTCTGTATCTGTTCTATATCTACTATGTCTGCATCTGTTCTGTAACTGCTCTGTTAGTGCTAATGAATGCACCACGTATGCTTAAGTAAGAATTGTGACATCTGTGTATGATCTGGACAAGAATATGAACATGAACATGTAGCTGAATTTGTTCTGGATTAAAATCTGAATGCGTATAAGACTCTGTTTTGATACGAACCCTAATCTCTGTATATGATTTATGATTCTGTTTCTGTACGAAGCTAAGGTCGAGATTGGGTTATGAGCATATTTATGAATATGGTTATGCTTCTATTTTGTAAGGAACTGCAGTTATATTTTCGATGAATGTCATTTCTTTTGATATAAGATAACTTGAGTTTTGAGGACCAAACTTTTTAAAGTGGGGAGACTGTAATAACCCCGATCCGTAATTAGCTACTAATCCGTAATTAATGATGCTAATGAGAGAATTAAATAAATTATGGTTTATTATGTAAATTGCACGATAGTCGGCTTTCTATCTGTTACTTGTAGAAATATCTGTTTGGAATTCCGCTTTAATATGTAAATTGAAAGCCTCATCGGCATCCGAAACCGGAATTGATTACATCAATAGGTTATTTGGAATTTATAGAATCATATGGCAAGTTTTATTAAAAATTGATTCGAAACGATTCATTAAGTTGCGTTTGGCAAGCCTTATGTTTTAATTAATGTATTTTAGCATCATAGCTATATATTTGAGCCCTAAGCTCATTTTTGAGCTCAATTCTGTTACCTCTTAGTGCCAAAATCTGAGATTCATTTTAGAGAGAGAGAGAGAGAGAGAGAGAGAGAGAGAGGAAGGGATTGAAGAAGAATTGACGGTTTTGTGTTGAATTCATCTAGATTGTGCTAGAACAAGAGTGATTCAAGGCTGTAGGTAAGATTGCAACCTCTAGATTGTGCATCTAAGTCATTTAACATGGGTTTTCTTCAAGATTATGTGTTTAAGTTGTGTTCATGAGCTTAGGATGAAGGAATTGTTGCTAAGTTATACATGCATGTATAAATTTGTCAAGAGCTCCCATGTTTGAGCATCATTCATGCCATTAGAGATGAAATTACAAGCTAGAAGTCACATACATGTTTGAATTATCATGTTTTGAACCTTGTTTCATGTTTTGGAAAATGATTTCTTACATGCATGGAGTTTATGACCTCAAATTTGCTAACTTCCTGAGTTTTGGAGAAAAGAGTTGTATGTTCTACATGCATGGAAGTTTTGGTTCTAATTTTGGTAAATTCATGGGTTTTGACTAAAAATAATTGGTGAAAATCATATATTCATGTTTATGAATAAGTTTTCCAAGTTTATGAACAAGCTTTGCACGATTTTGCCATTGAAACTACATTTTGAAGTTCAAAACTCTGTTTTTGGAAACCCAGAATTTCACAGTCCGCTCGAGCGAGGAAACCTGCGCTCGAGCAGAGATTACGAGCTCTCAGCATTTTTTTTCAGACATGAGCTCTCCGCTCAAGCGACCACTTGGACGCTCGAGCGAACCCTTTGCATGTTGTTGATACACTCGAGCGTGGGAGTTGTAGCTCGAGCGTGGATTTCGACCAACCAGTACTTTTTCTAAGTTTGCAGGTCACTCGAGCGGAGGAAGTCATGCTCGAGCGTCCCCTCTCATTTTGCATGCCCGCTCAAGCGAGGAAGTCTACACTCGAGCGGGGACCTTATTTTCAGAAAATTTTACCAAGTGTTCCAAGGCATGTTTTGGCATTCTCATTGCATCTTAGGCATTCCTAAGCCTTAATTAAGCCATATTAAGGAGGTTATGGATTAGAAACACACTAAGGAATGAATGTACTAAGTTATGAGACTGCAAGTGTGTGTGTTTTAGGCATATGGTAAGAAAGAATAAGAACCAATGTATTGAAAGCTAACCCTTAATGGCCACTTGAATGTGTAATGATAAGACATGCTTGTGTTATGTATTTTGTGATTGTAGGTCAAGACTCGAGGATTGATTGACCGCTTACTGGAACCACTGTGAGTAACGTTATCGTAAAGATACGTTCATATGAATTATGTTCTAAATGAAATATGATAAGTTCTGATTTCTCACTATGAGTTTGAAAACATGGACCTGGGTACCCATACTCGAGGATCTTACGAAAACAAACACAAAAACATGTAACTTGTTGCAAACTTTCGGATCAAACGAGGCTTTTCTTCAAGAACTCATGAACACTAACTTTCTCTTTCTAAAACCAACTTTATATCAATGCATGACATGCAAAACAGGTTCAATCGTGCAATGCAGCTAGATGATCAATAAGAACAACACGAGTAGATTAAGATTCTAACCTCAAGACTCGAATCAAACGGTTTGAACTCTAAGAATCAAGCTTGCAATCCACTTTCTCACTCTAAAACTCCTCCTTCTTCTCCTAGAGCTTCTCTCTCCTCAAGAACAAAGATATGATACAAAATGATACATCTCTCTCTCTGCCGGCTGACTTATCACTCAGCTCGGACACGTGGCAATGGCTGGTTGGTTCAACTCCAAAAAGGTGACTGATTGAAAAGACAAGACTATGACAAGGTGTGTTCAACAAGCTAGGTGGCAAGGGACTCCGGCGAGTAATGACATCGGCTAATAACAAGACTTCGGCAAGCAAGGGAACAATGACCTCGGCCAGAAAGGACAACACTTGGCCTAGCTGTGCCACACCTCGGCCTAGATGTGTCACACCTCGGTCTAGGTCGTACCAGTCTAGGGCAAGATCACTTGGGTTCAAGGGTAACATCTCGGCCCAGATAGTACACATCTCGGCCTTGGTGACGAACACCTCGGCCTAGATAATGATATCTCGGCGAATATGTCAGGGTGCGGGTGAAGGCCAACCAAAGAAATCCCAAGATGGTCCTAAGTGTAAAAGTATCAAAGGGGCGACCTAGGCTCAAGATGACCTCGGCTGAAACACACACACACCAATGAGGAACATAGTAGTCAAGTAACACTTATGCAAGACAAGTAGAGATTTGAGATGCAAGCTTATTAGAGCAAAATCATATAAAATGCATATGAGTACAGTTAGGGCAGTGTGAGGGTCATTACATCCTAACCCCCTTAAAGAAGTTTGGTCCCCAAACTTGAGTTACCTTGATTCAAAAATAATTCCGGGTATTGATCTTTCATTTCTTCCTCCATTTCCCACGTAGCATCTTTGTCGTAATGTTCCTTCCATTCAATCTTCACCATCGGTATTGCCTTATTTCTCAATTGTCTAACTTGCCTATCGATAATACGCATCGGCCTCTCTTCATAACCCAAATCTTCATCAACCACAATCCCAAAACGATCAATCACGTGCAGGGGATCCCGAATATACTTCTTCAACATCGAAATATGGAACACATTGTGAACTTGACTTAGTTCAGGTGGTAAAGCAAGTCGATAGGCAGCTGTATTAACCTTCTCAAGAATCTCAAACGGCCCGATGTAACGAGGTGTTAACTTACCTTTCTTCCCAAATCTGAAGACTCCTTTCTCTGGCGAAACCTTCAAGAATACATGGTCCCCAACTTCAAATTCCAACTCTCTTCTCCTCTGATCGGCATAACTTTTCTGCCAACTCTGGGCAGTTCTGATCCTCTGTCGAATGAGCTTGATCTTCTCGGTCGTAATCCCAACTAGTTCGGGTCCAACCAAAGCTTTATCTCCCACTTCAGTCCAACATATCGGCGATCTGCACTTCTTTCCATACAAAGCTTCGTACGGCGCCATGCCAATGCTAGTTTGATAACTGTTATTGTAAGCGAATTCTACCAACGGTAGATGTGCTTCCCAACTTCCCTTGAAATCTAACACACATAGTCTAAGCATATCTTCAAGTGTCTGAATCGTTCGTTCTGTTTGCCCATCGGTTTGGGGGTGAAAAGCTGTGATAAACTTCAACTCGGTTCCCAAGGCTCTTTGTAGGCTCTGCCAAAATCTGGAAACAAACTTCGGATCTCGGTCTGACACAATGGACATCGGCACTCCATGAAGTCTCACAATCTCATTCACATATAGTACAGCTAGTCGCTCAACATTGAATGCAGTCTGAACCGGCAAGAAGTGTGCTGACTTGGTTAATCTGTCAATTATGACCCAAATCGAATCCATTCCCTTCTGCGTCCTCGGCAAACCAATCACAAAATCCATGGAGAGGAATCGGCAAAGGTTGAAGAAGTCCGGCTGGTCTCTGATGCTCTGCTTTCACTTGTTGACATTGCAAGCATTGGGATACGAACTCGGCTATTTCTCTCTTCATGTCCGGCCACCAAAAGGTTTGCTTCACATCTTGATACATCTTAGTGTTCCCTGGATGAACAACAATTCTGGAACCATGAGATCCTTGCAGAATCTTCTCTTTCAGCTCAGGGACGTCGGCCACGCACAATCTTCCTTCAAACTTAAGCACTCCATTCTCAAAGATGTAACCTGACCTCGGCCTGGTGATAATCTCGTCGGCCACTTTCTTCAGGAATTTATCCTCCATTTGCCTTGCCTTTACTTCTTCAATGATAGTCGGCTCCGCTGAGATCATAGCTAAACACACCAAACTTCCCATTGACCTCCTGCTTAATGCATCGGCTACCGAGTTGGCTTTGCCTGGGTGGTACCGAATCTGCATGTCGTAGTCCTTCAATAACTCCAGCCATCTTCTCTGTCTCAAATTTAGTTCCTTCTGAGTAAATAAGTACTTCAAACTCTTGTGATCCGTGAAAACTTGGCAAGAAGCTCCATACAAGTAATGACGCCAAATCTTCAAAGCGAATACTACGGCTGCTAGCTCTAAATCATGGGTAGGATAATTCTTCTCGTGGGGTTTTAACTGACGAGATGCGTATGCTATGACCTTGCCCCCTTGCATTAGTACACAACCCAAACCCTTATGTGAAGCATCGCTATAAATCTGAAATTCCTCATTACCTGATGGGAGTACAAGAACTGGTGCTGTAACTAACCTCGTCTTCAACTCTTGGAAGGCTGCCTCTCTATCTTCGGTCCATTCGTATGTCACTCCCTTCTGAGTTAACTGTGTCAATGGTACTGCAATCCTTGAGAAGTCCTTTACAAACTTTCTGTAATAACCTGCCAAACCTAGAAAACTACGAACCTCGGACACGTTGGTCGGCGTCGGCCAATTTACAACGGCTTCAATCTTACTGGGATCAACAGAGATACCCTCTTCATTAATCACATGCCCCAAAAATGAAATGCTGGAAAGCCAAAACTCACACTTACTCAACTTAGCATACAACTTCCTGTCCCTCAAGGTCTGTAGGGCAAGTCTCAGATGGCTCTCATGCTCGATTGTACTTTTAGAGTAGATCAATATGTCATCAATAAAAACAACCACAAATTCATCTAGGTACGGCTTGAAGACTCTGTTCATTAAGTCCATGAATGCTGCCGGCGCATTAGTCACCCCAAAAGGCATTACTAGAAATTCGTAGTGGCCATACCTTGTCCGAAAAGCAGTCTTCTCCACATCCTCAGCTTTAACCTTGAGTTGGTGGTAGCCCGACCTAAGATCAATTTTTGAAAAGACTCGCGCTCCTTGTAGTTGATCTAACAAATCATCAATCCTAGGCAACGGGTACTTATTCTTAATGGTTACCTTGTTAAGTTCTCTGTAGTCAATGCAAAGACGAAGTGTGCCGTCTTTTTTCTTAACAAACAGGACTAGTGCTCCCCACGGTGAAGTGCTCGGCCTAACAAAACCCTTGTCCAACAATTCTTGTAGTTGCACTTTCAATTCCTTAAGTTCGGCTGGGGCCATTCTATAGGGTGTTTTGGAGATCGGCTGTGTTCCCGACACGATGTCTACAGTAAACTCTATTTCTCTATCGACTAAGTGGCCAGGCAATTCATTTGGAAAGACGTCGGGGAATTCATTAACAGCTGGGATATCGGCTAGATTAACATTTCCATTCTGATCACCCAGTATACTACACAAGTAGCCATGGCACCCTTTCTGAATTAGCTTATAGGCCTTAATGGACGAAATCAAGTAAGGTGGGGACACTACCCCTTTACCCTGGAAAATAACCTCGGCTTGGTTTGGGGGTCTCAACGTGACATTCTTCGAAACACAATTAATAGATGCATGATTCATTACTAACTAGTCCATTCCTAATATGACGTCAAAGTGGGTCATGTTTAACGGCATCAAATCAACTAATAATTCTACACCCTCAATCACAACAACACACGCCCTATAAATAGATGCAACAATCATAGTTCTCCCAGATGGAGCAGATACACATAACACGTAATCAAGGGGTTCTTGTTCTCTATTCAACTTCTCGGCAAACTTAGCAGATACAAATGAATGCGTAGAACCCGAATCAATCAATATGTATGCATCTTGAGAGCAGATTGGGAGTATACCTGACACTACTGTCTCAGCATTCTGGGTGTCTCCTGGCACTAGCGCGAAAACCCTGCCCTGCCTCATCTGTGTCCTTCCGACGTTGCTTCCCTGTGCAGAGCCCGAGGTGCTCCCGTTTTTCTTACCATCATCAATCCTTGACTTCAGACAGTCTCTCACACGATGACCCATTTCTCCACATTCAAAACAGGCACCTGACGCCCAACGGCAAACCCCGGAATGCGGCTTCCCACAACTTGTACACATCGGCTTAGCATTACCTTCCTGGTTCGAGTTGCTGGAGCTGCCCACATTCGCTTTCTTCTTGGTGTTAAACGGAACTCGGCGGTTATCATAGTTCTGTCTTTTTCTCTGATTCTCTCCTACATTCTGATATCGGTTCAAGTTGGCTTCTGCAAGAATAGCCTTGTCCAAGACTCCGGCATAAGTCGGCATGTTGAGCATGTTGACTCTATCCTGTATCGGTCCACGCAGTCCGCTTTCAAACTTCCTAGCTTTCCTATATTCATCACTGACCATATGAGGCGCGTACCTCGCCAATTCGGTGAAAGCACGGTCGTATTCTGCCACTGTCTTGTTTCCTTGTGTCAGAGTCTGAAACTCCGTGGTCTTGCGATCTCGAACACTAAGGGGAAAATGCTTGTTGTAAAACAGCTCCAAAAATTTGGCCCAAGTTAAGTCAGGATTTCCTTCTCGGGTCATCATCCACCATCTTCGAGCATCGTCGTCTAACGTGAATGCGGCCAATGCCACCTTCTGAGCATCGGTGCTGGGGAAGATCTCAAACAGCTTCTCCATTCCTAAAACCCACACTTCGGCTTTCATCGGCTCTATGCCCCCTTGGAATCTTGGCGGGTTCATCTTCTTGAACTCCTTAATCAAAGTCATAGTTCCATCCCCATACAAGGCTGGCTGCGGAGGCACTTGAGGTACTGGAGGAGGTGGAGGCGGAACTGCATGTCGGCCATTCGTCTGTTCGGCCTGGGTAGATGTAGCACTAGCATTCTGTTGTCTCACTTGTCTCAACTCCCGAGTTAAACCTTCAACTAATCTTTCTAATCGATCCAATCGGTCTTCTGATTGATCTCGGCCAACTGGCGGTCTTCCTCTCCTCATAGTGCTATGAGTATGCAAAATGTGACTTTAAAACGAAATGCGCAACAGAGTATGTATGCAAGCAACAAGTAATTATGCCGAGATGATGCACATATTGTCAGGTAACAAGCAACATGGTGCAATCCTAACATCTTTCTAAGGGAAATCCTATGCTCTTTAGGACTCAAAGTGTGTGAATAACGTACTATGAGGAACTCGTGCTCTGATACCATTCTGTCACGACCCCATTCCGTCCCTAGTAGAATGGTGCCATGATGGCCAGTAATCCGAGGATACCAAAGGCCACTTACAAGAATTCACACGCGAGTCAGAGTATACATATGGGGCTTACAAACGCGGAAGCAATAAATTAAAAGCTAAGTAGTCCATAAGAGCAGTGCATAAGTTAAATGGAATGTCATACATCATTACATAGCTTTAATACAACAAATGTAGTACAAAAATACATCTTGACCAAAAGGCTTCTCAGCCATCAAATACGAAATACAATGAAAAATAACTAAGAAGCATGATCTTCAAGATGTTGCAAAACATAATCCAAAACACGTCGGCAAAACATATCGGCAAAAGACATCTAGGCGTCGCCGCCGTCTTGCTCATCACCTACATATATATAGAGAGGGTGAGCTTGGATACTCAGTGAATGGCATAAGTAATAAAGGGTTTACATGAATGATATCCGAGATCTTTTAACAAAGCAATACAAGGAATAAGTCAAGTTCATCTATCAAATCTTTCGAAGCTTCAAGGGATGCTTACTAACATCAATATAATACAAGAGATGACATTCCGGACAAACAAACCCACGCGGTAAAACCGTCAGTGGCAAGGCAATACAAGACAAGTGAGATCTCAAAACAATGGTGTCGTTGCATTATAGTCCCCGGACACTAAGGACTTGTGCTACAAATGCTTATAGTCCCCTAGCACATACGGACTTCCAAACTTTGTGCTACAAATGCTTATAGTCCCCTAGCACATACGGACTTCCCGAGAATGTCATCAAACAAGATACAATATTTGATACGCAAAATAGGAATAATCATTCATGCTTGTAAATAATTTCCGAACAGGGCAAAACAAGGTTTTATCAAAGCTTTATAACATATCTTTATTAAAATACCACTCACATAGTTCGTCGAACGTCGGGGTCAGGGCGAGTCCAAGTCCAACAAACACATGGCAAGTCTATTGAATGCACTTTTAAACAATCTTCACATGCATACAAAATGACCTCGGCATTCGCCAAAACTAAATCAAATCAAAACAAACACTGTTTCTCATCTCGGGGAAACATGCTGGGCACCAACCAGGTCTTGGCCGAGGTCCCACACCTCCTCGCCGAGGTGAGGTCCCGTTGGCCACATTCAAGGGAAAATGAAGTCGGGAAAAATCTGGGTTTCCCTCTGCTCAAGAACATAAAGAACACGAACATGAAGAGCATGGAGGAAATGAATGCAAAGATCATAACTTATTATTATAAAATCTGAGATTTCATGCTATGAGTTTGAAAACATGGACCTGGGTACCCATACTCGAGGATCTTACGAAAACAAACACAAAAACATGTAACTTGTTGCAAACTTTCGGATCAAACGAGGCTTTTCTTCAAGAACTCATGAACACTAACTTTCTCTTTCTAAAACCAACTTTATATCAATGCATGACATGCAAAACAGGTTCAATCGTGCAATGCAGCTAGATGATCAATAAGAACAACACGAGTAGATTAAGATTCTAACCTCAAGACTTGAATCAAACGGTTTGAACTCTAAGAATCAAGCTTGCAATCCACTTTCTCACTCTAAAACTCCTCCTTCTTCTCCTAGAGCTTCTCTCTCCTCAAGAACAAAGATATGATACAAAATGATACATCTCTCTCTCTGCCGGCTGACTTATCACTCAACTCGGACACGTGGCAATGGCTGGTTGGTTCAACTCCAAAAAAGTGACTGATTGAAAAGACAAGACTATGACAAGGTGTGTTCAACAAGCTAGGTGGCAAGGGACTCCGGCGAGTAATGACATCGGCTAATAACAAGACTTCGGCAAGCAAGGGAACAATGACCTCGGCCAGAAAGGACAACACTTGGCCTAGCTGTGCCACACCTCGGCCTAGATGTGTCACACCTCGGTCTAGGTCGTACCAGTCTAGGGCAAGATCACTTGGGTTCAAGGGTAACATCTCGGCCCAGATAGTACACATCTCGGCCTTGGTGACGAACACCTCGGCCTAGATAATGATATCTCGGCGAATATGTCAGGGTGCGGGTGAAGGCCAACCAAAGAAATCCCAAGATGGTCCTAAGTGTAAAAGTATCAAAGGGGCGACCTAGGCTCAAGATGACCTCGGCTGAAACACACACACACCAATGAGGAACATAGCAGTCAAGTAACACTTATACAAGACAAGTAGAGATTTGAGATGCAAGCTTATTAGAGCAAAATCATATAAAATGCATATGAGTACAGTTAGGGCAGTGTGAGGGTCATTACAACATGCTTGTGTTATGTATTTTGTGATTGTAGGTCAAGACTCGGGGATTGATTGACCGCTTACTGGAACCACTGTGAGTAACGTTATCATAAAGATACGTTCATATGAATGATGTTCTAAATGAAATATGATAAGTTCTGATTTCTGAAATGATATCTGTTTTCGTGAACGAGCATCCCAAGTTTGAAATCTATTATGGCATCCATAGATAGTCCCAAGTCATGGGGGACGGCATGAAAATGCGGGTCCATGACATACAAGTTTACGAGATCTCGTTAGCCACTTCATTGTGGTGATGTGTGTTTAATCGGTATCCGGAACCAATCACTCTAGTCGGAAGACGTTCTGTGATGTGTTCTATGGGATGTACCATTATTATGTTTTGATATGAGGATGATTATGCTATGATCTGTTTTCCGCTTATGATATGTTCGGATTTCGTTCACTAACCCCTTTACCTTAATGTTATTCACTGGACTTTAGCTCACTGTTTGTATTTATATATATATATATATAGGTGAGCATTCTAGAGTTCGAGCCTGAAAGCTTTTGTTTGGACCTGTGTTCTGTTGTCAGCCAACCATTGTACCTCACATGGAGGTTCCCGAAGTGTCCTGTGTTCAAGTTCTGTTGGTTCTATGTATATGTATGACTTGTTTTAATCCTGTTGGCTGGACTTAAGATACTGTAATGTGTGTGGGTATAATGTATGAATGACTTTTGATTAAGTATATAAAGTTTTAAATATTCTGTTTCATATAAGTCAACACAGCTCATTGGACAATTATATTTATGTATTTGCTTCCGCTAGCCCCTTAATCTCGTTAATCTGTTCAGAGGCCTTCGGTAATCTAAGGATTACTGGCCGGTTACGATGCTAAACCTATAGGGGCGGGTTTGGGTCGTGACATTGATATTAAGCCTATACCCATAAGAAATAAATCTGAGTGACTCCAACCATCATCAAATGCACAACCAATTTGATAACAGGTGCCACAACTTCAAAACCAAATTAAACAAAGAAAAATGGGTTTATATGGGTCAATTGTAAGGAGCTACAGGTTATGCAGTCAATTGCAAACCACAAAAAATTCAAAAGGTCAAAGTAGATACACCCATACAGCAAACATTTTGAACTAATTTCATAAATTAAAACCCATTTTATAAATCAAAAGCTTTCCAAAGTCATAGGAAATCAACACCAATTTCCCATTAAACAATCAAACCCATTTCATAAATCAAAACCATATCAAAAATCAAACTGAAAATAAAAATTCATTTCTGAAATCAAAACCTATTTAAAAAATGAAATCCATTTCATGAAGATCAAGTATTATTTCAGACCCAAAACCTTTTAAAAAATTAATTCTATTTAAGAAACAAAACCTATTTCAAAAATCAAAACTCATTTCTCATTTCAAAATCAAACCCATGTCAGAAGCCAAACTGTAAATAGAAACCCACACAATGACCAACCTAACCAAACACCCACACATGTAAAAAAGGTTTATGGTTTAAAATTGATGAATTGCAATTTCAACACCAATGCACAATTCACAAAAATAAATGACATGAGATTCAACAAAATGAAAAAATATCTAAAATCCAAATTCAACAAAAATAACCCGATTAAAAAATATTCAGATTCAACTTTACAAGCCCACAAAAATATCCAAATTCAAGCAATCAGAAACAACCAAACCCACAAAAATATCATGAATTGCAAAAGTTGGAAGTTCAAGATTCAAGCACAAACCAAAAAAAAAAACCCCAATTTTGATTCATATTTCCAATCACTTTCCTTTTCTCTCCACAAATCACTCTCCAAATCTAAGATGCAAGCACAAACCAAAAAAAAACCCAATTTTAGTTTTTCTAATTATTCCACTACCTTCAATTTCTAAAACTCCAAAAACTTTTGCATAAATACAAAACAAAACAAAAAAAATCCCAATTTTGAGTGGGGTTATGTAGCTCCACCAATGATTACTTGCATATATAGAAATATATGCATACATAATCCCCATTGTTAGAAACCATGTGGTAAATACACATGGTGTGACCTCATGGTATACATGGTATGTAGGAATGGCAACGGGGCGGGGCCGGGGATCACCCTCCCCGTCCCCGATCCCCGACGGTAGAAATTTCCCCGTTCCTAGCCCCAATCCCCGATAAGGAACCTATCACAGCCCCCGCCCCCGTCCCCTAACGGGGATCGGGTTTCCCCGACCCCGAAAATTTCCCGGTGAAAAAAAAAAATTCAGCAACAACAGATCTACGATTTAACAACACCACCAACAGATTTAATAACAATACCAACAGATTCAATAACAAAAAAGAAATTAAAAAAAATAGCAACAACAGATCTGACAGATTCAATAACAACACCAACAAATTCAATAACAACAACAACAAAACAGATTAAAAAAATAAAGAGAGAGAGTAGAATAGAAATGGTGAGAAAGAGAATGAGGGAAGAGGAGCTGCGATGGTGGAATAGCAGAGGCGGTGGTGGAGCAGCGGGTGAGAGAGGGAGGGGGAGAGGAGCTGCAATGAAGATGATCAACTCTCTGCGTCGTCTCTGCGATCGACTCTCTACGTTCGACTCTCGTCTGCGTCGTCTCTACAATTGTTTATTTGCTTTGATCGACAATTATTTGCTTCTATCGAAGTGGGTTTGAGAGGTTAGGGTTTCGAATGTGAGAGAGAGGGAGAGAGTAACAGAGGTCTGAGAGAAAGAGAGAGTGAGAGAGAGAGAGATCCAAATCTAAAGCGATCCAAAACTGAGAGGGGTATGTAGGTATATATATATATGAAAGGATGAGGGGTAGAAAAGTAATTTTACTTCGGGGGTAAATTGGGCGGGGCCGGGGCCTGGACTGTGAGAGCTATCCTCGTCCCTGGCCCAAAACTGATCGGGGATGCATTTTTGAATACCATCCCCGGCCCGTGGGGAGTATTTTTCGGGGAAAAACCATTCTAATCGGGGACTGGGGGTCGAGTCCCCGTTGAGCCGGGTTCAATTTGCCATCTCTAATGGTATGGCCTAATCTTGAAGGCCATATGGTACACATGGTCCATCCACACATAGACTAACCATGAGGGACATATGGTCTTGCAAACCATAAGGGACACATGGTCTTGGACATGTGGTACACATGGTGTGGCCTAACTATGATGGTTTGTCATAAATGCCTATATAAGGGCTCATACTTAACATTGTGTAGATACACCAAAAATAATAAGTTCTCTCTCTCTATTCATCTGTGACGACCACCTCCTTGATTAATTAAGTTAATTATATGATTTGCATTGATTGTGTATTTTTGTGTTCTTATGTGCCAAGTAATCTCGGATTACTGACCAGTTACGTCTCTAATCCTTTGGGGTGGGGGTTGGGTCATAACATCATCTATCTTGAGGCTATTATCTTGAAAACCTAGGAATTTGGAGTGTAGATAAATATTGAGAAACTCTAGTAGCTTCTCAATTGAAAGAGGTTTTTCCAAACGAGGCTTGTAATTCAAGCATTCGATCTAAACTGTTTTCACATTAGGTAATATGATTACCCGTATGTTTTTCCTTCACCCATAATACATATATATCAGGTTACTTATACATAAATACCAAACAATCAAAATACACAGGTAGACATTCAAATATCCTATCTTCTAGAGAGAGATTGATTTGATTTAGTAGAGGAAAAAAGTGAAGAACTTAACTAATTAAAATAACTGTTTGGGATTTTTTGAATATTGATGACGACGGAGTACCGATCTCTCTGGAGATGATAGTGGTCCAACGAAATCTCCCTTTTTGAAATTGCTCCTTTCGAAATCTCCTCTATGACTAAAAAGGATGTGTCAATTGCGGTGGAATAGAGGGTTTGGGGCTGCTACTATTGATGAATATTGGGATGGCAAAGAAATGGAAGGAAAAAGAGAGAAAATGAAAAGAGTAATAGAGGGTTCGGGGTTGAGTCTCCAACAGGAGTTAGGCTCTGATAGGGAATTGAAGAGAGAGAATGAAAGAGTATTGACTGAATCGGAGCGAGGGCGGCAAAAGAAACAAATAGGGACTAGGGTTGGGTATCCCGCACAAGCTGAGTTCTGAGAAAAAGAGAGCGAGAAACGAATTGGGACTGGGGTTGGATATCCCGCACAAGTTGAGTTCTGAAAGAGAGAGGAGAAAAGAGAGAGAGAGAGAGAGAGATTTTCTTCAATTTACAAAGAGCATTTGGACGGAAATGAAGACATCTCAACCATTGAAGTTAGATAAGACAATCTTAACCAATGAAACAAAATGTATCTCTAACACAAATTAGGTATTTTCAAAAACCCTTGTGCCATATTATATAGATATATATATATAAATGTTTTCATTATATATAATATTTATTCCAAAAAAAAAAAAAACAACTCTCATTAATTATAAATTGTTATTTATAATATATCATAGAATAAATTGGTAATAAATCCAATCTAAGAAAGATATAAGGTATTAGGTTCAGTAAATATTTTTTGTTAGTGGGAGGTCCATCCATTGTGTAATAGTTTGGTGAGAAGTCCTTTTACTTGTTTTGAAGGACATTTTTTTTCTAATTTTTTTCCTTAAATTATCTGTTGACTTTCATTGACTATCTAATCAAAATTTTACTTATCTGTTCAAAATTTTACTTATCTATTCATTTTTTTTCCTATTTATTCAATTTTTTTCACTATTCATTCAAATTTATATCTGTTTGTTGAATTTTTTCCCCTTATCTATTCAATTTTTTTCCTATATGTTCAAATTTTGTAGGTTTGTCTCTCTATCTAATCAATAAAGCAACACAATACACAACAAAGTTACAATTAATTCCCTATCTATGTTAAACAATTATCTATGTGAAATTTTTATGTGAAAGAGAGATAGAGATAGAGAGATTGAACAGATCAAACACAAACAAAACACAAAAATATGTCTATTTATGTTAAATTTCATCTGTTGAAATTCTTATCCTATCTTTCCCAATTTGTTAAAATTTTTGTTCTAATTTTTTTTATCTGCTAATATTTAAATAGATCTGTCATATCTATCACTTATTTGTTTTCTTGTATATTTCATTTATCCGTGTCATAACATTTTGTTGTTGTTATCTGTTCAAATTTTTTTTTTTTATCTGTTGTAATTAATAATAAGAACAAAAATATTAATAATAAATTTCTAAATCATCATTAAGAGAGAAAATTTCCACCGAACAAAATGGGCCGAGCTACCTCTTAGTGAGGGAAATCATGCCGAACAAAAAGGGTCGAGCTAAGACCGTCAGTCCATGATTGGCCGAGCAAAGCCAATAAAGATTAGCTGAACTGGAGGAGACACGCGCGAGTCCTTGTCGAGCTGTGAGATTGGACCGAGCTGTATGGCCGCGTGGAGTGTGGCCTGACTGTAAATGGAAATAGCCTGACCAAGCTAAATATGCTCGGCCGAGTTGTAGAAACCCTACGAGGGTTGACCGGCTAGGTTTGGCTCAGACTGATAGAACCAGTCTGGGTCAAGTCGAGCTGTGCAAGTTTGGTCACAGCTCGAGATAGCTCAGTTGAGTGCCTCTCTTGGTCCAGTACCACATGGAGAACAAACTGCGCTACCCAAGTTATTGTTGTTTGTCAGGTTGTCTACTTTTAATAAGTGCACGCGTATAAGGGAATTAAGGGGTAAAATGTCCTCGCCCTAAGACAATGGGAATAATGTGCATCACATGGACAAGTGGGACAAGCTATCTACATAAAATCTGCGAGTTCATTCTTGAAGGTAAGCAATCTTGAGTCAGAAAACTTTCTCATACTAGACTGTCGGAGGGGTTTTCTGGTGAGACACACACCGATTAGCTCACCTCTATTGTCCTTGCAGGAGAAACGACGTCATTTGGAGTGAGATGAATAAGGAGGCAAAGAGTACGGAAGTGAAGAATATTTACTCCCCATACAATTAGTGCAGTCTGTGGGAAGCTTGACACACAAAATCTTATCTTCCAAGCTTTTCTAGCCGACTTCAATGGTGAACAATCCCAAGATTCTGATTTTCGCAGTCGACGGCACCACTCCAGAGTCAGTTTAGAGGTATGGTGACCTGTCCGCCTTTCCGAACATGGCTGGTTTGGAGACCTCCACAAGGGGACTACCCAGAGACATACAAGACAAATGCGCGAGAAGCTCTAAGCACTCTCAGAGCCTTAAAGGGCACCAACGACGTAGAGGTCACACACTTAACATCTAGAGCACAAGCTAATGGACCAAGCCGTTGTCATCCGCAAGATGGTGACGGAGATGAAGGCCATAAAGCGCCAACCAAAGAGAAAGGGCATTGTTGAAGTGGGAAACCACAATGAACGTGTCCAATTCCACCACTCTAGTAGTCGAAGTCGTCTACCGACTTCTCTACTCTCCATCTCAAGGGTTTTAGAGCCACAGATTCCATCACACTAGCAGAAATGTCTCACACTCAAGATAGCAATTACCGTTCCTCGCATTCGCCAACGATGTCGATATGCTCGTACTCCGCTCGATCGAAAGATTTGAAAGACGGCTTGGAGGAATGAGCACACCGGAGGCAAGCCATAGGGGCGCTGCTACTACAGAGATCGATTCCCAGAGTTTATGCAACTGAAGAGGTCGCTATACCACTGCTACGTTCAATGGCGAATGCACCGGCAGATGGAAACTCGGCAAGATTGAACGCCACTCTCTTTTCCTTAGAGATCGAGAGCGCACCTCTCCTCGTAGGCTTCTATCAACCCAAGTTCAACCTCTACAAAGAGAGGACTGACCCTTACTTACATATAAGCCATTTTTGCCATGTCATGGTTGTTCATAGGCGTAACAACGCCTTGATGTGCATTTTATTCCCATCAAGTTTGAGCGAGCTGGGCCTAAAATGGTTCGAAGGATTGCCGAAGGGTAACATTGATGGTTGGCAACAGTTGGCCGAAGCATTTATCACCAAATTTGGGATGAATACAAGCGCACCAAAGGAGGTCGACCATCTCTTAGGGATAAGTATAGGACCAAGAGAAGCGTTGTAGGCGTTCAACGCTAGGTATTGGGAGACATTCAATGAGATCCATGATTGCCCAACCAACATGGCTATCACTCAGTACAGACGGGGTTTACTAGTCGGACATATATTGAGGGACTCACTCACGATGACCTAGCTCCTGACATTGGAACTATTGAGGCAAATGCTTTGTAATAACCCCAACTTAATGAGTAATCAAGATGAAATTCTGAATTAATTGTGTGTGTTACATTATTTGAGCTTCTATCTGTCTATCGTAAAGATCTATTTGTGTTTCTGTTTTGTTCTGCAAATTGAAGGCCTTGTCGGTATCCAAACACGCAATTAACTTGATTTATTTGTTAGTTGGTATTTTTAGAATTTTATGATAAGTTTGATTAAAATTTGATTCGAAGCAATTAAATTAGAATAATTAATGTCCATTTGATTAGCTTTAACTACTCACCATTAACTAAGCCTATATAAGGCTAATATGTGCTTCAACTCCTCTCTTTTCACATCTTTGAGCCTATTCAAGCAAAAAAAATGTGAGAGAGAGTGAGAGACCTAAAGAAGAGAGTGAATTCAAGGAGAGATAAGAGAATTGTGATAGAGAGCTAGAAGGATTGAAGGTTTAGCTTGTAGGAGCTCAAGAATTGGTGGTTAGAACTCAAGTGGATGCCTTAGGTGAGTATTTGGCTCCCCCATCTTTGTATCTAAGTCATTAATGAAGAGAACCTAAGGAGATTTTGTGAGCAAGTATAAGAATTGAGCTAGAAATGAAGAGAATTAAGCCATATCATGCATGCATGCACATTTTCTTACATTTTGAGTTGAATTGCCAATAATTCTCACATGCATGCTTCAATTTTACTTTAGTTTTAAGAGTTTATCATGTTTTCCATCAATTTCTCTTATTTGAGCATGTTTTGAAAGGTTTAAGTTTGTAAAAATTACACACATCTGCATATCGTGAGTTTCAAGTTTAATTTTGCACAATTGGCAAGCTTTTGGGCCATGATTTCATGAAATGATCTTGAATTCACAATGCTTTCCAAGTTTAGACTTGTTTTCTCAAGTTTTGGGCCCAAAGGATGTGTTTTGTTTGGTTAAATTCGAGTTTTGAAGCTTGGAAGCAAATTTGGAAATTCTAGATTCTGCCTCTCCGCTTGAGCGACAGATTCTGTGCTCGAGCGAACACTCTGTCTTTTGTACCTTTGCTCGAGCGACTAAAAGTTGGCTCGAGCGTAAAATGCATGCTCCCAGAAGTTCACATGTTTTGCAAACCGCTCGAGCGACAAGAGTTGCGCTCGAGCGAATACCTCAGTCTCACAATCAAGCGACCGTCGAGCGACCGTTGAGCGGAGAAATCAAGCAACCAATACTTTTGCAGAGTTTACAGACCACTCGAGCAAAGGAAGTTGTGCTCGAGCGACCACTCATATTTTTTAACCTCCGCTCAAGCGAAGGAAGTTACGCTCCAGCGAAGCCTCTGTCTGCAGCAACTTTGACTAAGTGTTTTCAAAGGCATTTTGACATCCTCATTGCATCCTAGGCCATGATTAAGACATAATAATGAGGATAAGGTCTAGAAACACACTAAGAACGAAATAGAATAAGTTAACGAATCCTGAGTGTGTGTTTCAATATGTGTGTGTCTGTTATGTTTATGCAAGTCACATGCCACAAGTTATCTAATTCGTCTACTCTGTCTATTCTGCAAGTGAAGCCATCTGTGAGTAATAACTAAGTAAAGGTATGTTCAACTTTATTTATTTTCTATATGATGAAATAAGATCTATTTTCTGAAATGCTATGTTTTGTATCAATGAATGATTGTCCATACGTTGAAAAGTATTCATGGCATCCTTAGCACAAGGCCCTTGCTCAGGGGTAATAATACCGTGGTTTCATGGCCTTTACCCGGGGATAATAATATCGTGGTTTCATGGTCCTCGCCTGGGGTAACAATATTGTGGCTTAAGTATGTTATTTGTTCCCGGTACCGGAGGTTCCTTAATGGAACTGGCAAGCATGACCCCTTTTATGCTTTGTATTTGATCTGTCAACGCTAATGGATGTACCACGTATGATTAAGCATGTACTTTGTTTTCTGTATACGATTTGACTGAGAACATGAATATGAATTTGTTTCTGATATGAAGTTTGTTTTCCGAATCTAATATGGGACACCATTCATTTACCCCTTTACTTTGTTATTATTCACTAGGCTTTCACTCACTATTTATATTATGTATGTAGGTGAACCGACGCGTGACCATGCCTAAGCTACTGCCTAGTGAGTTTTGGTCAGCCAGCTACCGTGCCTCTCGGGGAGATTCCCTATTGAACAATCAAGTTTTGTGAAGATGTTTTGTTATTTTGTTTTTGTTTATCTATATGCTGGGCTAAGTCCCTTATGATACTAATTGTGTGGTGGTGCATAACATGTGGAAGTTTGACATTATGTATATGTATAGAAGTTTAAATTTTCTGTCCCATGTATGTCTTCACAGCTCTATGGACATTGTATTTTGTATATTTGCTTCCTCAGCCCCTTACATTCTATGATATTCAGATTAGAGGCCTTTGGTAATCCAAGGACTACTGGCCGGTTACGATGCTAAACCTATAGGGGTGAGTTTGGGTCGTGACATGCTCAACGAGCATATAAGGGTTGAAGATGACGCGACGCAGCTACCTCGAAGACAAATCTGGTAGTAGCGGACAAAAAGGTTGGGGGAAAAGTTCATGCCGTCGGATAGGAAAATAACCGTCCGAACAAAGGCATAAAGAAGGCCGAGAAAAAGGGGCATTAAATTCACAGGGTATAAATAGTTGATCTATTCCTAAAACATGGAACACTACCAATCTGAAGTTCTTGTAACTCTTTCCACTATTGATGTAATGAAACAAGTAGATCGTTTTCTAAAAAATTATTATATTTTCACCCCACCAAACAAATTTAGCGTGGTTCAAGGGGCAACTGACAATCATTTTGATGGAGAAATCAGAATTCCTTCCTAGGCAGATTTTACTCAGCAAGATGAAATTTGGTGTTTTGCTCAAATTTGGAATTTCTTAGTGACGTGTGTATTGCTCGGCAAGAGGGCAGTTGATGGATTTTATTAACTTTAGAATTTCTTGCCAAAGTGGGTTTTGCTTGGCAAGAGGGTAGTTGATGGATTTTTATCAACTTTGAAATTCTTTGCCGAAGCGAATATTGCTCGGCAAAAAGTTAGTTGATGGATTTTATCAACTTTGAAATTCTTCCCCGAAGCGGATATTGCTCGGCAAAAGGTTTGTTGATGGATTTTATCAACTTTGGAATTCTTTGTCGAAGCGGGTTTTGCTCAACAAAAGGGTAGTTGATGGATTTTATGAACTTTAGAATTCCTTGCCGAAAGCAGGTTTTTCTCAGCAAGAGGGTAGTTGATGGATTTTGTCAACTTTGGAATTCTTTGCTGAAGCGGATATTGCTTGGCAAGAAATTAGTTGATGGATTTTATCAACTTTGGAATTCTTTGCCGAAGTGGATCTTGCTTGACAAGAGATTTGTTAATGAATTTTATCAACTTTAATATTGCTCGGTAAGAGGGTAGTTAATTGATGTTATCAACTTTGGAATTTCCTTGCCGAAGCGGGTATTGCTCAGCAAGAGGGTAGCTGCTGGATTTTATCAACTTTGGAATTCCTTGTCGAAGTAGGTTTTGCTCGGTTAGAGGGTAGTTGATGGATTTTATCAACTTTGGAATTCTTTGCCGAAGCGGGTTTTGCTCGGCAAGAGGGTAGTTGATGGATTTTGTTAACTTTGGAATTCTTTGCCGAAGCGGGTATTGCTCGACAAGAGGGTAGTTGATAGATTTTATCCACTTTGGAATTCTTTGCCAAAGTGGGTTTTGCTCGGCAAGAGGGTAGTTGATGGATTTTATCGAATTTTGAATTCTTTACCAAGCAGATGTAGCTCGCCTAAAAAGAATGCCTTGCCAAGCAGATTTAGCTCGCTGAAAAGAACGGCTCCTTGCCGAGCGGATTTAACTCACTAAAGAATGATGCCTTGCCGAGCAGATTTAGCTTGCCGAAAGGAAAGGCTCCTTGTTGAGCAGATTTAGCTCGCCGAAGAAGGATGCCCTGTCGAATGGATTTAGATCACTAAGAAGAAAGACACCTTGTCGAGCAAATTTAGCTTGCCAAAACAAGATGCACAGGTGAAAGCTCGCTAACGAAAAAGTAGTAGCTGTTGGGTTCACAAAATTTGAATTTTTTGGAGAGAGAAAATGCAAAAACAACTACTCCAAAGTCTAGCCCAAGGAGGGCACGTGGTTGTTTGGCAAAAGATAGCACATGAAGAAGTCAGAACCAAGCTATTGCACTGTGACAAACTAAGCTATTGTAGACTAATCAAAAAACAGGGTGGACAATATAAAAGAAGTTGGTTAGCCAAACAAGGGTAATGGCTAGGACCTACTAAACAAGATGATCTTCAAGTAATATTGCATGTCAAGTCTAATTCATCGATGTGCTGAGATTGGTTAAAAAGAGAGGGACCGAGCTATGCATATATGCTTGATGACCGAGCAAGAGCAGGCTCACGACAAACTAGCCAAGATTTTTTTTTTTTCCAATTCAAAGGCTTTATGGTGAGACCTACCAAGCAATGGAAATAAACATATTAAATAATATGTTGAACACCAATTGATTGCCTAGTTTCCAAGCAAAAGAATATGTATGCCATCATGCATAGGAAACAAGGCATGACCCACCAAGCACTTCCATCAAAAGTGAGCAAAACTTACAAAATTGATTAAGATTTTAGAAAATCAAGTTTCTAGGCCCCACCATTCCATCAAATGCAAAGCTAAATCAATTCCGTCAATTGAGTGCAATGCCAAGATAGAGAGTCGAGTTGTACGACATGTGGACGGGCTGAGATATCCCAAAAAGGCACGAAGGCCGAAATACACTTTGAATAAATTGAGATCAACAATGGCCCCCACTCAATAAATTTAAGTGCAAGTCAGGGGCAAATGAGGGAGCAAGAAGTAAAATGGCACTTGGATGCCTAAACTGAGTTATCTATCTCGGCCGAGCCATGAAGATCTATGTAGCAGTGCAGCATGAACCCTGCAGACAAGGGATAAAACTTGACCAAGCTAAACATATTCAAACAAAAGAGAAGATGAACAGTGAAGGGGCAGAGTGTGTTTAGTAAAGGGATCGAGCTATCCTAACCGAGTTGAAGCTAAGTTGTGTGAGACCAAAGTAATCCCAATCATGTTGCAACAGTTACGATTAAGGGGCAATTGAGAGGGGGAATTTTCGCCGAACAAAATGGGCCGAGCTACCTCTTAGTGAGGGGAATTTTACCAAACAAAAAGGATCGAGCTAAAACGGTCAGTCCGTGATTGGCTGAGCAAAGCCAATAAAGATTAGCCAAATTGGAGGAGACACGCATGAGTCCTAGCTGAGTTATGAGGATAGACTGAGCTATATGGCCACATGGAGTGTGACCTGACTACAAATGGTACAAATGGAAGTAGCCTGACTGAGCTAAACGTGCTCGGCCAAGTTGTGAAAACCTTGCAAGGGCTGACCGACAAAGTTTAGCTCAGACTAATAGAACCAGTCTGGGTTAGGCCGAGTTGTGCAGGTTCGGCCATAGTTTGAGGTAGCTCAGTTGAGTGCCTCTCTTGGTCCAGTACCACGTGGAGGACAAACTGCGCGTTGCCCAAGTTATTGTTGTTTGTCAAGTTGTTTACTTTGACAAGTGCACGCGTGTAAATGAATTAAAAGGGCAAAATATCCTCACCCCAAGCCAATGAGAATAATGCGCATCACATGGAGAAGTGGGACAAGTTGTCTATATAAGACCTACGAGTTCATTCTTAAAGGTAAGCAATCTTAAGTCAGAAAACTCTCTTATTCTCCTACATTTTCTGAGCGTACTAACTAGACCACCAGAGGGGTTTTTCGGAGAGACACCCGTCGGTTAGCTCACCTCTATTGTGTTTGCAAGAGAAACGACATCGTTTGGAGTGAGACAAATACGGAGGCAAGGAGTACAGAAGTGAATAATATTTGATCCCTATACAATCATCATCAACAATACATCAACAACAACACCATAAAAAATAAAAATTAAACTAACACATCAGATCTGTGATATCTGGATCTAGATGGATTTGGATCTCACGATGAAAACCGATCAATGGATTTGGATCTCATATATGATCTATGAAAATAATAAAGATCAAAAGTTAAACAATAATAATAATAATAGTAATAATAATAATAATAATTAAATAGATAGAAATGTTCAAAACACCAACAACAGAGATCTAATGCATTCTTGCATTAGATCAAAACACCATTAGATCAGTGATTAACACAACATTAGAATTGTTGATCAAAGAAAAGCCTTCGACGAGATCGAGATCTAAACAAAATCTAAAATAGAGAAGAAATTAGAGCATTAAAGAAATCAGAGAGTTACTATAAACACACACACACACATACACATATAGTGTACTTGAGCTTGGAGATCCAAATTAGAGGACTGGTATGGAAGACAATGATGATGAATCAAATGATGGTGGTGGTGCTACGTGGATCCGATCTTTAATAGGTTATGGATGGTTTTGAGGCTTGTATCTAAAAGGCCCTTGACTCCATTGCCTTTGTTGAGCACGAAATCCAGGACGTCGAAAGGCTTAGAGAGCTTCACCAGTTGCATATGGTGGAGCTGGAGTATGTAGAGGATCGTCACCGTCGTCCACTACCGTACCACGGTGGCAATGGTAGATTCACCGCTACCTACGATGAGAGAGAGAGAGAGAGAGAGAACATGATTTTGGTTAGGGTTCATAGGGCAGTGATGGTGGTAATGTCAGAGATGAGTGTTGAGACGGTGGTGTCGATAGAGATGAATCGAGGGAGAAGAAGAGAGAGAGAGAGAAGAGAGAGGGTTTATTTGTTGGTTTTTCACCGTATCATATATATATATAGGTAGTTTGGTGATTTTGTAAGAGTTTGTCCTCATGGACATAATGTTTTAGTGTCTAGACCTTTGAACAAAGAACATCCAAAAATGGATTTATTGCCTAAGTGCCCTATATTATATTACCTTTAATTTTTATTAATTTTTTTGTTTAGCCTATACCCGCCTTGATATGATATGTGATGGGGGGCGGAGAACGACAAATCCACTTCAAACTAGTTTCGTTGTTATTTCTTCTCATTGCTATCGGCTACCATTACCAACAATGACCTCATTCGTCAATCACTTTTGGCCACCACATATCTCAATCGCTAATTACTTTTTTATTGCTACCAACCACCTCTTATTGGCGGTAACCATCTTTGGCCACTACTTTTTATTGAAAATCATTTTCAACTATTACTTTAGGTGGCTAATCAACCATCATCTTCGACCATTGATAATCATTTTCAATTAACACTTTTTGTGGCCAATAACCACCTCTAGCCATTGCCAATTACCTCTTACCAGTGGCAACCACTTTCGGCCATTATCTCTCGTTACCAACAATTACCTTGAGTCATCATTTTCAACCATCGACAATTACCCCGTAGCCCTCATTTTGACTTGTTTTCAAAAAAAAAAAAATTAAAATTAAAATATTTATATATCAATGATTTTTTTTTTTTCATTTTTACTAAAAGTAAACATAAACATATTTAATATTTTAGGCAAATTACAAAATAAAACCCCAAGGTTTAGCGTGTTTTGCAATTTAAAACCCAAGTTTTTAATTTTGACAATTAAAATCCTGTAATTCATTCCATGTCACAATGTAAGCCCCCCCGTCCATCTCCGTTTAATGAAGTAACGGGGAAAGCAATTTTTAGTGCCAAAACCAACCCAAAACGACGCCATTTAGAGAGAGTAACGAAAATATTTTTCTTTTGACACGTGTCATTTTCTTATTTGTTATTATTAAACCCTTACCCTACCACTTTCACCTCACCATAATACCAACATTACCTCCACCTTCTCAAACCCGAACCCTAAACACTTTCACCTAACCTATCTCTGCAGCTCCAGTCACCTCCTCCTCCAGCGTCACCTTCAGATCCTCCTTTATCTCCAGCGCAACCCTCCATCTTCTACCTTAACCCCATCTTATCATTCCCCGCTCCTCCTCCTCCTTCTCCTCCCTTGGCGAGGTCTAGCATCGTTCTTCTCGTTCGGACAACCAGTGCCAAACGAATGACCTGCGTTTAGTTCTATTTTTCCAAATAGAGAGCTACAGTCCAAATTCATCTCGCCAAACCATTGATCATTGTTTGATTGTCCTTCACCGAACACATGCACACGCGCGAGAAAGAAAGAGACAAAGAGTTGCAGGGGGTCATCGGGGCGCTGAGTAGAAGAAAAAGAATAAGAAAAAGAAGAAGAAGAAGAAGAAGAAAAAGGTTGCAATTGCAGATCGGAGGGAGGGAGCGGTAGGGTTGCAAATCAGGAAAAAAATGGACAGTGGGGTTGTAGAGGCGGTGGCGTAAGGAAGGGAGAAGGATTATGGGCAGTGGCAGTGGCGAGAGAGGAGTAAGGATGAAAAGGGTTGCACCGGAGATAGATGAGTGGTCCAGTGGTTGCATCAGATGTGACAAAGGACGAGAATATCGCCGAAAAAAATAGAAGTGATGGCTGGAGCTGCTGGAGCTGGGTAAAAGGTGGGGATTAGGGTTACGGTTTGTAAAAGTTAGGGGTAAGGGTAAAATGGCATGTGTTAAAAGAAAAATATTTCCTTTACTCTCTCTAAACGGCGTCATTTTGGCACTAAAAATGACTTTCTCCGTTACTTCATGAAACGGTCATGAAACGGAGATAGACAGAAGGGTTACATTGTGACACGAAATGAATTACAGGGTTTTAATTGTCAAAATTAAAAATTTAGGGTTTAAATTGTAAAACACGCTAAATCTTAGGGTTTTATTTGTAATTTGCCCTAATATTTTTTATAAATAAAAAATAAAAAATTGTAAACTTTGCCAAACGAGCACAGCAACTGATATCTAGATTTTTTTGTTTTCCCCATAAAATATCTAAGGCCCCGTTTGTTTTGGGTTATAGGGAGGGTATTGAGACTACTAATACCTTAGTATTAGTAATGCCCTTGTTTGTTTTGGGAGAAGGCCTTGGGACTATTAGTCCCTTGGTATTACTAATACCCTTGGAGGGGGGATTGGTAAGGAGGAGGTAGAGATGGTATTAGAAAAATAGTGAGGAGATTAGAAATTTTTTTTTTTTTTTTATTTTTTATATATTGGAATTTTTTTTAAATATAACGTTTAATTTTTTATATTTTTTTATTTATTTTATTATTTTATATAAAAATAATTTAACAATTCCTCACTATTAATCCCCTCACTATCAATCTCCTCACTAACAACTCCCTCACTATTAATCCCCTCACTACCAACCCTCTTATTTCTATCCCCGGAAACGAACGGGGCCTAAATTCTTAAAAATGTACTTGTACGGTATGCGTTAAGTTTTGTACAACATCCTCTCTATCACTAGTCTTTTGGCATTTGCCACTTTTCGGTTCTCACACACACTACTCGGAGACGCAACGATGCAGAGCTCTTCTCTTCTCTGTTCTCCGAACTCTCTCTCTCCATCACTTTCTCTCTCTACCTCGCAGCGATTCACAGTACCCTTTCGAAATCGATGCATTGATGCGGTGGTAGCACCCTCATGTCTTCGTCGATTACCCTTGAATTGTTCTCAAATTCACCGAAGTAACCTCACTCCCGTGCACAGTACTGGTAATTTTACAAACTAATTACCACTTGCTTGATTACTATATGAAATTTCTGTGATGGGTTTGGATTTTCTTGGGCATTTTATGAGGTGTGGGTTTGTGTTGTTTCTTCTTAATTTGAAGATTTTGTTTGAAACCAGTCATACTCTTACCGTCACAACACTTGTAAATTATGCTAATGGTTCTGTTTATTTGGAATATAGTTTGAGGAGTTTGGTTTGTTTTAGCTCTCCATGTGATGATTTGTTATGATATTGTTTGGTTGTTCAGCTTTGAATTGCTGAAACTAGTGAATCTATTAACAGGGTTCATCTATGGTTGCTGAATAAATATTTCAGCTTTTTCAGGGATATTCTTAATGGGTGTGATTATTTGTGGACTTTATGTCTTTTTTTTTCTTCTTTAATGGGCTTATTTGTTTGATTTGAGTTTTCCTTAGAACTAGCAATTCTCTGCACGCACACACCAACAACCAAAAAAAAATCATAAAATTCATGTAAAGTTTTGGTTTATAATGGAAATATGATATCAATTAATGAGTTTGAAGTCTTTTGTGTGAATCCTTTCATTCTTGTTTTTCTTTATGGCTTCAGCTGTTCATCCAATAAGTAGGCATGATTAGATTGACTGAGAAGTCTTTGAGAGTTGATTTAGTTGCTATGTGTAGTTCCTTACCATATTTGGTTTGTTTGATATGTGTCTTTTGCTTGATATATTCAAGTAGTTATGAGTTTATGCCTCTTCAGCTTCTCAAAGATGTCTTTAAACCAGCTGCAGTAGTTGTTTGTGAGGAATCAACAGAATTGACTACTTTTCTTTTCATTTGTTTTGTTTTGTTTTTTTTTTTTTTTTTTCCTGGGAGTATACTCTGATAGGTTTCATTTAACACTACTATGTTGATCAATACATTAGCCATTGCATTATCTTTTAATGGTTTTAGGATTTTTTCAGTTCTTTGCAATGAACTTGTATTGTTGTCTTACTGTTTGTTTAATCTGCTTTAGCATTCTGCTGCTCGAGCAGTCGTCCCTAATAATGAACTTGGATTAGAATATGTTGAAATCGGATACATATTTAGTGTTTGTGATAATTTTATTTTGACATGTTTAGATTGATATGATCTATTTGTGCTATGGGATTTTGTCATGGTATCAACCAAAAAGTGAATCTAGTTATTGTTTTCCAATTCTTTTTCAGCTACGCAAGAGAGCATTGAAACCAGTAAGGGTGAACCAGGATTTGTTGAAATTGGGTACATATGCAGTGTTCATGGACTTCAAGGAGAGGTTCGGGTTAAGCCCAATACTGACTTTCCGGAATTACGATTTTCCAAGGTAAAACACAACCCTAGAACTATAGATATAGTACTAAAAGCTTCTGATTCGGGTATCTGTTCTTGAATTCTTTGTGTTTTCTCTGTGAATTTAATTCTTTATAGCCAGGGAGAAGACGGTTGAGACAAGAAGTTTCAGGGAGAGAAACAATTCAAGAACTTGAGCTATTGGAGGGAAGAGGGCACCCAGGACAGAAAGGTTGGATTGTTAAATTCAGTGAAATTGACACAGTAGAGCAGGTAAGCTTAATAGGACCAATCTGCTGTTTCTGTTTGCTTCATCTTTGTATTCTGGTTTCAATTCGTGTGCAGAATGAATGACCCAACAGGGGATTGGATTGGCCTAATTTTAAGGTTTCTTTACAGTAGTTAATGAAATAGTGTTACATGATGTGTAGAAAAAGAAATGGTAAGTTGATGCCCTTGGTTAAAGCACAACGCCAACTGGTTGGTTCAACCTTGGAATAGTTAACTGGTCTTAGTCATAGATTTCAGGTTGTATTTTTCGGAAAACTTGTTACATTATAAGGATATCCAGTGGTATTGGTTATATAAGTTCTTTCTACCATGCTTACCTCATTCTAGTTGCAACTTAAATTATGTACCAGTTATTGAAGGTATTTAATCTAAAAATAGTGCCATGACCTACTTTGTAGTCTTATTAGTAAGTTATCATGTGTACATCTGTCAATTTCTTGTTCTTTTTGTTCTCAGGCTCAGCAACTTATTGGTTCAACAATAGTTGTTACTGAAGAAGATAAACCTGAATTGGAGGAAGGCGAGTATTACTCTCGTGATCTTGTTGGCATGAGAGTTAGCCTTAAGGTTTGCACTACCATGACATTGTTTATTTTTATTCTTACAAATGAATTCTCATTTTCTTTCCAAGATATATGCTTATATTCCGGTTTTACATATTAGGGCCAATTTGTTTTTTGTTCTTTTTAAAAAATTTATTTTGATAGGTAAAGTAAAGGGAATTCGAACTTGAGTCTATTTATTGAGGGAATGCGGCCTAAGGCTTCAATACATAATCTAGACATGCACAGTATTAGTAGTTCAGATTAACCAATTTTAACATTGTGGCAGCAGAAGGATGATTTTCTTATTGTTGTATTTAGTAGTTAGCATATATCTTTAATTATCATTAACATCTTAACAAACTTTAATGCACTTATAATTAGTGATGGCTCTATGGCATCTTCATTCTATCATCTTCTAGTTTTTATAGAGGTGGCCCAAGAAGCATAGACACGCCGACATGCAAAACCTAAACTACCCTTTATGATAAATTACAATAATTCACACCCCCCCCCCCCCCCCCCCCCCAAAACTGAGGATACGAGCGCAGAAAGCATCGAAAGTTTGCCAAGAAGAAAATGAAAACGAGCAACAGTGTGACTCTGCGTAAAAAAATCAGCCAACTGAAGAGAGGAGGGAACAAAAGGAGAGTAATAGTGCTAGCCTGAAGATGCTGTCTGACAAAGTGACAATCTATTTCAACATGTTTGGTCTGCTCATGAAAGACATAATTATGAGCAATCTGGACAGCACTCTGATTATCACAATACAACAGAGTCGGATCGGAAAGAGAGATACCCATGTCAGAAAGAAGCCACCGAAGCCAAACAATCTCGGAAGTAGCATGAGCCATGGCATGATACTCAGCCTCTGCGGTGGAACGAGCAACAACAGACTGTTTCTTACTCTTCCAAGAGATGAGAGAATTGCTGAGGAAAACACAAAGACCAGAAGTGGATTTGCAATCAGAGATGTCACCGGCCCAATCAGTGTCGGCATAGGCACAAAGAGTCAAGTCTGAAGAGGCAGATAATAGCAGACAGTGCAACAAAGTGCCATGAAGGTAGTGCAGAGTACGGAGTAAGGCAGCCCAGTGTGTGGAACGAGGAGCAGAAACAAATTGGTTGAGAATGTGCACAGCATTTGAGAGATCCGGACAAGTAATGGTGAGATAAACAAGCCATCCAACAAGCTCGCGATACAAAGTGGGATCCTCAAGAGGAACGCCATCAGAAACAAAAAAACTTAGCATGCAATTCAAGAGGAGTGTCAACAATTTTGTCATCGGTGAGATTGGCACGAGAAAGAATGTTAGGGGCATATTTAGTCCGAGAGAGAAGATATTCAGTAGGAGAAGTAGCAACCTCAATACAAAGAAAATATCGAAGAGACTCTAAATCCTTCATCTCAAACTCCTGAAACAGCTGATGCTTAACCTCCTCAATAGTACTATAATCAGAGCCAGTGATGATCATATCATCCACATATAAGAGAAGGAGAACAAGGCCAACAGAAGCGCACCGAACAAAGAGAGCACAATCATAATAACTAGGGCGAAAACCAAGCTGAAGTGCAACAAAGTGAAATCGCTCATACCAAGCACGAGAAGACTGCTTGAGATCATAGAGAGCATGGCGAAGACAACAAACAACACCAGGAGGGTGAGAGAGACCCGGTGGAGGACGCATATACACTTCTTCAGCAAGATACCCATTCAGAAAAGCATTTTTGACATTGAGTTCAAACAAAGGCTAGTGATGGGCAGCAGCAACAGAGATAAGAGTGCGAACAGTAGTCATCTTGGCAACAGGGGCAAAAGTCTCATCGTAATCAATCCCATACTCCTGAGAAAAGCCCTGGGCAACCAAACGAGCTTTGTACCATTCCAAAGAACCATCAAAAAGGGCTTTGACCTTGTAAACCCATTTACAGCCTATAACATTCTTGCCAGCAAGTAATGGAACCAAATCCCAAGTCTGAGCATTAGCTAAAGCAGTTAACTCGTCATTCATGGCAGCAATCCAATTGGGATCGTGACAAGCTTCCTTGTAGGACCGGGGCTCAAAATAGGTATGAAGACAAGAAAGAAAAGGCTGATAGGAAAGAGAAAAACACGTATTACCAAAACCATACCAGTTCGGAGGATGACGGCCTCGCTTTGGAAAGCGATGTGCAGGAGGAGCGGGATCTAGAGAAATAGCTGGAGGGACAATAGAGCTAGAGACAGGCGAGCTCGGAAGTGCTTTGCGGCGCTGATAAACAAGAAGAGGAGCAGGGAAAGTGGGAGTAGGGGAGGTAGTCGCTAGTGAGATATCAGAAGTGCTAGGAAGAGGCAAGGTAGAGACCTCAAGATCAGAAACAAACTCATTGGGAGAAACATCAGGAGAAAATGGGTCATTGTGAACCAATTCATCCTTGGTAATAGGGACAGGGGTGGAAGGTATAGTGTAGTAGGGTAGTTTTTCTAAAAAGGTGACATGCCTAGACACATATAGCGTTTTGGTGGTAGGATAATAGCACTGATAACCCTTCTGATTAATGTCATACCCTATATATTATCTTATATATTAATTATATGTCACATATAAAGATAAATAATTATTATGTGTCATATATGTGAATATTTAAATTAAAGATAATAATGTTTAAAGTCTAAAGGAGGAGAATAGGTACAAATTTATATTGTTTTTCTTTTATCATTGAATTCTAAGTTACTTTACTCAAACTTATATTGTGTTTCATGTCTGACTAAGTGTTAGGAAGTGCCCGATGAGTGTCGTGTCGTGTCGTGTTGATGTTGAACATGATGTCGGATATGACACATTATCTTTTTAGAAGTGTCTGTGCTAAGGAGGTGGCAAATGGGTGGGCCAAAACGGGTTGTTCAATAAATTAGCTTAACCCAAACCTACTTATTTAAAAAAAAGGTTTAACTAGGTTGGGTTGAATTGGATACGGGTTGGACAAATCAATCCAACCAACCCGTTTACTTTATTGTTCTTTTCTAATGGTGGTGGTTGTGGGGTGGTAGAGATGGTGGTGGTTGTGGTGGTGGTGGTGGTGGTGGTGGTGCAGGAGGAGAAGGTCTTGGAACTGCAAAAGATAAGGAAATGAACCTGTCAGACATGTAAAAAACAGAAAAATGAGAGCCTAACAGAAGAAATGAAAAAGTTTGGCAGTGTCATTTGATTTTGTTGAGATCCATAAATAATATATTCTGTTAGAGAAGACAAGAAATTCAAAAAAAATAAAAATAAAAATAAATAAAGTTTGAGAAAAACAACAAATAAATAAATAGAAACAAAAATTAATGACTATATTAGGCTTTGATGCAACAAAGATTACAATAATAATTAGATTAACAACTTAACCTTTTAAAAAATAATACAAGATTTTTAATAGCATTAGAAGCATTCGGATACGAAATATGTTTCATTATCCTTTGGTTCATTGAAACCATGAACCAAAAATGTTCAACGACCTGCATGTACCTGAGCACCACAGAAATTCTCCAAAATTTTTTAAGTAACATAAACTTCACCATAAGTTTGTTGGTAGGGTGGCGGCGGGCGGTGGTGGTGGTGGTGTGGACGAAGGTGGCAGCTGCGGCAGCTGTAGTGGTGGGATGGTGGTTGTAGTGGTGGTGATGGAGTAGTGGTAGTAATGATGGATGCGTGATGGAGGTTGTGGCACCCATTTAAATTGGTTTAAATAGGTACCCATGTCCAACCCATTTAAACTCTATTTTAATTGGGCTTTCAAAATGCAATCCATTTAAACATATTTATGAATTCGGGCGGGTTTAAATGGATTTTAAATGGGTGTAATTGGGTGGGTTCATGGGTTTGGGTTGAGTTTGACACGTCTAACTCAATTTATTTGATAGGGCATGCAAGCTTCATTTGCTCTGTTATTGATTATTCTTTTTTCCTTTCAGGAATCTGGTGAGCCAGTGGGTACTGTGGTTAATGTTTTCAATAGTGGAGCTAGTGATCTTCTATATGTCATGCTCAATTCGTCCACAGCTGGAAGACCAAAGTCAGAAGCAGGTGCTTCTGGTCCCTTTGTGTGGATCCCATTTGTTGAAGCAATTGTTCCAAATGTTGACATGAATAAAAGAGAAATGCTCATTACGCCTCCAAAGGGGCTCCTTGAGTTAAATATACGCTCTGACGAAAGGTCCAAGAAAGAAAGGCGTCAGCTTGTGAGGCATATTCTTTTATGCTGTTCTACTGTTTTATTACTTTGAACTTAATGGCACACATTACGATTTTCTGAAGATTGAATACAAGCATCCTTTAGTTCTATATTAGCAAATAATTGAGTAGATGTTCTTTGCTTTCTAGGTTTCCATAAGGTTGAAGAATTTTTTTTTTACAAATTAATTAACCATATCTTGGAATTTGGAATATAACATTATAAACAAAGCACAACTGATTCACGTTACTCCAGCTCTTTAACTCTTCATTGATTCATTCTATCAATTTACTCATTTAATGTGCTGGTAAATTCTATGTGCTATGTAACTAAGACAAAAAAAAAAAAAGAAGTTCTATGTGCCATGTAGTTTGATTTCTAGCAGAATGGTTACAGATTAAAGTCCATTCAGTTGTTTTGTTGGGACTGTTTTTCCTTTTTGATCAGTTTGAGTTGTTTTGGTTTTTGGTTTCCTTTTGGTGGTTGGAAACCCCTTATCCTTTTGTATTTTGCTTTTTGTCATTAGTTATTTGTAGATATATATTCTCATAATAAAGCCTTCCTCATGTTGGTAATTGCAAAATATTTACTATATATATATGCATTTCAGTTACTGAGCTAATGCTGATGATTCACTTTTTGGATTTAACCACACTTATGTTTTATGTATTGATATAGATATAGGTACACATACAACTTTGGTTTATAAATATGTAACATTATTGTTGGTAAAATAGATTTTGAATACGACTTCAGTCCGACTTTTAGTTGTATAAGAAAAACATATAATCCGGAATGGAATAAGGGCATTATTTGTTTATTTATTTATTGTGATAGGAGTTTTTCTGGTTTAAGTTTTAGGGCTCTGCATCATATTTGTGTACAGAGGTGGATGTAGAAATTTTGTTTAAGGGGAGGGGCAGGATAAAGTGCCCCAAAAAAGGGGGGGAAAAAAGAAAAAGAGTTCGCTAGTAGTACACTACCATTAGAAGATAGTTTTCTACATAAGCAATATGCATAACAAATTCTACAATAATAAAATCTTTTGTTGCAATCATTTCTTATTACTTCTTCACTTATTTCATATAGTTTTTCAAGCTATATAAATTAGGATGTTAGGGTAAAATTGATTAGACCGTCATTTTCAGTCATTTTATTGGTTGACACAATTTGCATAAGTTGAAGCCTGCCCTAGCATTTTTGTACTCCAAAGGAAAAATTTATATCCAGAATCAAAGCCACATGAAATTGGCAGTATATAACACGTGAAACAGTTGGGGGGTCATTCCATTAAATAAGTTTGAACGGTCATGAAATAGAGGACAATAGACGTTGTAGGCCTGTGGCTCCCCTTATAGCGAATAGGCCCAATACGTAGGACCAACCCTGGTTGTATATTACTGATGGATATGCCTTTCCTGTGATTATTTTTATAGGTCTATTATTGTAGGCTGCTGCTTTGGATTTTGGGGGAATTCTAATTATGTTTTATTAGTTGATGTTGAGCTTTTTTATTTTGTTACACTGTCTGTTTTTATTATTATTATTATTTTTTTATTGAACTTCTCTCTGACTTGCACTTCAAAATGAAATATATTATTATGTCAGAACCTCTATTTATTTTAGATAGCAAAATATGTCATCTGCGCAATATATTGCAAAATATATGAAAAACTTCTTGATGGCTGGGAAACAAATATATATTGTGCACTATATTAAAAGTGAAGACTATAAATAATAAATTCAATTTGCCAATATCTACAATTTTAATTTTAGAAAATAAAAGGAAAAGGAAATATAAAAAAGAGACAAAAGAAGGAAATCAAATCACAATTTCAGATGCATCTTGAAATCTTACAAACCTAATGGCACTTTCTGCTAAAGAATATGCGCTCTATTGTGTGTCATCTTCATGCAATTTGAAATCTTTTTACAAGAAAGCTATCAATTTATCAAAATCAGCTGCAGTCAATCAGTATGTCATCTGCACAATATATATTTATTATTTCAGAACCTCTATTTACTTAGATCTGTGAGATATATTTTTATTCTAAATATTTTGCTATCAGTATGTAAGAGCAATTTCAATCAAATTTATGGTTGCCATAGTTATGTTGTGGATTTAGTCCTGAAATGACCTATTGATGCTTGTCAGGAATGGAAAGAAAGGAAAAAGTTTCAACAACGCCTTATAGCAGCAAAAAAGAAATTGTGTGAATTGGAGCAAAAGCATGTTTTTCATGGGTTTAGATACGGAGAAAAAGCCCAAAGGAGCTTACTTGCTGATCAGATTGTTGGTGTAAATTGCAAATTGCTTCGACAGGCATTGCAAAATATTGAGATACCATCTAAGAGGTGATATTCATCATTTGAATCCATTTTACTGTATGTTGACCATTTGATTCACGTCAAGATTAGAGATTAACTGTGCCACGATACTCATTGTTCATGCTTGACACTGGCTTTGGATCTATTAGTGTCTATTCCTGCACATGGAAAGCAATCCTATTATTAGCTTACGTGACTGAATGAAAAACTTCTTGATGGCTGGGAAACAAATATATATTGTGCAGATGACATATTGATTGAATGCAGCTGATGTTGATAAATTGATAGCTTTCTTGTAAAAAGATTTTGAATTGTATGAAGACGACGCACAATATAGTGCATATTCTTTAGCTGAAGTGTCATTAGGTTTGTAAGATTTCAAGATGCATCTGAAATTGTGATTTGATTTCCTTCTTTTGTCTCTTTTTTATATTTCCTTTTCCTTTTATTTTCTAAAATTAAAATTGTAGATATTGGCAAATTGAATTTATTATATATAGCCTTTACTTTTAATATGGTGCAATTACTTATCAAAACAAAAAATAAAAAAGATAAAGATTCTTGCCCCTGCTAGCTAGGACAATCCTCATGCACCCTCTCCCACTAAGAGAGGCTTTAGGGTGTGCCCCTCCCAAGTGCATTTCAGGCTGCCAACCTAGTGATCTTGTAATGTTAGTGGCCATTGTTCTTTGTTGCTATAAAGTGACAGAGATAATAGAGGACCAGGCCAGCAGGTTTGAAGATGAGGTATAAGAAGATGCTGTGTCGGATTTCTAAGATTTTTATTTATGTTATTGACATTTCTAGCTGATACTCTTAACCCCAAACTCCTAAGTTCTTTGCTTTAGGATATGAGAGAGTGGGGATACGTTCGTAAAAAAAATTAATTTTTAAATAAAATCTAAAGCAAATTAATAAATAAAGAGAGGGATCCTATTAAGCTAACAATCATCAAACATTCATAAAATATCCAAAACTAAAAGCAAAAGCAAATGCAAATTAAACATCATCCTTACATGCCAACACTAAAAAAATACGGAGAGCACAGAGAAAAAAACGTGAGAGAGAGAGAGAGAGAGAGAGAGAGAGAGAGGATACATCAATTTGACAAATTTTATTACTTCAACTCTCACTATATTCCTCTTATCAAAAAACTAAACAAAGTATTAGAAGTAATATATGATTTCAAGTATCTGATACTTCAAAATTAAGTATCCGATACTCCAAAATTAATAAAAAAATAATTAAGTATCCAATACTTTTAAGAAGTGTCTGATACGTATCCGCGAATATCCAAGGAGTATCGGTATCCGATAAGTATCCAATACCAATCCGTCTCCTTTTTTGAAGATGCTTCAGATTATGAACTGCTGGCTATTAGATTCATAATCTCTGCTTTTGGTCTTTGTTGGCATAAATGACTGCTAAGGGTGTTCTCTACTAAGAGCTCCAATTTTTCCATTGGCAAGTTTATGATGCTAACAGTCATTTCTATGCACCACTTGTCGACACTAAACTAGCAATAAGATTTTGGTATTGAAACTTGGTTGGTGCACAATTTGGTACAGACACATGTCCGACACTTAGGCCTTGTTTAATTGGCAATATTAACAGTGAGGGTTTGTTTGATTGGCCGGATTAAAACATAGGATTGGGATAATAAATCCCGTGAGCATTTGATTGTATTTTTTTTACTATCCATATTATATATTCGTTGGGCATCTAATCCCATCAAAACGTGGGATATTCAATATTGAAGGGGATGTGGTATTTACAGTCTGGGAACTGAGAGAAACCAAAATGACATTTTTACCACTTGAGTACATATTCAACTACGGTATCAAAGAAAACCTAGGTCATGTTCTATTTGACCACTCTTGTAGAGACAAAAAGGAGAGAAAGCAAGCAGTAAACTATTCAGCTCAGAAATTTTACTGTTGACACCAGAAAGCTCTAGAATGAGCGAGATTTGGATCTCTTCCTGGTGGTTGATTATATCCGAGAACCAAGGATGACCGATTTTTCATGGAATCCATGTTGTTGAATAAGAACGAGGATGAGAAGTGAAAGGAGATGGATTGTTGCTTCTTGATGCAGTACCGTTGACAGAGATTCTCCATCTTGTGGCGGGGAGGCTTCAAGGTAGTGGCGGACAATGACTGCAACCACCACATCTCAGATGACAACCCTCAAGTACCTACGGAGAAGAGTGTGCCATCGCTTGTTGTAGGCATCTGTCAAAGTTAGGCCTCCTCTTGGGTACAACACGAATAACATTCCCCCACTAGCCGTGCACCCATTTTTGCTTACCTCTCTCTGTGACAAAACCTGTCTTTACCTAGGTTGGTGGGGTTTGTCTTAATTGTCCCACATTGGTAGTAGTTCAGAATAACAGAGACTATAATGTTCTTTTATGGTCTCTACATATAGGATTATTCATACTTTTAGGCCCAGTTTGATTGGCAAGATTAGTGATTACCATGATATTACCATATGATTGATTGTCCAATTGCATTAAGGTAAGGGTTCCCTCACGCTTATATGCTTAACATTACTTTAGTACTCAGTCGATGTGGGACTTCACTTCGTAGTATCCACGGGGACAATTGTGTAATTTTGGCTATTCCACTTATTAATTTCCAAATTAGTTTGTTGAGATTGATTGTTTTATATAAAACCCTAATAAAATAAGCAAGAAAATTCAAGTTGAAGAATAAGAAATGGTAACTTAGGGATCTGAATCCACTGCTAGTTTCGTACCCAAAGTTCTTATCTTAGATTACATAAATGATTCATTGGAATAAGTCAATTTCTCAACTACAAGTTTGAAATTGAAACAGTGAGTAACATTGTGTTTGAATCGAGAGTACAACCTATCTCAATCGGCACAGATTATCCACTCTAAACTAGGGTTTCGGCACAACCCCGTCTGCTGAGAGCATAGCCTGTCTCAAATTTCCAACACAACAACAATGAAAACTAAAAAAAAAACATTCATTCGCAATCCCAAAAATTGAATGAAAAGAAAAGATAAAAACATTTTTATTCAAAAACATAAAAGTTTTACAATTGTTCCAATCAAATGATACAATACAAAGCTCTCAAGATAAAAAAACCGGTTGCTCGGTTAGGGTTTCATCAAAACTCACATATGGTGCTTAGCCACTCATGGAGAGAGGTAGAAGTGACAAGGAAATGGAGGAGATGGTGAACCCATGGTTGTGCAGAGTTCTCTTCACCTCTAGCCTTAGTTGGCTCGCTCTTCAAACCAAAAGAATCAGAATCATTTCCTTTCTTTTCTTTTTTATACTTGAGTTCACTTCATCTCAATTCTCATTTCTGCGCATGCACTTCAAGGTGTGGCCACCTGTGCAGCCAAAATGCTCTGCATGAGTAAAACTTTGATAGTAAAATTTTGAGCTCTGGCTGCTCGAGCGGTGGATATGGCTGCACGTGCTAAGGATTGGCCTCTCATGCAGTGAGTTTGGCCTTACGTGTGGTGGATCAACAGTGTTGTGGTGGTTGTCATGCGTCCACTGCTCATGAGGAGGTCTTGCTGCTCGTGTCAAGAAGTAATGTGATCTCTTTCTCTTTAGTTCCAACCGTTTTGAACCATTCTAAGAGAACTGTACATCAAGCCTGCACAAGTAACCTTATCTCAAGGATTATAAATGCAAATTTCATGGCTTCAATGTGATTACCTTTCAGCCCAAATCAACCACCAGGAAGCGACCCAAGTCTCATTTTTCAGCTTTTTAGTGTTAATGGTAAATTTCCAACGAGGATGGAATCAACATACAGAGGTGAAGAGTTCATTGCTTGTCTCCTCTCTCTGTCTAAAAAAGCAGCTGCATTGAAAATAACCCTAGGTTTTATTTGATATTGTAGTTGTGGAATATATTCTTCAGGGATAAAAATGTCATTTTGTTTTCTCTTTCAGTGCCTGGATTGTGAATACAACATCCCCTTCAGTTTTGAATATCCCACGTTCTTGTGAGATTAGTTGCCTAACAGATCTACTCTGAATAGTAAAAACAACCAACGTTGAAATGGGGGTCCCATGGATTTATAATCATAATCCTATGCTTTAATCCGGCCAATTAAACAGGCCCTTAGCAATACTACTGATTTGTTCCCCTAGCCAACTTTTTGAAGCTGGCTAGGGGAACAAATCAGTAGTATTGCTGAGTTCGCCAATTTTTGTGAAAATACTAGGGAAATGTTAAATGGGAAGGTAATTATTTTTAATATGCCTAAAAATGACAGGTAGTGCCGATTTGTATACAGTTATCTTCCATTTTTGTGGGACCTAGAGGCTAGAACCTTGCCTGAATTTAATGGCTAAGTAGTCTAAGTAGCTATTGCAATATCAATTGTATAGCTATCTGTGATATGATTATTTAAAATTTTAGGAATTCAATATTTTGAGGTTTCAAGCTAAGGAGATTAAAATGTGAGACTGATTTGAAGCTGAATGGATGGATTCAAGTTGGTTTTTGGAAATATGGCAAAAATATGCTACCAATGTTAAGAATGAAGTAATGGTCAATGGCAAATGCCTGGACAAAAAAATTGACCAGTTTGATCACTTGATAGAGCTGTAGCATTTGAACAACTTCATAATACAGAAACTCATATAGAAACAGATGAGTTAGTTTTACAAGGGAATATCATTAGTGGGTTTTGGCTTTAGCCCTTCAATGAGGAAACATGTGGATAACTCCAAAATTTCAAATGTTTTTTAATATCTTCAATTTTGCCAACATGGAGTGCTTATGTAAAGAACTATTGATCTGTATTGTATGGATGGGAACTTGGGAGGCAAGACAGTCATATAATTAATTGGCAGTCATTGGTTGTCACTATTAGATATTAATACCTTGAGGCCCTGTGCATATTGTGTAGGATCAAGTCATTAGTTATTTGTTTTTGTTAATATATATATATCTTTCTTTTTTATTCAATATGATTCCAGATGAAATCGTTGTCTTTATTTTTATATGATCTTTTGACCCAGATGGACTTTAGATGAGTTTATCGAAGGTAATCTAGCCAAACATGTGAGAAGTACTTTGAAAATATCAGATGAATGCCTTTCTAATTCTGGATGTGGAGAGAAGTCAAATGCAAGTTCAAAGTTGCAAGAAAAGGGTCACCTGCTCACGTCTGAAGGCAAGGTTGCCATTGTCTTATACATGAATGATGACTTTCAAAGGCAGGAATGTGGTTTTGCAACTGATCTTGTTGACAAAGCTGAAGACTCTTCCTGCCTGCTAGTAGAGGCATTTTTTCATGACAATCTGAGGTTTGGTCAAAGGTAAACACCTCTTTCAAAATTTATTCATACAAGCTCAACAATAAAAACAATGGTAAGTAAATATAATTTTTTTTTTTTTTTTTTTTTTTTTGGTTTAGTTTTTTGCATTGCTTTTCCCAAGTAGAGGGGGTTAAGGCTTTTGCTGATTTGAGTATAACTTTTGCATTGTTAAGAACCAATTTTTGATAAGTTTACCTGGTTGGTCTGTTTTTATTTTTATTTGAACAAGGATTACTGTACTACTACTATATGTATCAAAACGTTAATGTTTCTTTTTTCAGTTCTCTTTAGTTTCAAATATAATGTAAACAATTGGAATCTTCCTAGCTACTGCAGTTAGCATCCTTAATATGTTAAAGTTTTTTTGTTTAGGCAATTATTGGTGTGTGGAAACACTTTTAATTCAGGAAATAAACGTAAATGTAGTGAAAACGAAACCTATAGTTATTAAGGAATATGGAGAAGAATTCCTGGAAGTTCAATAAACATTTTCAAGATAGATTTTGTTTTTTTTTTTCTTCTGTGGTTTGTCCTGATGGATTGGATTTGAAGAGTGAATTTGGGAAGTTCAATAAACATTTTCAAGACAGATTTTATTTTTTTTGGTCCTGATGGGTTGGATTTCAAATGTGAATTTGAATGGATAAAATTGCTTTTGTTTGTTTTGCTCATGAATCAGAATCTTCAGGCATGCGCTATTGTTGTTGAAACTTCAGTGTTAGGTATCATGTGAGATGGTTTCAATTTCTATTTCTCAGTCAATTATTTTGTAGTTTTAAATTTGTAATACTTTGACATGTTCCTGTTCATTAATACATAGTCAACTGCAGCATCTTGGAAGTTTAAAGTTTACATGACTCATCATTTCTGTCTGGCACTTCAAGTTCTGTCTTGGCACTTCAAGTTTCCATGCTGCTAAATAGGGACTGTATATTTGTTAGATTGTTATGCTTGATTTGTAAGTTACTCCGCAAATGAAAAGTTTGTAGTTTCAAGTCACCAAAAAATTAGGTGTATTAGTTTGAATTTATTTTTCCTTTTTTATTTTTATTTTTGTAGTATTGTCCCCTTTTTTCTGCATATGTTTCTTGTGAAGAAGGACTAACCGCTTGGTTCGAAAAGGAGGGACCAAGAAAAACAAGGATTTGAGGTGGTGGTTGCTATAGGGAAAACTACACTGCAAAACCAAATATAGAAAATTACTTGTCTTTATTAATTTCCACCACTGAGAAGCATATTTCATCCTTTTAATATGCAAAATATTGTGGACATATCTTTCCTTGGCCCTTTCTAGACCACATATATTATGATATGGTCTAACTAATTTTCTAACCTGTTGCAGATAGAAGACCGTGCTTCTATACCTCTGATTTTGGTTTGCCCTGCTCATGAGATCCACTTTCTCCAAAAACATATTTGCAAGTCATAACCACTTTGCATTTGACTCCAAGAAGGTCAGCATATCCACTTTCTGAAATGATAAACCAATACTGATTTTAAGTAATTAGTTTATGTTTGATATTCTTTTGCAAGAAGGATTTGGCTATTGCACTACCAAAGTGAAGTCAGTGTTGACAATTATATGTATTTTAAGTTCGGTAGTTGGATCTATTCTCTCTGATACATGTAAGAATTTACATTTACATTTCATTTATTAGGGAAGGTATAGATGGGTCCAAACCACTCACAGACCAGCCTGTTGGGGGTTAGGCGCCTTGGTATCACTTGTGCTGCAAGGTTCAGTGGTTTAAATAATAATTGGATTTAAGCCATGATCCACGTTCGAGTAAACTTTTCAGTTGGTTTGATGCAGGTCCTATTTAAAGCCATACAATACTATTCTTATTTAGAGCAATACAATAAATTTCCAGTTATGTGACCTATTGTTCTTTGGAGATATATTCAAGCCATGGCAATACTTTTCTTCCATGGTCCATTGTTTATTCTTTTTTTTTTTTTTTCTTCTTCTCAGATTGTTTTATAATTGCAGAACCTACATACAGAGCACAATATTATTTTTTTTTAAGATCTAGAGATTCTTTAGTCAACTGGACTATGGTTGCCTGTTTTAAAAATCTTAATTTCTTCTTTCAATGAAAATTCTCGTGTTCAGTTATGAAAAGAGTTGAACTAGTTTTTTATGTAAAGACCATGATACTGTAAGATTATTATAAAGTGACAAAAGATTTTGAGGCATTTCAATGTTTTCAACATGTTAAAAATTCAGTCAGATTGCATGAACGGTAAATTTTCCATGAATGAAGACTTTTTCTATCCTTCAATGGAAAGATTTATTGCCAGTCCCCTTTTGCAGTGCTTTATTTATATATTTCTACAACGTTAGTTCTTATGTGAAAGAATAACTCTGTTCAAAATGAACTCCCAAATGATATATCTCGAAGATAAGTGTGCTGAAGATAAATTACTATTAAATGTATGCATATTTTTTTTTTTTACTTTGTATTCTTAAGTTTATAACCTTTTTGACCTACTTTTTTAGGTCTGGTTCTTGGAAGAAGAGAAGCTGCCTGTTTGTTAGTAATTCACTAGAAGAACAAAAACAGCCATAAGATTTTGATGAAGTCTCCGTGGGAAAATACTTCAAAACACCAGTTGGTTCTGGAGGAATTATTAGCTTACTTTCATCAGACAACATTCTACAGAATCTCAGTGAAATGGGAGTGGAGTATATTGAGGTTAGATGCTTTACTACTGAATTTTTTGCTTTTTCTTCTCATGCTAATTGACAAAGTGGAAAACAGGGGGTGGGGTTTGTTTGTCCCCGAGGGGACTCCGGGATGGCTTAGGTCACATTCCCCAATAAAGGACCCCAATAAAGACAATCAGGAAAATGCAGCTAAAGATACTGTAGTCTTGCCAATTAACATGACTCCATTGAGAAAACAAACCTCCTACAAGGAACTTTAAGACGATGCAAGTTAGCTTCGGAAACCTTTGACTAGGCTGGTAGATTTTCTGGATAAGACAACCATTCAAGCATTTAGAATGGATGCCACCTTTCAATAAACCGCATATAGGAAAAATGTATATTGGAAATTAAAGATCTAAAACCTTCTGAATTTGTTTACGTTAGAATTGTCAGGATTTTTTTAATGTTATTTTATATTGAGGGTATTATTGTCATACTGACATTATTGTTTTTATATAAATATGTGCTATGCCGAGGGTTTTTCATTATGACCCAATAACCTATGGAAAATGATATAGAAGCCCACTTTTTAGATCACTTTCTTGATCCAATAATGTGTAAGTGAGATGATTGATTAATGATTAAAGAAGGACATGAGAAAAAGTTGTCTTAGATATTCTAGGGAGAAATTACATTTCAGTGGTGCTGTGAAAAAATATTTTTATTTTCATGGTGGTGCAAGTTTTTTTGCGTCCATGGTGCAAATCCATCATGTGTGTCAGAGTTGCACTATAAAAACTTCCATTCATAATACAATTACTTTTCCACTATTCCACACCAATTTGCTATTTTCCCCATATTCTAATAGACTACCAAATTATTGAGTTTGAAAAGTGAGTCTAATTTTTGGGCTGGGTAGCACTACTCATAACCTATTCATCATATTCTTTTTCTCCCCTCTTCTCTTCTCTTCTCTCTTTCCTCTCTAACTCTAACCCCAGTTTCTTGTACTTTACATTTTAACTTGGTATTAGATTAGACAATAGATCATATGTTCAAACCTCAGTGCCTACCGATAATTAACCATACTTGCATGGGTTGACCCACTTATGAAGAAGAGCCCGTCCACACGTGAGGAGGCTGTGTTGAGAATATAATATAAATAAATAAAGTTTGTGTTGAGAATAGAATATAAATAATGAAGTTGCCCCCTCTCCATATGTT